>CAWUFW010002853.1:1242500-1807225 GCA_963921515.1 Calotriton arnoldi | reverse complement strand
ATCTGGTAGGTAATGCAGGGTTTCTTTGAAGGCCATGCCATGATTGGGATTCAGATTCTGGGGTGTAATGTAGGGTTTCGTTGAAGGCCATGACAGTATTGGGTTTCAGATTCTGGGAGGTAATGCAGGGATTCGTTCGAAGGCCATGCTACGAATGGGATTCAGATTCTAGGTGGTAATGCAGGGTTTCGTTGAAGGCCGTGCAAGGATTGGGATTCAGAATCTGGGTGGTAATGCAGGGTTTCGTTCAAAGGCCATGCTATGATTGGGATTCAGATTCTGGGATGCAATGCATGGTTTCGTTCGAAGGCCATGCCATGATTGGCATTCAGATTCTAGGTGGTAATGCAGGGTTTCGTTGAAGGCCGTGCTATGATTGGGATTCAGATTCTGGGAGGTAATGCAGGGTTTCGTTCGAAGGCCATGCCATGAATGGGATTCAGATTCTGGGTGGTAATGCAGGGTTTCGTTCGAAGGCCATGCCACGAATGGGATTCAGATTCTAGGTGGTAATGCAGGGTTTTGTTGAAGGCCGTGCTATGATTGGGATTCAGATTCTGGGAGGTAATGCAGGGTATTGTTCGAAGCCCATGCCATGATTTGGATTCGGATTCTGGGTGGTAATGCAGGGTTTCGTTCGAAGGCAATGCCATGATTTGGATTCGGATTCTGGGTGGTAATGCAGGGTTTCATTCGAAGGCCATGCCATGATTGGCATTCAGATTCTAGGTGGTAATGCAGGGTTTCGTTGAAGGCCGTGCTATGATTGGGATTCAGATTCTGGGAGGTAATGCAGGGTTTCGTTCAAAGGCCATGCCACAAATGAGATTTTGGGTGGCAATGCAGGGATTCGGCTGAAGACCATGCATGCCATGATTGGGATTCGGATTCTGGGTGGTAATGCAGGGTTTCGTTCAAAGGCCATGCCACAAATGAGATTCAGATTTTGGGTGGCAATGCAGGGATTCGGCTGAAGGCCATGCATGCCATGATTGGGATTCAGATTCTGGGTGGTAATGCAGGGTTTCGTTCGAAGGCCATGCTACGAATGGGATTCAGATTCTAGGTGGTAATGCAGGGTTTCGTTGAAGGCCGTGCAAGGATTGGGATTCAGAATCTGGGTGGTAATGCAGGGTTTCGTTCAAAGGCCATGCTATGATTGGGATTCAGATTCTGGGATGCAATGCATGGTTTCATTCGAAGGCCATGCCATGATTGGCATTCAGATTCTAGGTGGTAATGCAGGGTTTCGTTGAAGGCCGTGCTATGATTGGGATTCAGATTCTGGGAGGTAATGCAGGGTTTCGTTCGAAGGCCATGCCACGAATGGGATTCAGATTCTGGGTGGTAACGCAGGGTTTCGTTCGAAGGCCATGCCACGAATGGGATTCAGATTCTAGGTGGTAATGCAGGGTTTTGTTGAAGGCTGTGCTATGATTGGGATTCAGATTCTGGGAGGTAATGCAGGGTTTCGTTTGAAGGCCATGCCATGATTTGGATTCGGATTCTGGGTGGTAATGCAGGGTTTCGTTCGAAGGCAATGCCATGATTTGGATTCGGATTCTAGGTGGTAATGCAGGGTTTCTTTGAAGGCCATGCCATGATTGGGATTCAGAATCTGGTAGGTAATGCAGGGTTTCTTTGAAGGCCGTGCAAGGATTGGGATTCAGAATCTGGGTGGTAATGCAGGGTTTCGTTGAAGGCCATGTCATGATTGGGATTCAGATTCTGGGTGGTAATGCAGGGTTTCGTTGAAGGCCATGCCATGATTGGGATTCAGAATCTGGGAGGTAATGCATGGATTCGTTCAAAGGCCATGCCATGATTTGGGTTCAGAATCTGGGAGGTAGTGCAGGGTTTCTTTGAAGGCCATGCCATGATTGGGATTCAGATTCTGGGGTGTAATGCAGGGTTTCGTTGAAGGCCATGCCAGTATTGGGTTTCAGATTCTGGGAGGTAATGCAGGGATTCGTTGAACGCCGTGCTGTCTGTGAGACCCTTGCATCTGAGAGCATGAGCTGCTGGTTGGTTGCACAATAAACTTCCTGAAATATTACTTATATCATTGCACGTCCCATTTAGTAGGAGATCTTCCCCATGTTACCACCAGTTCCCCTCGTCCTTCCCACATTTACTACTTGTTAATAAACCTGCACATTTACTGCCACCTTGGAGGAGATTTCCGCACAGAAAAGAGGGAAGAGATGGAAGCGGAGGTCTCCGTCCATAGGTTTCTGAATAGCATTTTGTAGTAGGTGAGGGCACTACTGTAACACTACTTTATGCTATACAAAGTGCAGTTTGTGAATAGGGCCCAATGCAGTTCTCTGGGGCTCAAAGGCTTGATCGGCTTCTGTAGACCATGGTAAATGTTCACAAGATCTTTTTAGTGTGACCTTTAACCCATTGCTGACTGTAGCCTGACATTCCTAAACATTTTGTTTATAAATCTTTTTATTGCAATAATCAAACATAACATTCCGATGACAGCAACTATCATATCACAGTGTATTGAGACGTAATCCAATAAAGGGCAAACGTTATCGATTCCTAAATTTTATCGATTCCTAAGCAATCAATTTATCTCAATCTCCCCGGCATTACAGCGGTTTGCAGCCCCTTCAAACATATTTTCACATGACACTTCTACATGCACAATTCGCATGATCGGCGTGCATAGCATCCCTCTATATTTATTTATTTATGTATTTATATAGCGCTCTACTACCCGGGGGCGTCTAGGCGCGAATGAAAGGAGTCCACAGGGCAACTGCGTGTGTAAGAACCAGTGCAGGCCCAGTTTAAAGGGTGTAAAGCCACGTTTTCAGTCCTTTCCTAAAGGACAAGAGATCGGTGGAGTTTCTTAAATGGAGGGGTAGTTTGTTCCACCATCTAGAGGTAACATTGAAGAAGCTTTTGCCACACCATCTTTGGAGGCGGTAGGATGGTACCCTCACCAGCTTCTGGGAGGCCGAGCGGAGTGCGAGGACTGGTGTATACCATTGGAAGCGTTTAATTATGTAAGCGGGACGTGAGTTCTGTAGGGCCTTAAAAGCGACACACAATGCCTTAAACCTAATTTGCTTCTCGATTGGTAGCCAGTGCAGGGTATTAAGGGCCTGTTTAGCAGATGAATATTTGGACAGACCGAAGAGCAGTCTAGCAGTGGAGTTCTGGAGGACCTGTAGTTTTGTTATTACTGATTTATTTGCTCCAACTAGTATTCCATTACAATAATCAATTTTAGACAGCACTAAGGCTGCCACCACTGTTTTCTGCAGTCCTGTCGGTATAAAGGGCAATATTTTCTTCAGGATTTTCAGGATGTAATAGATGGAGGCAGTGAGTTTGTTTACGTGGTGACAGAAGGAAAGGGTGGTGTCTATAATGACTCCGAGATTTTTTGCCTTAATGACTGGTGTTGGGAGGGTCCCCAGTTCTGCTGGCCACCATTCTGAGGACCAGAAGGAGGTGACTTTCCCAAAGAGGAGTACCTCAGTTTTATCCGAGTTCAACTTTAGACAGTTCTCGGCCATCCATACGCTGACACATCTCATACACTCCTTAAATTTCTGTGCTGTCTTAGGATTGTCGCTAGAGATTGATACAATAGTCTGGGTGTCATCTGCATATGATACCAATTCAAATCCGTGGGATTTGATCAAACGTGCCAGAGGAGCGACATATAAATTAAAAGGGTGGGGCTCAATGATGAGCCCTGTGGCACCCCACAAGGAAGCTGGAAACATTTAGATTTGTAGCCGCCTATTTCGACAAATTGTTCTGGGTTGAGCAGAAAGGATCTGAGCAACGCTAGCGCTAGGTTTTCTACTCCAGCTTCCTGAAGCCGATGAATCAGAATGCCGTGGTCCACCGTATCGAAGGCGGCCGATAGGTCTAATAGTACGAGGGCTGCCGATCCTCTGTTATCAACCGCCCATCTGACTTCCTCCGTTGCAGTGATCAAGGCCTGTTCAGTGCTGTGTCGGGCTCTAAAGCCATATTGGGTAGGATCCAAAATGTGATTATTCTCAATGAAAACCGTCAGTTCCTGATTCATATGTTTCTCTAATACTTTCACCGGTAAGGGTAGCCGGGAAATAGGGCGATAGTTTCCTGCTTCTGTTTTATCCAGGTTTGATTTCTTTAATAGAGGTAATATTGATGTTTTCTTCCACATTATGGGGAAGGTCCCTGTTTCCATGGCCAAATTAAGGACCTCCGTGAGTGGCAAAGCAACTGACTCCACTAACAGGTGGGTTATTCGCGGAGGGCAGGGATCGAGGGGGAGCTGGATTTTGTTGCTAACAGAAGCTTTGATGTTTGTTCATGAGAAAGTGGTGTGAAATTAGAGAAACAGGATTCGGTAAATTTGGTTACCGAAGTAGACTGGGCTGGGGTTGAGCATATGGTGACAGCTTGGATACCCTGGGGATTGATTGGTCTTAAGACAAAGGTGTCATAAATAGTCGAAACTTTATTGTGGAACGAGAATGCCAGTGTGTCAAAGAACGTTTGGTCTATTGTACCGTTATTGGTCTCTTGTATTTGACTGAGTTTCAGCACTGTTGAAAAAAGCTCCTTCGAGTTATTTTTTGCTCCTTCAATTTTTTTAGAAAAATAGCTGATTTTAGTTTTTTTAATCAGCTCTTTGTGCTGTGCCAGGATTGACTTATATATTTCCTTTTCTTTGGGATCATAGTGTTTTCGCCAGCGTCTTTCGTGACTGCGACACAGTCTTCTTGAGATTTTTAGTTCTGCAGAGAACCAAGGTTCAGTCAGTGCTGTCCTGCTGGTTTTCCCTGATCTAAGAGGGACAGTAGTGCTGGCCGCTACTGCTATCCAGTGATGGTATTGTGATGAGGCAGCATCTGGGTCTTTGTGAAACACGGCTTGTTTGTATTCAGCTGGGTGAAAAAATCGTTACTATCTAGCCTATGCCATTGATAGCTTGACTCGCTGCTCACTGGGGCATGCGGGGAAACCATAGGGGAGGGAGGAGTAAGAGTAAACATTACGGCATGGTGATCAGTCCAGTGAAGTTGTATGGTATTATTATATTTCAGCAATGGGCAGTTTGTGAATATGGCGTCTAGGAGGTGGCCCGCTGTGTGGGTTGGACCGGTCACAATTTGCTCGAGTCCTGTGCTTGTCATTAAGTCAAGGTCAAGGAGGGCCTTGGAGTCGTTAACGAGGGGGTTGTCTAAGTGGAAATTAAAATCGCCCAAAATGGTAAAATTTCTGAGATGTTACTTTATGTTCCAAGAGTTGGCTCATAGTGTGTAAAAAGTTCGTGCTGGAACCTAGCGGTCGGTAAACTAGCATCCCATTAAATGAATATATATGACTAGCTGATATTCGTTCCACTTTCCCCAAATCTTGGTCCATTTGTTTGGGCAACCGCTAACCTCGTAAACCACCCTCTCCGCCAGCATACAACAATCCATATCCACCTTCCATCCTCTCAGAGCAGGGGTGGATGCGGTCCTCCACATCTTTGCTATGTTACGTTTGGCCACCATAAAGCCCAATGTCACCCAGAGGCGAGCTTTGCTATTCAGATCTGTAGCCTCCCATAATGTCCAAACTGCACCACTTTGCCAACATCGCCACGTCACCATTGCACAAGGTCAAAACACATGACTTCACCACCCCCCAGTAATCTTGGAGCACCGGGCAGTCCCACAGCATATGAAAGAATGTGCCCTCCTGTCCACACCCTCTGGGGCACATTCCCTACTCATCTCTACCCATCCTAGCCGGTGTCGTACAGGCAAAGTAGATTCTGTGTAAGATCTTGAGTTGCATAAGTCTAAAGCGGGAACGTATAGCCACCTCTGTAGGGGAGGCCGTTGCCTCCTGTCATTAGTCATCTTCCAGCTTCCCCCCCCATCATCCTACCATCTTTCCCGAAGACATGGCAGGAGGTCAGGAGAATTATTTAAGATGTTGCTATAAGTTAGGGAGATCGCCTTCTTCTCCATATATTCATCAAGTAGTCTATCTTCCAGCGGTGAGGTGTCAAGAGGCTCCTCCCCCTCTGGTGGTGCCCTTCGTAGAACATGACTGATCTGGAGGTAGCGATTTGCCTCCAAGTGTGCCAGGTGGTAATCTCTCTATAAGTCTGCAAAGGACACCACTCCCCTCCGACCCACAGGTCTCCCACTCTTGAGAGGCCCATTAGGTCCCACTTATCGAAACCCTGCTGCCTCGCCAGAACCCCCAGTTTAGCTGTGTCCCATATTGGGGTCGCCTGGGTGATCCTACCCCGCTATCCCAATGCCACCAATGTTGCATGCCATATTTGTATCGTGACTGAAGTCGGGGAAGGAAGTTATTTGTAACTATTTTCACCATAAATCGCTCTGAGTTGACTCCCAGGTGCATATTTCACCGGTTCATTCTATACGTGAGCTCGTCATGAGGCAAGTGAACCCTGTGATTGACCGCCATGAGCTGGGCCAATCAATAGTATCTCGCCATCAATCATACCAGCCTCTGGTCAGCTTGGGAAGGGATATTCTGGGGGCACCCCCATCCCAGATGAGTGTACGAACTGCGGCATCCACTGCACAAAAGTATGAAGTGGGTACTTGGTATGGAGTGTTGTGGAGAATATAGAGAAAGTGGGGTAGGGCCATCATTTTAAAGAGTGACGCCTTCCCCATCAGGGACAGCGATAGGGCCCTCCAATATTGGACATCCCTTCGCAGACGTGCAAGTGGGGGTTCAAGGTTGCATTCATGAAAAATGTCTTGGTCTTTGGTAACATAAATTGCCAGGTAGCGGAACTCCTCCATGATCACCCTTGCTGTTCAATCTCTGGAGAGGCGTGGCCGATCTCCATGGAGTACATGAATTAATGACTTGATGATGTACCCCACGTATTTATGATAGAAGTCAAATATATGTAGTATTCAATGTAGTGTGGTGTTTGGATTAGCTATATATAACAGGATGTCATCTGCGTAAAGGGAGATCCTGTCCTCCCACTCCATGGACCATTTTAGATCCCTAATTAGCAGGTCACCCCTTATCCAAACTGCCAGCGGTTCCAGCACTAGGGCAGAAATCAATGGGGAGAGCGGGAAGCCCTGCCTCGTGACTCGTCGCAGCGGGAAAATTGTTGATGTGCCCCCATTCACCGTCACCTGGGCCAGTGGGTCATTGTATAAAAGTAAAATCCAGGCCAAGAATCGTGGTCCGAATCCCTGTTTTTCTAAAACTGCTTTAATTAAGGGCCACTCCACGGTATCAAAGGCCATCCGTGCATCCAACAATTTATTTAGAAAGTTTTGTATAGCGCGAACGTGACCCTCGAGGGTATCAGAGCGCTTTACATGGAGATAACACGATTAGCACTTGGTCTGATCAACATGCAAACATATGCATGAGAGACAAACAAATCAACGATTAAGAATAGGCTAACAGTGGTTGGACTAGAATAAAGCCAGTACTAGGCAGGATAGTCTACATAAGAGTTTGCTATCTGAGTCTATTCAATGACATCGATATGTTGACTTAGGGTAAGAACTTAGTCAGTAGATAAGATTTGGCTTCTCTTTTGAAGGTGTAGGTGGAGGAAATTAGGCGAAGGTCCGACGGTAAAGAGTTCCATATCTTGGGAGCGACAGCCAAGAATGCTGTAGCCCCAGTTTTCTTTTGTGGGTTCGTTGGGGTTTCAACAACAAGGTGAGCGCACTTCGTGAGGATCTGCTGCCCCCTGATTTTTCTAGCTTTTGGGCCAGGTAACTGGGGGTGTTGAAGTGTAATGCTTTGTGCGTCACCGCTGCATCTTCATAGATGTCAGAAGCTCAACCTAACACCCTGTGTAAGAGTCTCAAATTCAGTGCTGTGTTTCTACCCGGCATGAAGACGGATTGAGCCAGGTGGATCAATGCCCGTTTGACCTGAGTCAGCCGGCTGGCCAGCAGTTTCGCTAAAACATTTTCTTCTGTATCGAGCAGGAAATCGGCCTGTAATAGGCAAAGCTATCAGGCGGTTTGCCATCTTTATGGATCACGACTATATTAGCTGGTCTTTGATCTGATGGTAGGACTCCAACCTCTCGACACTCCTGAAACATACGCAAGAGAAAGGGAGCAACCTTGGCTGCCGTGAGTTGGTACAGTTCAATGGGTAAGCCGTTTGGGCCTCCAGCCTTCTCAGGGTTTAATGCATGTATAGCCTGCGAAACCTCACCGTTGGTGAGGTGCTGTTCGAGGAGGTCTCTTTCAGTGGAGGTGAGACTTGGCACATGGAGGTCGGACAGCAACTCCCGGGTTTCATCAATTGCGGAAGACAGGGCGTATAATTGTGTGAAGTAAGCTGAAAAGGCATCAGCGGTTCCCAGTCTATTCCTGACCCGTGTACCCGTCTCCCCGACCACCTCAAACACTCATCTCAATAAGGTCTCTTCTTTGTCTAGCTAAGCCAGGAGCCTGCCCGCCCGGTATCTGGCCCTGGCAGCCTCATTTGCAACATCTTTGTATTCCTTATGCTGGGCAATACAACAGTATCAATGCTACACAAATCTGCAAGAATAGTGACTGGGTGTGGTAATGCTGGGCAATACAACATCATCAATGCTACACAAATCTGCAAGAATAGTGACTGGGTGTGCAATGCTGGGCAATACAACAGCATCAATGCTACACAAATCTGCAAGAATAGTGACTGGGAGTGGTAATGCTGGGCAATACAACAGCATCAATGCTACACAAATCTGCAAGAATAGTGACTGGGTGTGGTAATGCTGGGCAATACAACAGCATCGATGCTACATAAATCTGCAAGAATAGTGACTGGGTGTGGTAATGCTGGGCAATAAAACAGCATCGATGCTACACAAATCTGCAAGAATAGTGACTGGGTGTGGTAATGCTGGGCAATACAACAGCATCGATGCTACACAAATCTGCAAGAATAGTGACTGGGTGTGGTAATGCTGGGCAATACAACAGCATCGATGCTACACAAATCTGCAAGAATAGTGATTGGGTGTGCAATGCTGGGCAATACAACAGCATTGATGTTACACAAATCTGCAAGAATAGTGACTGGGTGTGGTAATGCTGGGCAATATAACAGCATCGATGCTACACAAATCTGCAAGGATAGTGACTGGGTGTGCAATGCTGGGCAATACATCAGCATCAATGCTTTTCAAATCTTGCAAGAATAGTGACTGGGTGTGGTAATGCTGGGCAATACAACCGGAAGCTGCTGACTGCACAAACTCCGCTGTCGACGAAAGGGACAACGCGAGGAAGAAAAACAAAGAACCCAGGAGTGAAGCAAATATTTCCATGCCCGAAAGGAAACTCCAAATTCAGCAAAGGAGGAGAAACTTACCGCTTGACCAAGACGTCCCATACGTCCAGGACCAAGTACCCATTTTCTGAACAATTGTTGACTCACTTCATCACAGAGTCCTACTCACAAACACCCATCCCTGAGGAAGACCTTCTGAAAATCCTCTCGGTCCCCCACACGAAGGTCGAAACGCGTTGGCACCCCCTCACAGAGGCCAAGGGATCCCCTTTTATTGAAGAATTGAAAATACCAGAATGACAGGCATATAGGCTGGATACATACAGCCTTTACCTTACAGATCTTGTATAGGCCTTCCCTGACCTCTTCACCTTGGACCTTTGAATCAGTTTGTATAGAGGTCTTAATTATTCTAGAGACCCCATACTACACGATTGCAGTAGGACTGTACAATAGACCATAAATGAGATGACAGAAGTCAATGTTACATATTCTTTGCTTTCGTAAACATTGTATATAGATTCATTTTATACATTGGTTTGTGTTGTGCATAAAGAACATCCACTGTTTGGACTGTATAATTTTGTCAACATTTAAAATAACGGAAAAATGACAAGTAAAATAATGACTTTGTCAATTGCACACTGTGAGTTTTGGTGTTTACAGAGAAATTGGCTCTGAATAATGGTACTGCTAAATCAAATGTTTAAAATGAAATAATTGAAGCAATTTCTCCTGCAGACAAAGAAAGTACTCTGTAGTTGTAAAAAGTTGGTATAATTCATGGTATAGGAGGCATCTGTTCCCTGTTGGGCAATACAACAGCATCGATGCTACACAAATCTGCAAGAATAGTGACTGGGTGTGGTAATGCTGGGCAATACAACAGCATTGATGCTACACAAATCTGCAAGAATAGTGACTGGGTGTGGTAATGCTGGGCAATACAACAGCATCAATGCTATACAAATCTGCAAGAATAGTGACTGGGTGTGGTAATGCTGGGCAGTACAACAGCATCAATGCTACACAAATCTTCAAGAATAGTGACTGGGTGTGGTAATGCTGGGCAATACAACAGCATCAATGCTACACAAATCTGCAAGAATAGTGACTGGGTGTGGTAATGCTGGGCAATACAACAGCATCGATGCTACACAAATCTGCAAGAATAGTGACTGGGTATGGTAATGCTGGGCAATACAACAACATCGATGCTACACAAATCTGCAAGAATAGTGACTGGTTGTGGTAATGCTGGGCAATACAACAGCATCAATGCTACACAAATCTGCAAGAATAGTGACTGGGTGTGCAATGCTGGGCAATACATCAGCATCAATGCTTTTCAAATCTTGCAAGAATAGTGACTGGGTGTGGTAATGCTGGGCAATACAACAGCATCGATGCTTTTCAAATCTTGCAAGAATAGTGACTGGGTGTGGAAATGCTGGGCAATACAACAGCATTGATGCTACACAAATCTGCAAGAATAGTGACTGGGTGTGGTAATGCTGGGCAATACAACAGCATCAATGCTACACAAATCTGCAAGAATAGTGACTGGGTGTGGTAATGCTGGGCAATACAACAGCATCAATTCTCCACAAATATGCAAGAATAGTGATTGGGTGTGGTAATGCTGGGCAATACAACAGCATCAATGCTACACAAATGTGCAAGAATAGTGACTGGGTGTGGTAATGCTGGGCAATACAACAGCATCAATGCTGCACAAATCTTGCAAGATGAATTTCTGGGTGCGGTAATGCTGGACAATACAACAGCATCAATGCTACACAAATCTTGCAAGAATAGTGACTCGGTGTGGTAGTGGTGGGCAAAACAACAGCATCAATGCTCCACAAATATGCAAGAATAGTGACTAGGTGTGGTAATACTGGGCAATACAACAGCATCAATGCTACACAAATGTGCAAGAATAGTGACTGGGTGTGGTAATGCTGGGCAATACAACAGCATCAATGCTGCACAAATCTTGCAAGATGAGTTACTGGGTGCGGCAATGCTGGACAATACAACAGCATCAATGCTACACAAATCTTGCAAAAATAGTGACTGGGTGTGGTAATGCTGGACAATATAACAGCATCAATGATACACAAATATACAAGTTTAGTGACTGAGTGTGGTAATGCTGGGCAATACAGCAGCATCGATGCTACACAAATCTGCAAGAATAGTGACTGGGTGTGGTAATGCTGGGCAATACAACAGCATCGATGCTACACAAATCTGCAAGAATAGTGATTGGGTGTGCAATGCTGGGCAATACAACAGCATTGATGTTACACAAATCTGCAAGAATAGTGACTGGGTGTGGTAATGCTGGGCAATATAACAGCATCGATGCTACACAAATCTGCAAGGATAGTGACTGGGTGTGCAATGCTGGGCAATACATCAGCATCAATGCTTTTCAAATCTTGCAAGAATAGTGACTGGGTGTGGTAATGCTGGGCAATACAACCGGAAGCTGCTGACTGCACAAACTCCGCTGTCGACGAAAGGGACAACGCGAGGAAGAAAAACAAAGAACCCAGGAGTGAAGCAAATATTTCCATGCCCGAAAGGAAACTCCAAATTCAGCAAAGGAGGAGAAACTTACCGCTTGACCAAGACGTCCCATACGTCCAGGACCAAGTACCCATTTTCTGAACAATTGTTGACTCACTTCATCACAGAGTCCTACTCACAAACACCCAGCCCTGAGGAAGACCTTCTGAAAATCCTCTCGGTCCCCCACACGAAGGTCGAAACGCGTTGGCACCCCCTCACAGAGGCCAAGGGATCCCCTTTTTATTGAAGAATTGAAAATACCAGAATGACAGGCATATAGGCTGGATACATACAGCCTTTACCTTACAGATCTTGTATAGGCCTTCCCTGACCTCTTCACCTTGTACCTTTGAATCAGTTTGTATAGAGGTCTTAATTATTCTAGAGACCCCATACTACACGATTGCAGTAGGACTGTACAATAGACCATAAATGAGATGACAGAAGTCAATGTTACATATTCTTTGCTTTCGTAAACATTGTATATAGATTCATTTTATACATTGGTTTGTGTTGTGCATAAAGAACATCCACTGTTTGGACTGTATAATTTTGTCAACATTTAAAATAACGGAAAAATGACAAGTAAAATAATGACTTTGTCAATTGCACACTGTGAGTTTTGGTGTTTACAGAGAAATTGGCTCTGAATAATGGTACTGCTAAATCAAATGTTTAAAATGAAATAATTGAAGCAATTTCTCCTGCAGACAAAGAAAGTACTCTGTAGTTGTAAAAAGTTGGTATAATTCATGGTATAGGAGGCATCTGTTCCCTGTTGGGCAATACAACAGCATCGATGCTACACAAATCTGCAAGAATAGTGACTGGGTGTGGTAATGCTGGGCAATACAACAGCATTGATGCTACACAAATCTGCAAGAATAGTGACTGGGTGTGGTAATGCTGGGCAATACAACAGCATCAATGCTATACAAATCTGCAAGAATAGTGACTGGGTGTGGTAATGCTGGGCAGTACAACAGCATCAATGCTACACAAATCTTCAAGAATAGTGACTGGGTGTGGTAATGCTGGGCAATACAACAGCATCAATGCTACACAAATCTGCAAGAATAGTGACTGGGTGTGGTAATGCTGGGCAATACAACAGCATCGATGCTACACAAATCTGCAAGAATAGTGACTGGGTATGGTAATGCTGGGCAATACAACAACATCGATGCTACACAAATCTGCAAGAATAGTGACTGGTTGTGGTAATGCTGGGCAATACAACAGCATCAATGCTACACAAATCTGCAAGAATAGTGACTGGGTGTGCAATGCTGGGCAATACATCAGCATCAATGCTTTTCAAATCTTGCAAGAATAGTGACTGGGTGTGGTAATGCTGGGCAATACAACAGCATCGATGCTTTTCAAATCTTGCAAGAATAGTGACTGGGTGTGGAAATGCTGGGCAATACAACAGCATTGATGCTACACAAATCTGCAAGAATAGTGACTGGGTGTGGTAATGCTGGGCAATACAACAGCATCAATGCTACACAAATCTGCAAGAATAGTGACTGGGTGTGGTAATGCTGGGCAATACAACAGCATCAATTCTCCACAAATATGCAAGAATAGTGATTGGGTGTGGTAATGCTGGGCAATACAACAGCATCAATGCTACACAAATGTGCAAGAATAGTGACTGGGTGTGGTAATGCTGGGCAATACAACAGCATCAATGCTGCACAAATCTTGCAAGATGAATTTCTGGGTGCGGTAATGCTGGACAATACAACAGCATCAATGCTACACAAATCTTGCAAGAATAGTGACTCGGTGTGGTAGTGCTGGGCAAAACAACAGCATCAATGCTCCACAAATATGCAAGAATAGTGACTAGGTGTGGTAATACTGGGCAATACAACAGCATCAATGCTACACAAATGTGCAAGAATAGTGACTGGGTGTGGTAATGCTGGGCAATACAACAGCATCAATGCTGGACAAATCTTGCAAGATGAGTTACTGGGTGCGGCAATGCTGGACAATACAACAGCATCAATGCTACACAAATCTTGCAAAAATAGTGACTGGGTGTGGTAATGCTGGACAATATAACAGCATCAATGATACACAAATATACAAGTTTAGTGACTGAGTGTGGTAATGCTGGGCAATACAGCAGCATCAATGCTACACAAATAAGCAAGAATAGTGACTGGGTGTAGTAAAGCTGGGCAATACAACAGCATCAATGCTATACAAATCTTGCAAGATGAGTTACTGAGTGCGGTAATGCTGGAAAATACAGCAGCATCAATGCTACACAAATCTGCAAGAATAATGACTGGGTGTGCAATCCTGGGCAATACAACAGCATCAATGCTACACAAATCTGCAAGAATAGTGACTGGGTGTGCAATGCTGGAAAATACAACAGCATAAATGCTACACAAGTCTGCAAGAATAGTGACTGGGTGTGCAATGCTGGGCAATACAACAGAATCAATGCTACACAAATCTGCAAGAATAGTGACTGGATGAGGTAATGCTGGGCAATAAAACAGCCCCAATGCTACACAAATCCGAAAGAATAGTTACTGGGTGTGGTAATGCTGGGCAATACAACAGCATCAATGCTACACAAATCCTGAAGAATAGTGACTGGGTGTGGTAATGCTGGGCAATACAACAGCATCAATGCTACACAAATCTTGCAAGCATAGTGACCGGGTGTGCAATGCTGGGTAATACAACAGCATCAATACTACACAAATCTTGCAAGAATAGTGACTGGGTGTGCAATGCTGGGCAATACAACAGCATCAATGCTACACAAATCTTCAAGAATAGTGACTGGGTGTGGTAATACTGGTGCAATACAACAGCATCAATGCTACACAAATCTTCAAGAATAGTGACTGGGTGTGGTAATGCTGGTGCAATACAACAGCATCAATGCTACACAAAGCTTGCAAGAATAGTGACTGGGTGTGGTAATGCTGGACAATACAACAGCTTTGATGCTACACAAATCTGCAAGAATAGTGACTGGGTGTGGTAATGCTGGGCAATACAACAGCATCAATGCTACACAAATCTTGCAAGAATAGTGACTGGGTATGCAATGCTGGGCAATACAACAGCATCAATGCTACACAAATCTTGCAAGAATAGTGACTGGGTGTGCAATGCTGGGCAATACAACAGCATCAATGCTGCACAAATCTTCAAGAATAGTGACTGGGTGTGGTAATGCTGGTGCAATACAACAGCATCAATGCTACACAAATCTTCAAGTATAGTGACTGGGTGTGGTAATGCTGGGCAATACAACAGCATCAATGTTACACAAAGCTTGCAAGAATAGTGACTGGGTGTGGTAATGCTGGACAATACAACAGCATCAATGCTACACAAATCCTGCACAATCATACATTTCTTTGGGAGGCTTTGTGATGGGTAGAATATGTCAATGTTGTAATGTGACATGAAAGGAGTTGCATTATCACTTCTGCCTGTTTGGAATGTGGGGTTTCAATGGGATACTCGTTAACAGGACTATATGTGACGTCATAGATCCATCAGGCAGCCAGGCCATAGGGGAGCTTTAGGGGTGTCAGAATAGGAAAAGCAGATAGAAGCACTGCACTCTTGCCTGCCCTATAAGTCTGTGGACAGAATCAACAGAATGTTGAACTCAGATATTCAATTGGCTTTGGCCATGGGAAGTCCAGTGAGGAAAGCTCTGAGAGGCTGTGAGAGCGCCTTGACACCCTCGGGTAATTGTTCGCGCTTTATAAATACTGGACATTTACTCCTCGAATGGCATCAGGGCTGTAGGAGAGTTGTCACTCTTCGCAAGTTTGGAACGAAGGATGGCTTCTTTTAAGATGATTCCGAGCTGGTGGTCTGGAAAAGCTACCAGGGATGAGAGGAGAGATTTTTTTATTTGTGATTATTAGATTTTGGAGCTTGGTGGAAGAGATTGTTCAATAGACTTTTGTTTCTCTGCAAAGAAGATTGCAAACACTTTGCAGTTTCCTGCCAGTGTAGAAGTTCTTCTGGTGGAAGACTGGTAGTTCGGTAGTTTCATGATATGGAAAAGAAACCTTGTTCTGAGATCTTGTTAACTCATGTAAGATTCAGAGGTATCACCAAAGGTACAAACCAAGATATCACACAAATAACAATGTGAGAGTTAGGAATGATGATGTGGGGATACAGTGTAAGCGGAAAGAATCTTCTACATTTTATGACCCAATGAAAAAAAAACAAGAGACAAGGGGGCCTATTACCAACAGCGTGCGATAATTATCGCAAACCGCGCATAGCGCGTTTTTTTATCGCCGACTATCGCTGGTTTTCATCGCGGAGATAACGTGTTATTATCAACGCTTATCTCCAATGCGATATTAAAACCAGCGATAGCGGCAAAATCCTCCAGTAACACGGGTACAACAGCGATAAAAATGTTATCGCTGACGTAAAGCTTGCTAATAGGCAGGTGAGGATTCAGCCTATGAATCCACCTCCCATTGGAAATCATTGCTAAGTCAGGATTTCAGTAGGTGTTAAAAATCCTGCGGGGCCGGGGACTCATTGCTAATAGGCGTTAGGCCTGTTAGCGGCTGTTTTCGTGGTGTTTATTTTGGGAACGCCTACTTTGCATGTCATTAGCGATAAATATCGCTGACATGCAAAGGGGCACCCAAAACGGTCGCTATCACTGAAAAGCTGTTGCTAACACCTAACACATAAAGCTTTAGATTTATTTATGAATTTTGTGGTGCTGGGGAGGGCAGCAAGTCACCTTGCTGCGCTGCCCTGCATCACAGAGAAAGGGCAGGAATGCGCTGTATTTATCCAATACAGTGCATTCCTGTCCTATCCCCTGCGATGGCGCCGTTTTGGCAGCCGAGCACCAACACAGGCACCCTGCACCATGGAGCAGGGGTGTCTGTGTTGGAGGCAGGATTGTTTTTGTGCAGGAAGGGGCACCTCCCTGCACAAAAACAATCCTGAGAGACATATTCTCTTTCTATGCGTGCTGCATGCAGCACGCATAGAAAGAGGAAGAAACAAGGAGGAATAGAGATATTGCTCTTCATTACAAGTCACCTGGGGAGGCGTATGTTTGTGGTGCATTTCCAGGTTTGCAAGGTCTAAATCTGGGAATGCGTCGAAAACTATTGGGGTTGTGTGGGTACACAAACGCAACGCCCATGGAGTGCCTACCCAGGGAAGAGCAGTGCAAAGCAGTGATATGGGCTGTATTGTATTACTCCAGAGGTTTTGGAGCTTCTCAAACCTAAAAAAGTGGCTTTGCGTGGCTTCAAAAATCTGACTTAAGGTTTGCGTTGCTCTTGCACCACGTTGTGTGGTGCAAGCGTGATACAAACCGGGTCATAAACATGGCCCGTAATACATTTAGTTATTGGAAGCCAGTGCAAACGATGCAGATATTGAGCAACTGAGGCTCGACTAGGAATATGGCGTAGCAGACGTACCGCCACGTTTGTAAACATCTTCTACGGGCAGTCGTGGCTCCAAATATAGCGCATTGACGTCATCCAGCCTGGAAATTACCAAGCATTGCATGATCATTTATTTGAGATCTGACTCCATGCTCAAGTCTTGAATCATCTTCTGCCCAAGGTCGGGACTGGCCCATTTAGAGAGTGAATATGGGGGTCAAATCTGGTAGACTTCCGTAGCACCAAGAGGGGATTACCACCTTTGTGGAGAAGAGGAAAACTGGCAGGTGTTTCTGAGCCCTCCCACTGGTCCATGCTCATGTGCAGGAGGGATGCTTCGAGTCAGGCAAACAAACCAGAGAGGAGGCTTGGTGGGGCCAAAAGGTGTAGTACATGCATGCTCTCCTGTGGGGTTTGCTTTGCTTCATGCCATGCTTTTGTTGAAGGCCATGCCATGATTGGGATTCAGATTCTGGGTGGTAATGCAGGGTTTCGTTCGAAGGCCATGCTACGAATGGGATTCAGATTCTAGGTGGTAATGCAGGGTTTCGTTGAAGACCGTGCAACGATTGGGATTCAGAATCTGGGTGGTAATGCAGGGTTTCGTTCAAAGGCCATGCTATGATTGGGATTCAGATTCTGGGATGCAATGCATGGTTTCGTTCGAAGGCCATGCCATGATTGGCATTCAGATTCTAGGTGGTAACGCAGGGTTTCGTTCGAAGGCCATGCCACGAATGGGATTCAGATTCTAGGTGGTAATGCAGGGTTTTGTTGAAGGCCGTGCTATGATTGGGATTCAGATTCTGGGAGGTAATGCAGGGTTTCGTTCAAAGGCCATGCCACAAATGAGATTCAGATTTTGGGTGGCAATGCAGGGATTCGGCTGAAGACCATGCATGCCATGATTGGGATTCGGATTCTGGGTGGTAATGCAGGGTTTCGTTCAAAGGCCATGCCACAAATGAGATTCAGATTTTGGGTGGCAATGCAGGGATTCGGCTGAAGGCCATGCATGCCATGATTGGGATTCAGATTCTGGGTGGTAATGCAGGGTTTCGTTCGAAGGCCATGCTACGAATGGGATTCAGATTCTAGGTGGTAATGCAGGGTTTCGTTGAAGGCCGTGCAAGGATTGGGATTCAGAATCTGGGTGGTAATGCAGGGTTTCGTTCAAAGGCCATGCTATGATTGGGATTCAGATTCTGGGATGCAATGCATGGTTTCATTCGAAGGCCATGCCATGATTGGCATTCAGATTCTAGGTGGTAATGCAGGGTTTCGTTGAAGGCCGTGCTATGATTGGGATTCAGATTCTGGGAGGTAATGCAGGGTTTCGTTCGAAGGCCATGCCACGAATGGGATTCAGATTCTGGGTGGTAACGCAGGGTTTCGTTCGAAGGCCATGCCACGAATGGGATTCAGATTCTAGGTGGTAATGCAGGGTTTTGTTGAAGGCTGTGCTATGATTGGGATTCAGATTCTGGGAGGTAATGCAGGGTTTCGTTTGAAGGCCATGCCATGATTTGGATTCGGATTCTGGGTGGTAATGCAGGGTTTCGTTCGAAGGCAATGCCATGATTTGGATTTGGATTCTAGGTGGTAATGCAGGGTTTCATTCGAAGGCCATGCCATGATTGGCATTCAGATTCTAGGTGGTAATGCAGGGTTTCGTTGAAGGCCGTGCTATGATTGGGATTCAGATTCTGGGAGGTAATGCAGGGTTTCGTTCGAAGGCCATGCCACGAATGGGATAAAGATTCTAGGTGGTAATGCAGGGTTTCGTTGAAGGCCGTGCAAGGATTGGGATTCAGAATCTGGGTGGTAATGCAGGGTTTCGTTGAAGGCCATGCCATGATTGGGATTCAGATTCTGGGTGGTAATGCAGGGTTTCGTTGAAGGCCATGCCATGATTGGGATTCAGATTCTGGGAGGTAGTGCAGGGTTTCGTTGAAGGCCATGCCATGATTGGGATTCAGATTCTGGGAGGTAGTGCAGGGTTTCGTTGAAGGCCATGCCATGATTGGGATTCAGATTCTGGGAGGTAGTGCAGGGTTTCTTTGAAGGCCATGCCATGATTGGGATTCAGAATCTGGGAGGTAATGCAGGGATTCGTTCAAAGGCCATGCCATGTTTTGGATTCAGAATCTGGGAGGTAGTGCAGGGTTTCTTTGAAGGCCATGCCATGATTGGGATTCAGAATCTGGTAGGTAATGCAGGGTTTCTTTGAAGGCCATGCCATGATTGGGATTCAGATTCTGGGGTGTAATGTAGGGTTTCGTTGAAGGCCATGACAGTATTGGGTTTCAGATTCTGGGAGGTAATGCAGGGATTCGTTCGAAGGCCATGCTACGAATGGGATTCAGATTCTAGGTGGTAATGCAGGGTTTCGTTGAAGGCCGTGCAAGGATTGGGATTCAGAATCTGGGTGGTAATGCAGGGTTTCGTTCAAAGGCCATGCTATGATTGGGATTCAGATTCTGGGATGCAATGCATGGTTTCGTTCGAAGGCCATGCCATGATTGGCATTCAGATTCTAGGTGGTAATGCAGGGTTTCGTTGAAGGCCGTGCTATGATTGGGATTCAGATTCTGGGAGGTAATGCAGGGTTTCGTTCGAAGGCCATGCCATGAATGGGATTCAGATTCTGGGTGGTAATGCAGGGTTTCGTTCGAAGGCCATGCCACGAATGGGATTCAGATTCTAGGTGGTAATGCAGGGTTTTGTTGAAGGCCGTGCTATGATTGGGATTCAGATTCTGGGAGGTAATGCAGGGTATCGTTCGAAGCCCATGCCATGATTTGGATTCGGATTCTGGGTGGTAATGCAGGGTTTCGTTCGAAGGCAATGCCATGATTTGGATTCGGATTCTAGGTGGTAATGCAGGGTTTCATTCGAAGGCCATGCCATGATTGGCATTCAGATTCTAGGTGGTAATGCAGGGTTTCGTTGAAGGCCGTGCTATGATTGGGATTCAGATTCTGGGAGGTAATGCAGGGTTTCGTTCAAAGGCCATGCCACAAATGAGATTTTGGGTGGCAATGCAGGGATTCGGCTGAAGACCATGCATGCCATGATTGGGATTCGGATTCTGGGTGGTAATGCAGGGTTTCGTTCAAAGGCCATGCCACAAATGAGATTCAGATTTTGGGTGGCAATGCAGGGATTCGGCTGAAGGCCATGCATGCCATGATTGGGATTCAGATTCTGGGTGGTAATGCAGGGTTTCGTTCGAAGGCCATGCTACGAATGGGATTCAGATTCTAGGTGGTAATGCAGGGTTTCATTGAAGGCCGTGCAAGGATTGGGATTCAGAATCTGGGTGGTAATGCAGGGTTTCGTTCAAAGGCCATGCTATGATTGGGATTCAGATTCTGGGATGCAATGCATGGTTTCATTCGAAGGCCATGCCATGATTGGCATTCAGATTCTAGGTGGTAATGCAGGGTTTCGTTGAAGGCCGTGCTATGATTGGGATTCAGATTCTGGGAGGTAATGCAGGGTTTCGTTCGAAGGCCATGCCACGAATGGGATTCAGATTCTGGGTGGTAACGCAGGGTTTCGTTCGAAGGCCATGCCACGAATGGGATTCAGATTCTAGGTGGTAATGCAGGGTTTCGTTCGAAGGCCATGCCACGAATGGGATTCAGATTCTGGGTGGTAACGCAGGGTTTCGTTCGAAGGCCATGCCACGAATGGGATTCAGATTCTAGGTGGTAATGCAGGGTTTTGTTGAAGGCTGTGCTATGATTGGGATTCAGATTCTGGGAGGTAATGCAGGGTTTCGTTTGAAGGCCATGCCATGATTTGGATTCGGATTCTGGGTGGTAATGCAGGGTTTCGTTCGAAGGCAATGCCATGATTTGGATTCGGATTCTAGGTGGTAATGCAGGGTTTCTTTGAAGGCCATGCCATGATTGGGATTCAGAATCTGGTAGGTAATGCAGGGTTTCTTTGAAGGCCGTGCAAGGATTGGGATTCAGAATCTGGGTGGTAATGCAGGGTTTCGTTGAAGGCCATGTCATGATTGGGATTCAGATTCTGGGTGGTAATGCAGGGTTTCGTTGAAGGCCATGCCATGATTGGGATTCAGAATCTGGGAGGTAATGCATGGATTCGTTCAAAGGCCATGCCATGATTTGGGTTCAGAATCTGGGAGGTAGTGCAGGGTTTCTTTGAAGGCCATGCCATGATTGGGATTCAGATTCTGGGGTGTAATGCAGGGTTTCGTTGAAGGCCATGCCAGTATTGGGTTTCAGATTCTGGGAGGTAATGCAGGGATTCGTTGAACGCCGTGCTGTCTGTGAGACCCTTGCATCTGAGAGCATGAGCTGCTGGTTGGTTGCACAATAAACTTCCTGAAATATTACTTATATCATTGCACGTCCCATTTAGTAGGAGATCTTCCCCATGTTACCACCAGTTCCCCTCGTCCTTCCCACATTTACTACTTGTTAATAAACCTGCACATTTACTGCCACCTTGGAGGAGATTTCCGCACAGAAAAGAGGGAAGAGATGGAAGCGGAGGTCTCCGTCCATAGGTTTCTGAATAGCATTTTGTAGTAGGTGAGGGCACTACTGTAACACTACTTTATGCTATACAAAGTGCAGTTTGTGAATAGGGCCCAATGCAGTTCTCTGGGGCTCAAAGGCTTGATCGGCTTCTGTAGACCATGGTAAATGTTCACAAGATCTTTTTAGTGTGACCTTTAACCCATTGCTGACTGTAGCCTGACATTCCTAAACATTTTGTTTATAAATCTTTTTATTGCAATAATCAAACATAACATTCCGATGACAGCAACTATCATATCACAGTGTATTGAGACGTAATCCAATAAAGGGCAAACGTTATCGATTCCTAAACCTTATCGATTCCTAAGCAATCAATTTATCTCAATCTCCCCGGCATTACAGCGGTTTGCAGCCCCTTCAAACATATTTTCACATGACACTTCTACATGCACAATTCGCATGATCGGCGTGCATAGCATCCCTCTATATTTATTTATTTATGTATTTATATAGCGCTCTACTACCCGGGGCGTCTAGGCGCGAATGAAAGGAGTCCACAGGGCAACTGCGTGTGTAAGAACCAGTGCAGGCCCAGTTTAAAGGGTGTAAAGCCACGTTTTCAGTCCTTTCCTAAAGGACAAGAGATCAGTGGAGTTTCTTAAATGGAGGGGTAGTTTGTTCCACCATCTAGAGGTAACATTGAAGAAGCTTTTGCCACACCATCTTTGGAGGCGGTAGGATGGTACCCTCACCAGCTTCTGGGAGGCCGAGCGGAGTGCGAGGACTGGTGTATACCATTGGAAGCGTTTAATTATGTAAGCGGGACGTGAGTTCTGTAGGGCCTTAAAAGCGACACACAATGCCTTAAACCTAATTTGCTTCTCGATTGGTAGCCAGTGCAGGGTATTAAGGGCCTGTTTAGCAGATGAATATTTGGACAGACCGAAGAGCAGTCTAGCAGTGGAGTTCTGGAGGACCTGTAGTTTTGTTATTACTGATTTATTTGCTCCAACTAGTATTCCATTACAATAATCAATTTTAGACAGCACTAAGGCTGCCACCACTGTTTTCTGCAGTCCTGTCGGTATAAAGGGCAATATTTTCTTCAGGATTTTCAGGATGTAATAGATGGAGGCAGTGAGTTTGTTTACGTGGTGACAGAAGGAAAGGGTGGTGTCTATAATGACTCCGAGATTTTTTGCCTTAATGACTGGTGTTGGGAGGGTCCCCAGCTCTGCTGGCCACCATTCTGAGGACCAGAAGGAGGTGACTTTCCCAAAGAGGAGTACCTCAGTTTTATCCGAGTTCAACTTTAGACAGTTCTCGGCCATCCATACGCTGACACATCTCATACACTCCTTAAATTTCTGTGCTGTCTTAGGATTGTCGCTAGAGATTGATACAATAGTCTGGGTGTCATCTGCGTATGATACCAATTCAAATCCGTGGGATTTGATCAAACGTGCCAGAGGAGCGACATATAAATTAAAAGGGTGGGGCTCAATGATGAGCCCTGTGGCACCCCACAAGGAAGCTGGAAACATTTAGATTTGTAGCCGCCTATTTCGACAAATTGTTCTGGGTTGAGCAGAAAGGATCTGAGCAACGCTAGCGCTAGGTTTTCTACTCCAGCTTCCTGAAGCCGATGAATCAGAATGCCGTGGTCCACCGTATCGAAGGCGGCCGATAGGTCTAATAGTACGAGGGCTGCCGATCCTCTGTTATCAACCGCCCATCTGACTTCCTCCGTTGCAGTGATCAAGGCCTGTTCAGTGCTGTGTCGGGCTCTAAAGCCATATTGGGTAGGATCCAAAATGTGATTATTCTCAATGAAAACCGTCAGTTCCTGATTCATATGTTTCTCTAATACTTTCACCGGTAAGGGTAGCCGGGAAATAGGGCGATAGTTTCCTGCTTCTGTTTTATCCAGGTTTGATTTCTTTAATAGAGGTAATATTGATGTTTTCTTCCACATTATGGGGAAGGTCCCTGTTTCCATGGCCAAATTAAGGACCTCCGTGAGTGGCAAAGCAACTGACTCCACTAACAGGTGGGTTATTCGCGGAGGGCAGGGATCGAGGGGGAGCTGGATTTTGTTGCTAACAGAAGCTTTGATGTTTGTTCATGAGAAAGTGGTGTGAAATTAGAGAAACAGGATTCGGTAAATTTGGTTACCGAAGTAGACTGGGCTGGGGTTGAGCATATGGTGACAGCTTGGATACCCTGGGGATTGATTGGTCTTAAGACAAAGGTGTCATAAATAGTCGAAACTTTATTGTGGAACGAGAATGCCAGTGTGTCAAAGAACGTTTGGTCTATTGTACCGTTATTGGTCTCTTGTATTTGACTGAGTTTCAGCACTGTTGAAAAAAGCTCCTTCGAGTTATTTTTTGCTCCTTCAATTTTTTAGAAAAATAGCTGATTTTAGTTTTTTTAATCAGCTCTTTGTGCTGTGCCAGAATTGACTTATATATTTCCTTTTCTTTGGGATCATAGTGTTTTCGCCAGCGTCTTTCGTGACTGCGACACAGTCTTCTTGAGATTTTTAGTTCTGCAGAGAACCAAGGTTCAGTCAGTGCTGTCCTGCTGGTTTTCCCTGATCTAAGAGGGACAGTAGTGCTGGCCGCTACTGCTATCCAGTGATGGTATTGTGATGAGGCAGCATCTGGGTCTTTTGTGAAACACGGCTTGTTTGTATTCAGCTGGGTGAAAAAATCGTTACTATCTAGCCTATGCCATTGATAGCTTGACTCGCTGCTCACTGGGGCATGTGGGGAAACCATAGGGGAGGGAGGAGTAAGAGTAAACATTACGGCATGGTGATCAGTCCAGTGAAGTTGTATGGTATTATTATATTTCAGCAATGGGCAGTTTGTGAATATGGCGTCTAGGAGGTGGCCCGCTGTGTGGGTTGGACCGGTCACAATTTGCTCGAGTCCTGTGCTTGTCATTAAGTCAAGGTCAAGGAGGGCCTTGGAGTCGTTAACGAGGGGGTTGTCTAAGTGGAAATTAAAATCGCCCAAAATGGTAAAATTTCTGAGATGTTACTTTATGTTCCAAGAGTTGGCTCATAGTGTGTAAAAAGTTCGTGCTGGAACCTAGCGGTCGGTAAACTAGCATCCCATTAAATGAATATATATGACTAGCTGATATTCGTTCCACTTTCCCCAAATCTTGGTCCATTTGTTTGGGCAACCGCTAACCTCGTAAACCACCCTCTCCGCCAGCATACAACAATCCATATCCACCTTCCATCCTCTCAGAGCAGGGGTGGATGCGGTCCTCCACATCTTTGCTATGTTACGTTTGGCCACCATAAAGCCCAATGTCACCCAGAGGCGAGCTTTGCTATTCAGATCTGTAGCCTCCCATAATGTCCAAACTGCACCACTTTGCCAACATCGCCACGTCACCATTGCACAAGGTCAAAACACATGACTTCACCACCCCCAGTAATCTTGGAGCACCGGGCAGTCCCACAGCATATGAAAGAATGTGCCCTCCTGTCCACACCCTCTGGGGCACATTCCCTACTCATCCCTACCCATCCTAGCCGGTGTCGTACAGGCAAAGTAGATTCTGTGTAAGATCTTGAGTTGCATAAGTCTAAAGCGGGAACGTATAGCCACCTCTGTAGGGGAGGCCGTTGCCTCCTGTCATTAGTCATCTTCCAGCTTCCCCCATCATCCTACCATCTTTCCCGAAGACATGGCAGGAGGTCAGGAGAATTATTTAAGATGTTGCTATAAGTTAGGGAGATCGCCTTCTTCTCCATATATTCATCAAGTAGTCTATCTTCCAGCGGTGAGGTGTCAAGAGGCTCCTCCCCCTCTGGTGGTGCCCTTCGTAGAACATGACTGATCTGGAGGTAGCGATTTGCCTCCAAGTGTGCCAGGTGGTAATCTCTCTATAAGTCTGCAAAGGACACCACTCCCCTCCGACCCACAGGTCTCCCACTCTTGAGAGGCCCATTAGGTCCCACTTATCGAAACCCTGCTGCCTCGCCAGAACCCCCAGTTTAGCTGTGTCCCATATTGGGGTCGCCTGGGTGATCCTACCCCGCTATCCCAATGCCACCAATGTTGCATGCCATATTTGTATCGTGACTGAAGTCGGGGAAGGAAGTTATTTGTAACTATTTTCACCATAAATCGCTCTGAGTTGACTCCCAGGTGCATATTTCACCGGTTCATTCTATACGTGAGCTCGTCATGAGGCAAGTGAACCCTGTGATTGACCGCCATGAGCTGGGCCAATCAATAGTATCTCGCCATCAATCATACCAGCCTCTGGTCAGCTTGGGAAGGGATATTCTGGGGGCACCCCCATCCCAGATGAGTGTACGAACTGCGGCATCCACTGCACAAAAGTATGAAGTGGGTACTTGGTATGGAGTGTTGTGGAGAATATAGAGAAAGTGGGGTAGGGCCATCATTTTAAAGAGTGACGCCTTCCCCATCAGGGACAGCGATAGGGCCCTCCAATATTGGACATCCCTTCGCAGACGTGCAAGTGGGGGTTCAAGGTTGCATTCATGAAAAATGTCTTGGTCTTTGGTAACATAAATTGCCAGGTAGCGGAACTCCTCCATGATCACCCTTGCTGTTCAATCTCTGGAGAGGCGTGGCCGATCTCCATGGAGTACATGAATTAATGACTTGATGATGTACCCCACGTATTTATGATAGAAGTCAAATATATGTAGTATTCAATGTAGTGTGGTGTTTGGATTAGCTATATATAACAGGATGTCATCTGCGTAAAGGGAGATCCTGTCCTCCCACTCCATGGACCATTTTAGATCCCTAATTAGCAGGTCACCCCTTATCCAAACTGCCAGCGGTTCCAGCACTAGGGCAGAAATCAATGGGGAGAGCGGGAAGCCCTGCCTCGTGACTCGTCGCAGCGGGAAAATTGTTGATGTGCCCCCATTCACCGTCACCTGGGCCAGTGGGTCATTGTATAAAAGTAAAATCCAGGCCAAGAATCGTGGTCCGAATCCCTGTTTTTCTAAAACTGCTTTAATTAAGGGCCACTCCACGGTATCAAAGGCCATCCGTGCATCCAACAATTTATTTAGAAAGTTTTGTATAGCGCGAACGTGACCCTCGAGGGTATCAGAGCGCTTTACATGGAGATAACACGATTAGCACTTGGTCTGATCAACATGCAAACATATGCATGAGAGACAAACAAATCAACGATTAAGAATAGGCTAACAGTGGTTGGACTAGAATAAAGCCAGTACTAGGCAGGATAGTCTACATAAGAGTTTGCTATCTGAGTCTATTCAATGACATCGATATGTTGACTTAGGGTAAGAACTTAGTCAGTAGATAAGATTTGGCTTCTCTTTTGAAGGTGTAGGTGGAGGAAATTAGGCGAAGGTCCGACGGTAAAGAGTTCCATATCTTGGGAGCGACAGCCAAGAATGCTGTAGCCCCAGTTTTCTTTTGTGGGTTCGTTGGGGTTTCAACAACAAGGTGAGCGCACTTCGTGAGGATCTGCTGCCCCCTGATTTTTCTAGCTTTTGGGCCAGGTAACTGGGGGTGTTGAAGTGTAATGCTTTGTGCGTCACCGCTGCATCTTCATAGATGTCAGAAGCTCGACCTAACACCCTGTGTAAGAGTCTCAAATTCAGTGCTGTGTTTCTACCCGGCATGAAGACGGATTGAGCCAGGTGGATCAATGCCCGTTTGACCTGAGTCAGCCGGCTGGCCAGCAGTTTCGCTAAAACATTTTCTTCTGTATCGAGCAGGGAAATCGGCCTGTAATAGGCAAAGCTATCAGGCGGTTTGCCATCTTTATGGATCACGACTATATTAGCTGGTCTTTGATCTGATGGTAGGACTCCAACCTCTCGACACTCCTGAAACATACGCAAGAGAAAGGGAGCAACCTTGGCTGCCGTGAGTTGGTACAGTTCAATGGGTAAGCCGTTTGGGCCTCCAGCCTTCTCAGGGTTTAATGCATGTATAGCCTGCGAAACCTCACCGTTGGTGAGGTGCTGTTCGAGGAGGTCTCTTTCAGTGGAGGTGAGACTTGGCACATGGAGGTCGGACAGCAACTCCCGGGTTTCATCAATTGCGGAAGACAGGGCGTATAATTGTGTGAAGTAAGCTGAAAAGGCATCAGCGGTTCCCAGTCTATTCCTGACCCGTGTACCCGTCTCCCCGACCACCTCAAACACCCATCTCAATAAGGTCTCTTCTTTGTCTAGCTAAGCCAGGAGCCTGCCCGCCCGGTATCTGGCCCTGGCAGCCTCATTTGCAACATCTTTGTATTCCTTATGCTGGGCAATACAACAGTATCAATGCTACACAAATCTGCAAGAATAGTGACTGGGTGTGGTAATGCTGGGCAATACAACATCATCAATGCTACACAAATCTGCAAGAATAGTGACTGGGTGTGCAATGCTGGGCAATACAACAGCATCAATGCTACACAAATCTGCAAGAATAGTGACTGGGAGTGGTAATGCTGGGCAATACAACAGCATCAATGCTACACAAATCTGCAAGAATAGTGACTGGGTGTGGTAATGCTGGGCAATACAACAGCATCGATGCTACATAAATCTGCAAGAATAGTGACTGGGTGTGGTAATGCTGGGCAATAAAACAGCATCGATGCTACACAAATCTGCAAGAATAGTGACTGGGTGTGGTAATGCTGGGCAACACAACAGCATCGATGCTACACAAATCTGCAAGAATAGTGACTGGGTGTGGTAATGCTGGGCAATACAACAGCATCGATGCTACACAAATCTGCAAGAATAGTGATTGGGTGTGCAATGCTGGGCAATACAACAGCATTGATGTTACACAAATCTGCAAGAATAGTGACTGGGTGTGGTAATGCTGGGCAATATAACAGCATCGATGCTACACAAATCTGCAAGGATAGTGACTGGGTGTGCAATGCTGGGCAATACATCAGCATCAATGCTTTTCAAATCTTGCAAGAATAGTGACTGGGTGTGGTAATGCTGGGCAATACAACCGGAAGCTGCTGACTGCACAAACTCCGCTGTCGACGAAAGGGACAACGCGAGGAAGAAAAACAAAGAACCCAGGAGTGAAGCAAATATTTCCATGCCCGAAAGGAAACTCCAAATTCAGCAAAGGAGGAGAAACTTACCGCTTGACCAAGACGTCCCATACGTCCAGGACCAAGTACCCATTTTCTGAACTATTGTTGACTCACTTCATCACAGAGTCCTACTCACAAACACCCATCCCTGAGGAAGACCTTCTGAAAATCCTCTCGGTCCCCCACACGAAGGTCGAAACGCGTTGGCACCCCCTCACAGAGGCCAAGGGATCCCCTTTTTATTGAAGAATTGAAAATACCAGAATGACAGGCATATAGGCTGGATACATACAGCCTTTACCTTACAGATCTTGTATAGGCCTTCCCTGACCTCTTCACCTTGGACCTTTGAATCAGTTTGTATAGAGGTCTTAATTATTCTAGAGACCCCATACTACACGATTGCAGTAGGACTGTACAATAGACCATAAATGAGATGACAGAAGTCAATGTTACATATTCTTTGCTTTCGTAAACATTGTATATAGATTCATTTTATACATTGGTTTGTGTTGTGCATAAAGAACATCCACTGTTTGGACTGTATAATTTTGTCAACATTTAAAATAACGGAAAAATGACAAGTAAAATAATGACTTTGTCAATTGCACACTGTGAGTTTTGGTGTTTACAGAGAAATTGGCTCTGAATAATGGTACTGCTAAATCAAATGTTTAAAATGAAATAATTGAAGCAATTTCTCCTGCAGACAAAGAAAGTACTCTGTAGTTGTAAAAAGTTGGTATAATTCATGGTATAGGAGGCATCTGTTCCCTGTTGGGCAATACAACAGCATCGATGCTACACAAATCTGCAAGAATAGTGACTGGGTGTGGTAATGCTGGGCAATACAACAGCATTGATGCTACACAAATCTGCAAGAATAGTGACTGGGTGTGGTAATGCTGGGCAATACAACAGCATCAATGCTATACAAATCTGCAAGAATAGTGACTGGGTGTGGTAATGCTGGGCAGTACAACAGCATCAATGCTACACAAATCTTCAAGAATAGTGACTGGGTGTGGTAATGCTGGGCAATACAACAGCATCAATGCTACACAAATCTGCAAGAATAGTGACTGGGTGTGGTAATGCTGGGCAATACAACAGCATCGATGCTACACAAATCTGCAAGAATAGTGACTGGGTATGGTAATGCTGGGCAATACAACAACATCGATGCTACACAAATCTGCAAGAATAGTGACTGGTTGTGGTAATGCTGGGCAATACAACAGCATCAATGCTACACAAATCTGCAAGAATAGTGACTGGGTGTGCAATGCTGGGCAATACATCAGCATCAATGCTTTTCAAATCTTGCAAGAATAGTGACTGGGTGTGGTAATGCTGGGCAATACAACAGCATCGATGCTTTTCAAATCTTGCAAGAATAGTGACTGGGTGTGGAAATGCTGGGCAATACAACAGCATTGATGCTACACAAATCTGCAAGAATAGTGACTGGGTGTGGTAATGCTGGGCAATACAACAGCATCAATGCTACACAAATCTGCAAGAATAGTGACTGGGTGTGGTAATGCTGGGCAATACAACAGCATCAATTCTCCACAAATATGCAAGAATAGTGATTGGGTGTGGTAATGCTGGGCAATACAACAGCATCAATGCTACACAAATGTGCAAGAATAGTGACTGGGTGTGGTAATGCTGGGCAATACAACAGCATCAATGCTGCACAAATCTTGCAAGATGAATTTATGGGTGCGGTAATGCTGGACAATACAACAGCATCAATGCTACACAAATCTTGCAAGAATAGTGACTCGGTGTGGTAGTGCTGGGCAAAACAACAGCATCAATGCTCCACAAATATGCAAGAATAGTGACTAGGTGTGGTAATACTGGGCAATACAACAGCATCAATGCTACACAAATGTGCAAGAATAGTGACTGGGTGTGGTAATGCTGGGCAATACAACAGCATCAATGCTGCACAAATCTTGCAAGATGAGTTACTGGGTGCGGCAATGCTGGACAATACAACAGCATCAATGCTACACAAATCTTGCAAAAATAGTGACTGGGTGTGGTAATGCTGGACAATATAACAGCATCAATGATACACAAATATACAAGTTTAGTGACTGAGTGTGGTAATGCTGGGCAATACAGCAGCATCGATGCTACACAAATCTGCAAGAATAGTGACTGGGTGTGGTAATGCTGGGCAATACAACAGCATCGATGCTACACAAATCTGCAAGAATAGTGATTGGGTGTGCAATGCTGGGCAATACAACAGCATTGATGTTACACAAATCTGCAAGAATAGTGACTGGGTGTGGTAATGCTGGGCAATATAACAGCATCGATGCTACACAAATCTGCAAGGATAGTGACTGGGTGTGCAATGCTGGGCAATACATCAGCATCAATGCTTTTCAAATCTTGCAAGAATAGTGACTGGGTGTGGTAATGCTGGGCAATACAACCGGAAGCTGCTGACTGCACAAACTCCGCTGTCGACGAAAGGGACAACGCGAGGAAGAAAAACAAAGAACCCAGGAGTGAAGCAAATATTTCCATGCCCGAAAGGAAACTCCAAATTCAGCAAAGGAGGAGAAACTTACCGCTTGACCAAGACGTCCCATACGTCCAGGACCAAGTACCCATTTTCTGAACAATTGTTGACTCACTTCATCACAGAGTCCTACTCACAAACACCCAGCCCTGAGGAAGACCTTCTGAAAATCCTCTCGGTCCCCCACACGAAGGTCGAAACGCGTTGGCACCCCCTCACAGAGGCCAAGGGATCCCCTTTTTATTGAAGAATTGAAAATACCAGAATGACAGGCATATAGGCTGGATACATACAGCCTTTACCTTACAGATCTTGTATAGGCCTTCCCTGACCTCTTCACCTTGGACCTTTGAATCAGTTTGTATAGAGGTCTTAATTATTCTAGAGACCCCATACTACACGATTGCAGTAGGACTGTACAATAGACCATAAATGAGATGACAGAAGTCAATGTTACATATTCTTTGCTTTCGTAAACATTGTATATAGATTCATTTTATACATTGGTTTGTGTTGTGCATAAAGAACATCCACTGTTTGGACTGTATAATTTTGTCAACATTTAAAATAACGGAAAAATGACAAGTAAAATAATGACTTTGTCAATTGCACACTGTGAGTTTTGGTGTTTACAGAGAAATTGGCTCTGAATAATGGTACTGCTAAATCAAATGTTTAAAATGAAATAATTGAAGCAATTTCTCCTGCAGACAAAGAAAGTACTCTGTAGTTGTAAAAAGTTGGTATAATTCATGGTATAGGAGGCAACTGTTCCCTGTTGGGCAATACAACAGCATCGATGCTACACAAATCTGCAAGAATAGTGACTGGGTGTGGTAATGCTGAGTAATACAACAGCATTGATGCTACACAAATCTGCAAGAATAGTGACTGGGTGTGGTAATGCTGGGCAATACAACAGCATCAATGCTATACAAATCTGCAAGAATAGTGACTGGGTGTGGTAATGCTGGGCAGTACAACAGCATCAATGCTACACAAATCTTCAAGAATAGTGACTGGGTGTGGTAATGCTGGGCAATACAACAGCATCAATGCTACACAAATCTGCAAGAATAGTGACTGGGTGTGGTAATGCTGGGCAATACAACAGCATCGATGCTACACAAATCTGCAAGAATAGTGACTGGGTATGGTAATGCTGGGCAATACAACAACATCGATGCTACACAAATCTGCAAGAATAGTGACTGGTTGTGGTAATGCTGGGCAATACAACAGCATCAATGCTACACAAATCTGCAAGAATAGTGACTGGGTGTGCAATGCTGGGCAATACATCAGCATCAATGCTTTTCAAATCTTGCAAGAATAGTGACTGGGTGTGGTAATGCTGGGCAATACAACAGCATCGATGCTTTTCAAATCTTGCAAGAATAGTGACTGGGTGTGGAAATGCTGGGCAATACAACAGCATTGATGCTACACAAATCTGCAAGAATAGTGACTGGGTGTGGTAATGCTGGGCAATACAACAGCATCAATGCTACACAAATCTGCAAGAATAGTGACTGGGTGTGGTAATGCTGGGCAATACAACAGCATCAATTCTCCACAAATATGCAAGAATAGTGATTGGGTGTGGTAATGCTGGGCAATACAACAGCATCAATGCTACACAAATGTGCAAGAATAGTGACTGGGTGTGGTAATGCTGGGCAATACAACAGCATCAATGCTGCACAAATCTTGCAAGATGAATTTCTGGGTGCGGTAATGCTGGACAATACAACAGCATCAATGCTACACAAATCTTGCAAGAATAGTGACTCGGTGTGGTAGTGCTGGGCAAAACAACAGCATCAATGCTCCACAAATATGCAAGAATAGTGACTAGGTGTGGTAATACTGGGCAATACAACAGCATCAATGCTACACAAATGTGCAAGAATAGTGACTGGGTGTGGTAATGCTGGGCAATACAACAGCATCAATGCTGCACAAATCTTGCAAGATGAGTTACTGGGTGCGGCAATGCTGGACAATACAACAGCATCAATGCTACACAAATCTTGCAAAAATAGTGACTGGGTGTGGTAATGCTGGACAATATAACAGCATCAATGATACACAAATATACAAGTTTAGTGACTGAGTGTGGTAATGCTGGGCAATACAGCAGCATCAATGCTACACAAATAAGCAAGAATAGTGACTGGGTGTAGTAAAGCTGGGCAATACAACAGCATCAATGCTATACAAATCTTGCAAGATGAGTTACTGAGTGCGGTAATGCTGGAAAATACAGCAGCATCAATGCTACACAAATCTGCAAGAATAATGACTGGGTGTGCAATCCTGGGAAATACAACAGCATCAATGCTACACAAATCTGCAAGAATAGTGACTGGGTGTGCAATGCTGGAAAATACAACAGCATAAATGCTACACAAGTCTGCAAGAATAGTGACTGGGTGTGCAATGCTGGGCAATACAACAGAATCAATGCTACACAAATCTGCAAGAATAGTGACTGGATGAGGTAATGCTGGGCAATAAAACAGCCCCAATGCTACACAAATCCGAAAGAATAGTTACTGGGTGTGGTAATGCTGGGCAATACAACAGCATCAATGCTACACAAATCCTGAAGAATAGTGACTGGGTGTGGTAATGCTGGGCAATACAACAGCATCAATGCTACACAAATCTTGCAAGCATAGTGACCGGGTGTGCAATGCTGGGTAATACAACAGCATCAATACTACACAAATCTTGCAAGAATAGTGACTGGGTGTGCAATGCTGGGCAATACAACAGCATCAATGCTACACAAATCTTCAAGAATAGTGACTGGGTGTGGTAATACTGGTGCAATACAACAGCATCAATGCTACACAAATCTTCAAGAATAGTGACTGGGTGTGGTAATGCTGGTGCAATACAACAGCATCAATGCTACACAAAGCTTGCAAGAATAGTGACTGGGTGTGGTAATGCTGGACAATACAACAGCTTTGATGCTACACAAATCTGCAAGAATAGTGACTGGGTGTGGTAATGCTGGGCAATACAACAGCATCAATGCTACACAAATCTTGCAAGAATAGTGACTGGGTATGCAATGCTGGGCAATACAACAGCATCAATGCTACACAAATCTTGCAAGAATAGTGACTGGGTGTGCAATGCTGGGCAATACAACAGCATCAATGCTGCACAAATCTTCAAGAATAGTGACTGGGTGTGGTAATGCTGGTGCAATACAACAGCATCAATGCTACACAAATCCTGAAGAATAGTGACTGGGTGTGGTAATGCTGGGCAATACAACAGCATCAATGCTACACAAATCTTGCAAGCATAGTGACCGGGTGTGGCAATGCTGGGTAATACAACAGCATCAATACTACACAAATCTTGCAAGAATAGTGACTGGGTGTGCAATGCTGGGCAATACAACAGCATCAATGCTACACAAATCTGCAAGAATAGTGACTGGGAGTGGTAATGCTGGGCAATACAACAGCATCAATGCTACACAAATCTGCAAGAATAGTGACTGGGTGTGGTAATGCTGGGCAATACAACAGCATCGATGCTACATAAATCTGCAAGAATAGTGACTGGGTGTGGTAATGCTGGGCAATAAAACAGCATCGATGCTACACAAATCTGCAAGAATAGTGACTGGGTGTGGTAATGCTGGGCAATACAACAGCATCGATGCTACACAAATCTGCAAGAATAGTGACTGGGTGTGGTAATGCTGGGCAATACAACAGCATCGATGCTACACAAATCTGCAAGAATAGTGATTGGGTGTGCAATGCTGGGCAATACAACAGCATTGATGTTACACAAATCTGCAAGAATAGTGACTGGGTGTGGTAATGCTGGGCAATATAACAGCATCGATGCTACACAAATCTGCAAGGATAGTGACTGGGTGTGCAATGCTGGGCAATACATCAGCATCAATGCTTTTCAAATCTTGCAAGAATAGTGACTGGGTGTGGTAATGCTGGGCAATACAACCGGAAGCTGCTGACTGCACAAACTCCGCTGTCGACGAAAGGGACAACGCGAGGAAGAAAAACAAAGAACCCAGGAGTGAAGCAAATATTTCCATGCCCGAAAGGAAACTCCAAATTCAGCAAAGGAGGAGAAACTTACCGCTTGACCAAGACGTCCCATACGTCCAGGACCAAGTACCCATTTTCTGAACAATTGTTGACTCACTTCATCACAGAGTCCTACTCACAAACACCCATCCCTGAGGAAGACCTTCTGAAAATCCTCTCGGTCCCCCACACGAAGGTCGAAACGCGTTGGCACCCCCTCACAGAGGCCAAGGGATCCCCTTTTATTGAAGAATTGAAAATACCAGAATGACAGGCATATAGGCTGGATACATACAGCCTTTACCTTACAGATCTTGTATAGGCCTTCCCTGACCTCTTCACCTTGGACCTTTGAATCAGTTTGTATAGAGGTCTTAATTATTCTAGAGACCCCATACTACACGATTGCAGTAGGACTGTACAATAGACCATAAATGAGATGACAGAAGTCAATGTTACATATTCTTTGCTTTCGTAAACATTGTATATAGATTCATTTTATACATTGGTTTGTGTTGTGCATAAAGAACATCCACTGTTTGGACTGTATAATTTTGTCAACATTTAAAATAACGGAAAAATGACAAGTAAAATAATGACTTTGTCAATTGCACACTGTGAGTTTTGGTGTTTACAGAGAAATTGGCTCTGAATAATGGTACTGCTAAATCAAATGTTTAAAATGAAATAATTGAAGCAATTTCTCCTGCAGACAAAGAAAGTACTCTGTAGTTGTAAAAAGTTGGTATAATTCATGGTATAGGAGGCATCTGTTCCCTGTTGGGCAATACAACAGCATCGATGCTACACAAATCTGCAAGAATAGTGACTGGGTGTGGTAATGCTGGGCAATACAACAGCATTGATGCTACACAAATCTGCAAGAATAGTGACTGGGTGTGGTAATGCTGGGCAATACAACAGCATCAATGCTATACAAATCTGCAAGAATAGTGACTGGGTGTGGTAATGCTGGGCAGTACAACAGCATCAATGCTACACAAATCTTCAAGAATAGTGACTGGGTGTGGTAATGCTGGGCAATACAACAGCATCAATGCTACACAAATCTGCAAGAATAGTGACTGGGTGTGGTAATGCTGGGCAATACAACAGCATCGATGCTACACAAATCTGCAAGAATAGTGACTGGGTATGGTAATGCTGGGCAATACAACAACATCGATGCTACACAAATCTGCAAGAATAGTGACTGGTTGTGGTAATGCTGGGCAATACAACAGCATCAATGCTACACAAATCTGCAAGAATAGTGACTGGGTGTGCAATGCTGGGCAATACATCAGCATCAATGCTTTTCAAATCTTGCAAGAATAGTGACTGGGTGTGGTAATGCTGGGCAATACAACAGCATCGATGCTTTTCAAATCTTGCAAGAATAGTGACTGGGTGTGGAAATGCTGGGCAATACAACAGCATTGATGCTACACAAATCTGCAAGAATAGTGACTGGGTGTGGTAATGCTGGGCAATACAACAGCATCAATGCTACACAAATCTGCAAGAATAGTGACTGGGTGTGGTAATGCTGGGCAATACAACAGCATCAATTCTCCACAAATATGCAAGAATAGTGATTGGGTGTGGTAATGCTGGGCAATACAACAGCATCAATGCTACACAAATGTGCAAGAATAGTGACTGGGTGTGGTAATGCTGGGCAATACAACAGCATCAATGCTGCACAAATCTTGCAAGATGAATTTCTGGGTGCGGTAATGCTGGACAATACAACAGCATCAATGCTACACAAATCTTGCAAGAATAGTGACTCGGTGTGGTAGTGCTGGGCAAAACAACAGCATCAATGCTCCACAAATATGCAAGAATAGTGACTAGGTGTGGTAATACTGGGCAATACAACAGCATCAATGCTACACAAATGTGCAAGAATAGTGACTGGGTGTGGTAATGCTGGGCAATACAACAGCATCAATGCTGCACAAATCTTGCAAGATGAGTTACTGGGTGCGGCAATGCTGGACAATACAACAGCATCAATGCTACACAAATCTTGCAAAAATAGTGACTGGGTGTGGTAATGCTGGACAATATAACAGCATCAATGATACACAAATATACAAGTTTAGTGACTGAGTGTGGTAATGCTGGGCAATACAGCAGCATCGATGCTACACAAATCTGCAAGAATAGTGACTGGGTGTGGTAATGCTGGGCAATACAACAGCATCGATGCTACACAAATCTGCAAGAATAGTGATTGGGTGTGCAATGCTGGGCAATACAACAGCATTGATGTTACACAAATCTGCAAGAATAGTGACTGGGTGTGGTAATGCTGGGCAATATAACAGCATCGATGCTACACAAATCTGCAAGGATAGTGACTGGGTGTGCAATGCTGGGCAATACATCAGCATCAATGCTTTTCAAATCTTGCAAGAATAGTGACTGGGTGTGGTAATGCTGGGCAATACAACCGGAAGCTGCTGACTGCACAAACTCCGCTGTCGACGAAAGGGACAACGCGAGGAAGAAAAACAAAGAACCCAGGAGTGAAGCAAATATTTCCATGCCCGAAAGGAAACTCCAAATTCAGCAAAGGAGGAGAAACTTACCGCTTGACCAAGACGTCCCATACGTCCAGGACCAAGTACCCATTTTCTGAACAATTGTTGACTCACTTCATCACAGAGTCCTACTCACAAACACCCAGCCCTGAGGAAGACCTTCTGAAAATCCTCTCGGTCCCCCACACGAAGGTCGAAACGCGTTGGCACCCCCTCACAGAGGCCAAGGGATCCCCTTTTTATTGAAGAATTGAAAATACCAGAATGACAGGCATATAGGCTGGATACATACAGCCTTTACCTTACAGATCTTGTATAGGCCTTCCCTGACCTCTTCACCTTGGACCTTTGAATCAGTTTGTATAGAGGTCTTAATTATTCTAGAGACCCCATACTACACGATTGCAGTAGGACTGTACAATAGACCATAAATGAGATGACAGAAGTCAATGTTACATATTCTTTGCTTTCGTAAACATTGTATATAGATTCATTTTATACATTGGTTTGTGTTGTGCATAAAGAACATCCACTGTTTGGACTGTATAATTTTGTCAACATTTAAAATAACGGAAAAATGACAAGTAAAATAATGACTTTGTCAATTGCACACTGTGAGTTTTGGTGTTTACAGAGAAATTGGCTCTGAATAATGGTACTGCTAAATCAAATGTTTAAAATGAAATAATTGAAGCAATTTCTCCTGCAGACAAAGAAAGTACTCTGTAGTTGTAAAAGTTGGTATAATTCATGGTATAGGAGGCAACTGTTCCCTGTTGGGCAATACAACAGCATCGATGCTACACAAATCTGCAAGAATAGTGACTGGGTGTGGTAATGCTGAGTAATACAACAGCATTGATGCTACACAAATCTGCAAGAATAGTGACTGGGTGTGGTAATGCTGGGCAATACAACAGCATCAATGCTATACAAATCTGCAAGAATAGTGACTGGGTGTGGTAATGCTGGGCAGTACAACAGCATCAATGCTACACAAATCTTCAAGAATAGTGACTGGGTGTGGTAATGCTGGGCAATACAACAGCATCAATGCTACACAAATCTTCAAGAATAGTGACTGGGTGTGGTAATGCTGGGCAATACAACAGCATCAATGCTACACAAATCTGCAAGAATAGTGACTGGGTGTGGTAATGCTGGGCAATACAACAGCATCGATGCTACATAAATCTGCAAGAATAGTGACTGGGTGTGGTAATGCTGGGCAATAAAACAGCATCGATGCTACACAAATCTGCAAGAATAGTGACTGGGTGTGGTAATGCTGGGCAACACAACAGCATCGATGCTACACAAATCTGCAAGAATAGTGACTGGGTGTGGTAATGCTGGGCAATACAACAGCATCGATGCTACACAAATCTGCAAGAATAGTGATTGGGTGTGCAATGCTGGGCAATACAACAGCATTGATGTTACACAAATCTGCAAGAATAGTGACTGGGTGTGGTAATGCTGGGCAATATAACAGCATCGATGCTACACAAATCTGCAAGGATAGTGACTGGGTGTGCAATGCTGGGCAATACATCAGCATCAATGCTTTTCAAATCTTGCAAGAATAGTGACTGGGTGTGGTAATGCTGGGCAATACAACCGGAAGCTGCTGACTGCACAAACTCCGCTGTCGACGAAAGGGACAACGCGAGGAAGAAAAACAAAGAACCCAGGAGTGAAGCAAATATTTCCATGCCCGAAAGGAAACTCCAAATTCAGCAAAGGAGGAGAAACTTACCGCTTGACCAAGACGTCCCATACGTCCAGGACCAAGTACCCATTTTCTGAACTATTGTTGACTCACTTCATCACAGAGTCCTACTCACAAACACCCATCCCTGAGGAAGACCTTCTGAAAATCCTCTCGGTCCCCCACACGAAGGTCGAAACGCGTTGGCACCCCCCTCACAGAGGCCAAGGGATCCCCTTTTTATTGAAGAATTGAAAATACCAGAATGACAGGCATATAGGCTGGATACATACAGCCTTTACCTTACAGATCTTGTATAGGCCTTCCTGACCTCTTCACCTTGGACCTTTGAATCAGTTTGTATAGAGGTCTTAATTATTCTAGAGACCCCATACTACACGATTGCAGTAGGACTGTACAATAGACCATAAATGAGATGACAGAAGTCAATGTTACATATTCTTTGCTTTCGTAAACATTGTATATAGATTCATTTTATACATTGGTTTGTGTTGTGCATAAAGAACATCCACTGTTTGGACTGTATAATTTTGTCAACATTTAAAATAACGGAAAAATGACAAGTAAAATAATGACTTTGTCAATTGCACACTGTGAGTTTTGGTGTTTACAGAGAAATTGGCTCTGAATAATGGTACTGCTAAATCAAATGTTTAAAATGAAATAATTGAAGCAATTTCTCCTGCAGACAAAGAAAGTACTCTGTAGTTGTAAAAAGTTGGTATAATTCATGGTATAGGAGGCATCTGTTCCCTGTTGGGCAATACAACAGCATCGATGCTACACAAATCTGCAAGAATAGTGACTGGGTGTGGTAATGCTGGGCAATACAACAGCATTGATGCTACACAAATCTGCAAGAATAGTGACTGGGTGTGGTAATGCTGGGCAATACAACAGCATCAATGCTATACAAATCTGCAAGAATAGTGACTGGGTGTGGTAATGCTGGGCAGTACAACAGCATCAATGCTACACAAATCTTCAAGAATAGTGACTGGGTGTGGTAATGCTGGGCAATACAACAGCATCAATGCTACACAAATCTGCAAGAATAGTGACTGGGTGTGGTAATGCTGGGCAATACAACAGCATCGATGCTACACAAATCTGCAAGAATAGTGACTGGGTATGGTAATGCTGGGCAATACAACAACATCGATGCTACACAAATCTGCAAGAATAGTGACTGGTTGTGGTAATGCTGGGCAATACAACAGCATCAATGCTACACAAATCTGCAAGAATAGTGACTGGGTGTGCAATGCTGGGCAATACATCAGCATCAATGCTTTTCAAATCTTGCAAGAATAGTGACTGGGTGTGGTAATGCTGGGCAATACAACAGCATCGATGCTTTTCAAATCTTGCAAGAATAGTGACTGGGTGTGGAAATGCTGGGCAATACAACAGCATTGATGCTACACAAATCTGCAAGAATAGTGACTGGGTGTGGTAATGCTGGGCAATACAACAGCATCAATGCTACACAAATCTGCAAGAATAGTGACTGGGTGTGGTAATGCTGGGCAATACAACAGCATCAATTCTCCACAAATATGCAAGAATAGTGATTGGGTGTGGTAATGCTGGGCAATACAACAGCATCAATGCTACACAAATGTGCAAGAATAGTGACTGGGTGTGGTAATGCTGGGCAATACAACAGCATCAATGCTGCACAAATCTTGCAAGATGAATTTATGGGTGCGGTAATGCTGGACAATACAACAGCATCAATGCTACACAAATCTTGCAAGAATAGTGACTCGGTGTGGTAGTGCTGGGCAAAACAACAGCATCAATGCTCCACAAATATGCAAGAATAGTGACTAGGTGTGGTAATACTGGGCAATACAACAGCATCAATGCTACACAAATGTGCAAGAATAGTGACTGGGTGTGGTAATGCTGGGCAATACAACAGCATCAATGCTGCACAAATCTTGCAAGATGAGTTACTGGGTGCGGCAATGCTGGACAATACAACAGCATCAATGCTACACAAATCTTGCAAAAATAGTGACTGGGTGTGGTAATGCTGGACAATATAACAGCATCAATGATACACAAATATACAAGTTTAGTGACTGAGTGTGGTAATGCTGGGCAATACAGCAGCATCGATGCTACACAAATCTGCAAGAATAGTGACTGGGTGTGGTAATGCTGGGCAATACAACAGCATCGATGCTACACAAATCTGCAAGAATAGTGATTGGGTGTGCAATGCTGGGCAATACAACAGCATTGATGTTACACAAATCTGCAAGAATAGTGACTGGGTGTGGTAATGCTGGGCAATATAACAGCATCGATGCTACACAAATCTGCAAGGATAGTGACTGGGTGTGCAATGCTGGGCAATACATCAGCATCAATGCTTTTCAAATCTTGCAAGAATAGTGACTGGGTGTGGTAATGCTGGGCAATACAACCGGAAGCTGCTGACTGCACAAACTCCGCTGTCGACGAAAGGGACAACGCGAGGAAGAAAAACAAAGAACCCAGGAGTGAAGCAAATATTTCCATGCCCGAAAGGAAACTCCAAATTCAGCAAAGGAGGAGAAACTTACCGCTTGACCAAGACGTCCCATACGTCCAGGACCAAGTACCCATTTTCTGAACAATTGTTGACTCACTTCATCACAGAGTCCTACTCACAAACACCCAGCCCTGAGGAAGACCTTCTGAAAATCCTCTCGGTCCCCCACACGAAGGTCGAAACGCGTTGGCACCCCCTCACAGAGGCCAAGGGATCCCCTTTTATTGAAGAATTGAAAATACCAGAATGACAGGCATATAGGCTGGATACATACAGCCTTTACCTTACAGATCTTGTATAGGCCTTCCCTGACCTCTTCACCTTGGACCTTTGAATCAGTTTGTATAGAGGTCTTAATTATTCTAGAGACCCCATACTACACGATTGCAGTAGGACTGTACAATAGACCATAAATGAGATGACAGAAGTCAATGTTACATATTCTTTGCTTTCGTAAACATTGTATATAGATTCATTTTATACATTGGTTTGTGTTGTGCATAAAGAACATCCACTGTTTGGACTGTATAATTTTGTCAACATTTAAAATAACGGAAAAATGACAAGTAAAATAATGACTTTGTCAATTGCACACTGTGAGTTTTGGTGTTTACAGAGAAATTGGCTCTGAATAATGGTACTGCTAAATCAAATGTTTAAAATGAAATAATTGAAGCAATTTCTCCTGCAGACAAAGAAAGTACTCTGTAGTTGTAAAAAGTTGGTATAATTCATGGTATAGGAGGCAACTGTTCCCTGTTGGGCAATACAACAGCATCGATGCTACACAAATCTGCAAGAATAGTGACTGGGTGTGGTAATGCTGAGTAATACAACAGCATTGATGCTACACAAATCTGCAAGAATAGTGACTGGGTGTGGTAATGCTGGGCAATACAACAGCATCAATGCTATACAAATCTGCAAGAATAGTGACTGGGTGTGGTAATGCTGGGCAGTACAACAGCATCAATGCTACACAAATCTTCAAGAATAGTGACTGGGTGTGGTAATGCTGGGCAATACAACAGCATCAATGCTACACAAATCTGCAAGAATAGTGACTGGGTGTGGTAATGCTGGGCAATACAACAGCATCGATGCTACACAAATCTGCAAGAATAGTGACTGGGTATGGTAATGCTGGGCAATACAACAACATCGATGCTACACAAATCTGCAAGAATAGTGACTGGTTGTGGTAATGCTGGGCAATACAACAGCATCAATGCTACACAAATCTGCAAGAATAGTGACTGGGTGTGCAATGCTGGGCAATACATCAGCATCAATGCTTTTCAAATCTTGCAAGAATAGTGACTGGGTGTGGTAATGCTGGGCAATACAACAGCATCGATGCTTTTCAAATCTTGCAAGAATAGTGACTGGGTGTGGAAATGCTGGGCAATACAACAGCATTGATGCTACACAAATCTGCAAGAATAGTGACTGGGTGTGGTAATGCTGGGCAATACAACAGCATCAATGCTACACAAATCTGCAAGAATAGTGACTGGGTGTGGTAATGCTGGGCAATACAACAGCATCAATTCTCCACAAATATGCAAGAATAGTGATTGGGTGTGGTAATGCTGGGCAATACAACAGCATCAATGCTACACAAATGTGCAAGAATAGTGACTGGGTGTGGTAATGCTGGGCAATACAACAGCATCAATGCTGCACAAATCTTGCAAGATGAATTTCTGGGTGCGGTAATGCTGGACAATACAACAGCATCAATGCTACACAAATCTTGCAAGAATAGTGACTCGGTGTGGTAGTGCTGGGCAAAACAACAGCATCAATGCTCCACAAATATGCAAGAATAGTGACTAGGTGTGGTAATACTGGGCAATACAACAGCATCAATGCTACACAAATGTGCAAGAATAGTGACTGGGTGTGGTAATGCTGGGCAATACAACAGCATCAATGCTGCACAAATCTTGCAAGATGAGTTACTGGGTGCGGCAATGCTGGACAATACAACAGCATCAATGCTACACAAATCTTGCAAAAATAGTGACTGGGTGTGGTAATGCTGGACAATATAACAGCATCAATGATACACAAATATACAAGTTTAGTGACTGAGTGTGGTAATGCTGGGCAATACAGCAGCATCAATGCTACACAAATAAGCAAGAATAGTGACTGGGTGTAGTAAAGCTGGGCAATACAACAGCATCAATGCTATACAAATCTTGCAAGATGAGTTACTGAGTGCGGTAATGCTGGAAAATACAGCAGCATCAATGCTACACAAATCTGCAAGAATAATGACTGGGTGTGCAATCCTGGGAAATACAACAGCATCAATGCTACACAAATCTGCAAGAATAGTGACTGGGTGTGCAATGCTGGAAAATACAACAGCATAAATGCTACACAAGTCTGCAAGAATAGTGACTGGGTGTGCAATGCTGGGCAATACAACAGAATCAATGCTACACAAATCTGCAAGAATAGTGACTGGATGAGGTAATGCTGGGCAATAAAACAGCCCCAATGCTACACAAATCCGAAAGAATAGTTACTGGGTGTGGTAATGCTGGGCAATACAACAGCATCAATGCTACACAAATCCTGAAGAATAGTGACTGGGTGTGGTAATGCTGGGCAATACAACAGCATCAATGCTACACAAATCTTGCAAGCATAGTGACCGGGTGTGCAATGCTGGGTAATACAACAGCATCAATACTACACAAATCTTGCAAGAATAGTGACTGGGTGTGCAATGCTGGGCAATACAACAGCATCAATGCTACACAAATCTTCAAGAATAGTGACTGGGTGTGGTAATACTGGTGCAATACAACAGCATCAATGCTACACAAATCTTCAAGAATAGTGACTGGGTGTGGTAATGCTGGTGCAATACAACAGCATCAATGCTACACAAAGCTTGCAAGAATAGTGACTGGGTGTGGTAATGCTGGACAATACAACAGCTTTGATGCTACACAAATCTGCAAGAATAGTGACTGGGTGTGGTAATGCTGGGCAATACAACAGCATCAATGCTACACAAATCTTGCAAGAATAGTGACTGGGTATGCAATGCTGGGCAATACAACAGCATCAATGCTACACAAATCTTGCAAGAATAGTGACTGGGTGTGCAATGCTGGGCAATACAACAGCATCAATGCTGCACAAATCTTCAAGAATAGTGACTGGGTGTGGTAATGCTGGTGCAATACAACAGCATCAATGCTACACAAATCCTGAAGAATAGTGACTGGGTGTGGTAATGCTGGGCAATACAACAGCATCAATGCTACACAAATCTTGCAAGCATAGTGACCGGGTGTGCAATGCTGGGTAATACAACAGCATCAATACTACACAAATCTTGCAAGAATAGTGACTGGGTGTGCAATGCTGGGCAATACAACAGCATCAATGCTACACAAATCTGCAAGAATAGTGACTGGGAGTGGTAATGCTGGGCAATACAACAGCATCAATGCTACACAAATCTGCAAGAATAGTGACTGGGTGTGGTAATGCTGGGCAATACAACAGCATCGATGCTACATAAATCTGCAAGAATAGTGACTGGGTGTGGTAATGCTGGGCAATAAAACAGCATCGATGCTACACAAATCTGCAAGAATAGTGACTGGGTGTGGTAATGCTGGGCAATACAACAGCATCGATGCTACACAAATCTGCAAGAATAGTGACTGGGTGTGGTAATGCTGGGCAATACAACAGCATCGATGCTACACAAATCTGCAAGAATAGTGATTGGGTGTGCAATGCTGGGCAATACAACAGCATTGATGTTACACAAATCTGCAAGAATAGTGACTGGGTGTGGTAATGCTGGGCAATATAACAGCATCGATGCTACACAAATCTGCAAGGATAGTGACTGGGTGTGCAATGCTGGGCAATACATCAGCATCAATGCTTTTCAAATCTTGCAAGAATAGTGACTGGGTGTGGTAATGCTGGGCAATACAACCGGAAGCTGCTGACTGCACAAACTCCGCTGTCGACGAAAGGGACAACGCGAGGAAGAAAAACAAAGAACCCAGGAGTGAAGCAAATATTTCCATGCCCGAAAGGAAACTCCAAATTCAGCAAAGGAGGAGAAACTTACCGCTTGACCAAGACGTCCCATACGTCCAGGACCAAGTACCCATTTTCTGAACAATTGTTGACTCACTTCATCACAGAGTCCTACTCACAAACACCCATCCCTGAGGAAGACCTTCTGAAAATCCTCTCGGTCCCCCACACGAAGGTCGAAACGCGTTGGCACCCCCTCACAGAGGCCAAGGGATCCCCTTTTATTGAAGAATTGAAAATACCAGAATGACAGGCATATAGGCTGGATACATACAGCCTTTACCTTACAGATCTTGTATAGGCCTTCCCTGACCTCTTCACCTTGGACCTTTGAATCAGTTTGTATAGAGGTCTTAATTATTCTAGAGACCCCATACTACACGATTGCAGTAGGACTGTACAATAGACCATAAATGAGATGACAGAAGTCAATGTTACATATTCTTTGCTTTCGTAAACATTGTATATAGATTCATTTTATACATTGGTTTGTGTTGTGCATAAAGAACATCCACTGTTTGGACTGTATAATTTTGTCAACATTTAAAATAACGGAAAAATGACAAGTAAAATAATGACTTTGTCAATTGCACACTGTGAGTTTTGGTGTTTACAGAGAAATTGGCTCTGAATAATGGTACTGCTAAATCAAATGTTTAAAATGAAATAATTGAAGCAATTTCTCCTGCAGACAAAGAAAGTACTCTGTAGTTGTAAAAAGTTGGTATAATTCATGGTATAGGAGGCATCTGTTCCCTGTTGGGCAATACAACAGCATCGATGCTACACAAATCTGCAAGAATAGTGACTGGGTGTGGTAATGCTGGGCAATACAACAGCATTGATGCTACACAAATCTGCAAGAATAGTGACTGGGTGTGGTAATGCTGGGCAATACAACAGCATCAATGCTATACAAATCTGCAAGAATAGTGACTGGGTGTGGTAATGCTGGGCAGTACAACAGCATCAATGCTACACAAATCTTCAAGAATAGTGACTGGGTGTGGTAATGCTGGGCAATACAACAGCATCAATGCTACACAAATCTGCAAGAATAGTGACTGGGTGTGGTAATGCTGGGCAATACAACAGCATCGATGCTACACAAATCTGCAAGAATAGTGACTGGGTATGGTAATGCTGGGCAATACAACAACATCGATGCTACACAAATCTGCAAGAATAGTGACTGGTTGTGGTAATGCTGGGCAATACAACAGCATCAATGCTACACAAATCTGCAAGAATAGTGACTGGGTGTGCAATGCTGGGCAATACATCAGCATCAATGCTTTTCAAATCTTGCAAGAATAGTGACTGGGTGTGGTAATGCTGGGCAATACAACAGCATCGATGCTTTTCAAATCTTGCAAGAATAGTGACTGGGTGTGGAAATGCTGGGCAATACAACAGCATTGATGCTACACAAATCTGCAAGAATAGTGACTGGGTGTGGTAATGCTGGGCAATACAACAGCATCAATGCTACACAAATCTGCAAGAATAGTGACTGGGTGTGGTAATGCTGGGCAATACAACAGCATCAATTCTCCACAAATATGCAAGAATAGTGATTGGGTGTGGTAATGCTGGGCAATACAACAGCATCAATGCTACACAAATGTGCAAGAATAGTGACTGGGTGTGGTAATGCTGGGCAATACAACAGCATCAATGCTGCACAAATCTTGCAAGATGAATTTCTGGGTGCGGTAATGCTGGACAATACAACAGCATCAATGCTACACAAATCTTGCAAGAATAGTGACTCGGTGTGGTAGTGCTGGGCAAAACAACAGCATCAATGCTCCACAAATATGCAAGAATAGTGACTAGGTGTGGTAATACTGGGCAATACAACAGCATCAATGCTACACAAATGTGCAAGAATAGTGACTGGGTGTGGTAATGCTGGGCAATACAACAGCATCAATGCTGCACAAATCTTGCAAGATGAGTTACTGGGTGCGGCAATGCTGGACAATACAACAGCATCAATGCTACACAAATCTTGCAAAAATAGTGACTGGGTGTGGTAATGCTGGACAATATAACAGCATCAATGATACACAAATATACAAGTTTAGTGACTGAGTGTGGTAATGCTGGGCAATACAGCAGCATCGATGCTACACAAATCTGCAAGAATAGTGACTGGGTGTGGTAATGCTGGGCAATACAACAGCATCGATGCTACACAAATCTGCAAGAATAGTGATTGGGTGTGCAATGCTGGGCAATACAACAGCATTGATGTTACACAAATCTGCAAGAATAGTGACTGGGTGTGGTAATGCTGGGCAATATAACAGCATCGATGCTACACAAATCTGCAAGGATAGTGACTGGGTGTGCAATGCTGGGCAATACATCAGCATCAATGCTTTTCAAATCTTGCAAGAATAGTGACTGGGTGTGGTAATGCTGGGCAATACAACCGGAAGCTGCTGACTGCACAAACTCCGCTGTCGACGAAAGGGACAACGCGAGGAAGAAAAACAAAGAACCCAGGAGTGAAGCAAATATTTCCATGCCCGAAAGGAAACTCCAAATTCAGCAAAGGAGGAGAAACTTACCGCTTGACCAAGACGTCCCATACGTCCAGGACCAAGTACCCATTTTCTGAACAATTGTTGACTCACTTCATCACAGAGTCCTACTCACAAACACCCAGCCCTGAGGAAGACCTTCTGAAAATCCTCTCGGTCCCCCACACGAAGGTCGAAACGCGTTGGCACCCCCTCACAGAGGCCAAGGGATCCCCTTTTTATTGAAGAATTGAAAATACCAGAATGACAGGCATATAGGCTGGATACATACAGCCTTTACCTTACAGATCTTGTATAGGCCTTCCCTGACCTCTTCACCTTGGACCTTTGAATCAGTTTGTATAGAGGTCTTAATTATTCTAGAGACCCCATACTACACGATTGCAGTAGGACTGTACAATAGACCATAAATGAGATGACAGAAGTCAATGTTACATATTCTTTGCTTTCGTAAACATTGTATATAGATTCATTTTATACATTGGTTTGTGTTGTGCATAAAGAACATCCACTGTTTGGACTGTATAATTTTGTCAACATTTAAAATAACGGAAAAATGACAAGTAAAATAATGACTTTGTCAATTGCACACTGTGAGTTTTGGTGTTTACAGAGAAATTGGCTCTGAATAATGGTACTGCTAAATCAAATGTTTAAAATGAAATAATTGAAGCAATTTCTCCTGCAGACAAAGAAAGTACTCTGTAGTTGTAAAAAGTTGGTATAATTCATGGTATAGGAGGCAACTGTTCCCTGTTGGGCAATACAACAGCATCGATGCTACACAAATCTGCAAGAATAGTGACTGGGTGTGGTAATGCTGAGTAATACAACAGCATTGATGCTACACAAATCTGCAAGAATAGTGACTGGGTGTGGTAATGCTGGGCAATACAACAGCATCAATGCTATACAAATCTGCAAGAATAGTGACTGGGTGTGGTAATGCTGGGCAGTACAACAGCATCAATGCTACACAAATCTTCAAGAATAGTGACTGGGTGTGGTAATGCTGGGCAATACAACAGCATCAATGCTACACAAATCTGCAAGAATAGTGACTGGGTGTGGTAATGCTGGGCAATACAACAGCATCGATGCTACACAAATCTGCAAGAATAGTGACTGGGTATGGTAATGCTGGGCAATACAACAACATCGATGCTACACAAATCTGCAAGAATAGTGACTGGTTGTGGTAATGCTGGGCAATACAACAGCATCAATGCTACACAAATCTGCAAGAATAGTGACTGGGTGTGCAATGCTGGGCAATACATCAGCATCAATGCTTTTCAAATCTTGCAAGAATAGTGACTGGGTGTGGTAATGCTGGGCAATACAACAGCATCGATGCTTTTCAAATCTTGCAAGAATAGTGACTGGGTGTGGAAATGCTGGGCAATACAACAGCATTGATGCTACACAAATCTGCAAGAATAGTGACTGGGTGTGGTAATGCTGGGCAATACAACAGCATCAATGCTACACAAATCTGCAAGAATAGTGACTGGGTGTGGTAATGCTGGGCAATACAACAGCATCAATTCTCCACAAATATGCAAGAATAGTGATTGGGTGTGGTAATGCTGGGCAATACAACAGCATCAATGCTACACAAATGTGCAAGAATAGTGACTGGGTGTGGTAATGCTGGGCAATACAACAGCATCAATGCTGCACAAATCTTGCAAGATGAATTTCTGGGTGCGGTAATGCTGGACAATACAACAGCATCAATGCTACACAAATCTTGCAAGAATAGTGACTCGGTGTGGTAGTGCTGGGCAAAACAACAGCATCAATGCTCCACAAATATGCAAGAATAGTGACTAGGTGTGGTAATACTGGGCAATACAACAGCATCAATGCTACACAAATGTGCAAGAATAGTGACTGGGTGTGGTAATGCTGGGCAATACAACAGCATCAATGCTGCACAAATCTTGCAAGATGAGTTACTGGGTGCGGCAATGCTGGACAATACAACAGCATCAATGCTACACAAATCTTGCAAAAATAGTGACTGGGTGTGGTAATGCTGGACAATATAACAGCATCAATGATACACAAATATACAAGTTTAGTGACTGAGTGTGGTAATGCTGGGCAATACAGCAGCATCAATGCTACACAAATAAGCAAGAATAGTGACTGGGTGTAGTAAAGCTGGGCAATACAACAGCATCAATGCTATACAAATCTTGCAAGATGAGTTACTGAGTGCGGTAATGCTGGAAAATACAGCAGCATCAATGCTACACAAATCTGCAAGAATAATGACTGGGTGTGCAATCCTGGGAAATACAACAGCATCAATGCTACACAAATCTGCAAGAATAGTGACTGGGTGTGCAATGCTGGAAAATACAACAGCATAAATGCTACACAAGTCTGCAAGAATAGTGACTGGGTGTGCAATGCTGGGCAATACAACAGAATCAATGCTACACAAATCTGCAAGAATAGTGACTGGATGAGGTAATGCTGGGCAATAAAACAGCCCCAATGCTACACAAATCCGAAAGAATAGTTACTGGGTGTGGTAATGCTGGGCAATACAACAGCATCAATGCTACACAAATCCTGAAGAATAGTGACTGGGTGTGGTAATGCTGGGCAATACAACAGCATCAATGCTACACAAATCTTGCAAGCATAGTGACCGGGTGTGCAATGCTGGGTAATACAACAGCATCAATACTACACAAATCTTGCAAGAATAGTGACTGGGTGTGCAATGCTGGGCAATACAACAGCATCAATGCTACACAAATCTTCAAGAATAGTGACTGGGTGTGGTAATACTGGTGCAATACAACAGCATCAATGCTACACAAATCTTCAAGAATAGTGACTGGGTGTGGTAATGCTGGTGCAATACAACAGCATCAATGCTACACAAAGCTTGCAAGAATAGTGACTGGGTGTGGTAATGCTGGACAATACAACAGCTTTGATGCTACACAAATCTGCAAGAATAGTGACTGGGTGTGGTAATGCTGGGCAATACAACAGCATCAATGCTACACAAATCTTGCAAGAATAGTGACTGGGTATGCAATGCTGGGCAATACAACAGCATCAATGCTACACAAATCTTGCAAGAATAGTGACTGGGTGTGCAATGCTGGGCAATACAACAGCATCAATGCTGCACAAATCTTCAAGAATAGTGACTGGGTGTGGTAATGCTGGTGCAATACAACAGCATCAATGCTACACAAATCCTGAAGAATAGTGACTGGGTGTGGTAATGCTGGGCAATACAACAGCATCAATGCTACACAAATCTTGCAAGCATAGTGACCGGGTGTGCAATGCTGGGTAATACAACAGCATCAATACTACACAAATCTTGCAAGAATAGTGACTGGGTGTGCAATGCTGGGCAATACAACAGCATCAATGCTACACAAATCTTCAAGAATAGTGACTGGGTGTGGTAATGCTGGTGCAATACAACAGCATCAATGCTACACAAATCTTCAAGAATAGTGACTGGGTGTGGTAATGCTGGTGCAATACAACAGCATCAATGCTACACAAAGCTTGCAAGAATAGTGACTGGGTGTGGTAATGCTGGACAATACAACAGCTTTGATGCTACACAAATCTGCAAGAATAGTGACTGGGTGTGGTAATGCTGGGCAATACAACAGCATCAATGCTACACAAATCTTGCAAGAATAGTGACTGGGTATGCAATGCTGGGCAATACAACAGCATCAATGCTACACAAATCTTGCAAGAATAGTGACTGGGTGTGCAATGCTGGGCAATACAACAGCATCAATGCTGCACAAATCTTCAAGAATAGTGACTGGGTGTGGTAATGCTGGTGCAATACAACAGCATCAATGCTACACAAATCTTCAAGTATAGTGACTGGGTGTTGTAATGCTGGGCAATACAACAGCATCAATGTTACACAAAGCTTGCAAGAATAGTGACTGGGTGTGGTAATGCTGGACAATACAACAGCATCAATGCTACACAAATCCTGCACAATCATACATTTCTTTGGGAGGCTTTGTGATGGGTAGAATATGACAATGTTGTAATGTGACATGAAAGGAGTTGCATTATCACTTCTGCCTGTTTGGAATGTGGGGTTTCAATGGGATACTCGTTAACAGGACTATATGTGACGTCATAGATCCATCAGGCAGCCAGGCCATAGGGGAGCTTTAGGGGTGTCAGAATAGGAAAAGCAGATAGAAGCACTGCACTCTTGCCTGCCCTATAAGTCTGTGGACAGAATCAACAGAATGTTGAACTCAGATATTCAATTGGCTTTGGCCATGGGAAGTCCAGTGAGGAAAGCTCTGAGAGGCTGTGAGAGCGCCTTGACACCCTCGGGTAATTGTTCGCGCTTTATAAATACTGGACATTTACTCCTCGAATGGCATCAGGGCTGTAGGAGAGTTGTCACTCTTCGCAAGTTTGGAACGAAGGATGGCTTCTTTTAAGATGATTCCGAGCTGGTGGTCTGGAAAAGCTACCAGGGATGAGAGGAGAGATTTTTTTATTTGTGATTATTAGATTTTGGAGCTTGGCGGAAGAGATTGTTCAATAGACTTTTGTTTCTCTGCAAAGAAGATTGCAAACACTTTGCAGTTTCCTGCCAGTGTAGAAGTTCTTCTGGTGGAAGACTGGTAGTTCGGTAGTTTCATGATATGGAAAAGAAACCTTGTTCTGAGATCTTGTTAACTCATGTAAGATTCAGAGGTATCACCAAAGGTACAAACCAAGATATCACACAAATAACAATGTGAGAGTTAGGAATGATGATGTGGGGATACAGTGTAAGCGGAAAGAATCTTCTACATTTTATGACCCAATGAAAAAAAAACAAGAGACAAGGGGGCCTATTACCAACAGCGTGCGATAATTATCGCAAACCGCGCATAGCGCGTTTTTTTATCGCCGACTATCGCTGGTTTTCATCGCGGAGATAACGTGTTATTATCAACGCTTATCTCCAATGCGATATTAAAACCAGCGATAGCGGCAAAATCCTCCAGTAACACGGGTACAACAGCGATAAAAATGTTATCGCTGACGTAAAGCTTGCTAATAGGCAGGTGAGGATTCAGCCTATGAATCCACCTCCCATTGGAAATCATTGCTAAGTCAGGATTTCAGTAGGTGTTAAAAATCCTGCGGGGCCGGGGACTCATTGCTAATAGGCGTTAGGCCTGTTAGCGGCTGTTTTCGTGGTGTTTATTTTGGGAACGCCTACTTTGCATGTCATTAGCGATAAATATCGCTGACATGCAAAGGGGCACCCAAAACGGTCGCTATCACTGAAAAGCTGTCGCTAACACCTAACACATAAAGCTTTAGATTTATTTATGAATTTTGTGGTGCTGGGGAGGGCAGCAAGTCACCTTGCTGCGCTGCCCTGCATCACAGGGAAAGGGCAGGAATGCGCTGTATTTATCCAATACAGTGCATTCCTGTCCTATCCCCTGCGATGGCGCCGTTTTGGCAGCCGAGCACCAACACAGGCACCCTGCACCATGGAGCAGGGGTGTCTGTGTTGGAGGCAGGATTGTTTTTGTGCAGGAAGGGGCACCTCCCTGCACAAAAACAATCCTGAGAGACATATTCTCTTTCTATGCGTGCTGCATGCAGCACGCATAGAAAGAGGAAGAAACAAGGAGGAATAGAGATATTGCTCTTCATTACAAGTCACCTGGGGAGGCGTATGTTTGTGGTGCATTTCCAGGTTTGCAAGGTCTAAATCTGGGAATGCGTCGAAAACTATTGGGGTTGTGTGGGTACACAAACGCAACGCCCATGGAGTGCCTACCCAGGGAAGAGCAGTGCAAAGCAGTGATATGGGCTGTATTGTATTACTCCAGAGGTTTTGGAGCTTCTCAAACCTAAAAAAAAGTGGCTTTGCGTGGCTTCAAAAATCTGACTTAAGGTTTGCGTTGCTCTTGCACCACGTTGTGTGGTGCAAGCGTGATACAAACCGGGTCATAAACATGGCCCGTAATACATTTAGTTATTGGAAGCCAGTGCAAACGATGCAGATATTGAGCAACTGAGGCTCGACTAGGAAAATGGCGTAGCAGACGTACCGCCACGTTTGTAAACATCTTCTACGGGCAGTCGTGGCTCCAAATATAGCGCATTGACGTCATCCAGCCTGGAAATTACCAAGCATTGCATGATCATTTATTTGAGATCTGACTCCATGCTCAAGTCTTGAATCATCTTCTGCCCAAGGTCGGGACTGGCCCATTTAGAGAGTGAATATGGGGGTCAAATCTGGTAGACTTCCGTAGCACCAAGAGGGGATTACCACCTTTGTGGAGAAGAGGAAAACTGGCAGGTGTTTCTGAGCCCTCCCACTGGTCCATGCTCATGTGCAGGAGGGATGCTTCGAGTCAGGCAAACAAACCAGAGAGGAGGCTTGGTGGGGCCAAAAGGTGTAGTACATGCATGCTCTCCTGTGGGGTTTGCTTTGCTTCATGCCATGCTTTTGTTGAAGGCCATGCCATGATTGGGATTCAGATTCTGGGTGGTAATGCAGGGTTTCGTTCGAAGGCCATGCTACGAATGGGATTCAGATTCTAGGTGGTAATGCAGGGTTTCGTTGAAGACCGTGCAACGATTGGGATTCAGAATCTGGGTGGTAATGCAGGGTTTCGTTCAAAGGCCATGCTATGATTGGGATTCAGATTCTGGGATGCAATGCATGGTTTCGTTCGAAGGCCATGCCATGATTGGCATTCAGATTCTAGGTGGTAACGCAGGGTTTCGTTCGAAGGCCATGCCACGAATGGGATTCAGATTCTAGGTGGTAATGCAGGGTTTTGTTGAAGGCCGTGCTATGATTGGGATTCAGATTCTGGGAGGTAATGCAGGGTTTCGTTCAAAGGCCATGCCACAAATGAGATTCAGATTTTGGGTGGCAATGCAGGGATTCGGCTGAAGACCATGCATGCCATGATTGGGATTCGGATTCTGGGTGGTAATGCAGGGTTTCGTTCAAAGGCCATGCCACAAATGAGATTCAGATTTTGGGTGGCAATGCAGGGATTCGGCTGAAGGCCATGCATGCCATGATTGGGATTCAGATTCTGGGTGGTAATGCAGGGTTTCGTTCGAAGGCCATGCTACGAATGGGATTCAGATTCTAGGTGGTAATGCAGGGTTTCGTTGAAGGCCGTGCAAGGATTGGGATTCAGAATCTGGGTGGTAATGCAGGGTTTCGTTCAAAGGCCATGCTATGATTGGGATTCAGATTCTGGGATGCAATGCATGGTTTCATTCGAAGGCCATGCCATGATTGGCATTCAGATTCTAGGTGGTAATGCAGGGTTTCGTTGAAGGCCGTGCTATGATTGGGATTCAGATTCTGGGAGGTAATGCAGGGTTTCGTTCGAAGGCCATGCCACGAATGGGATTCAGATTCTGGGTGGTAACGCAGGGTTTCGTTCGAAGGCCATGCCACGAATGGGATTCAGATTCTAGGTGGTAATGCAGGGTTTTGTTGAAGGCTGTGCTATGATTGGGATTCAGATTCTGGGAGGTAATGCAGGGTTTCGTTTGAAGGCCATGCCATGATTTGGATTCGGATTCTGGGTGGTAATGCAGGGTTTCGTTCGAAGGCAATGCCATGATTTGGATTTGGATTCTAGGTGGTAATGCAGGGTTTCATTCGAAGGCCATGCCATGATTGGCATTCAGATTCTAGGTGGTAATGCAGGGTTTCGTTGAAGGCCGTGCTATGATTGGGATTCAGATTCTGGGAGGTAATGCAGGGTTTCGTTCGAAGGCCATGCCACGAATGGGATAAAGATTCTAGGTGGTAATGCAGGGTTTCGTTGAAGGCCGTGCAAGGATTGGGATTCAGAATCTGGGTGGTAATGCAGGGTTTCGTTGAAGGCCATGCCATGATTGGGATTCAGATTCTGGGTGGTAATGCAGGGTTTCGTTGAAGGCCATGCCATGATTGGGATTCAGATTCTGGGAGGTAGTGCAGGGTTTCGTTGAAGGCCATGCCATGATTGGGATTCAGATTCTGGGAGGTAGTGCAGGGTTTCGTTGAAGGCCATGCCATGATTGGGATTCAGATTCTGGGAGGTAGTGCAGGGTTTCTTTGAAGGCCATGCCATGATTGGGATTCAGAATCTGGGAGGTAATGCAGGGATTCGTTCAAAGGCCATGCCATGTTTTGGATTCAGAATCTGGGAGGTAGTGCAGGGTTTCTTTGAAGGCCATGCCATGATTGGGATTCAGAATCTGGTAGGTAATGCAGGGTTTCTTTGAAGGCCATGCCATGATTGGGATTCAGATTCTGGGGTGTAATGTAGGGTTTCGTTGAAGGCCATGACAGTATTGGGTTTCAGATTCTGGGAGGTAATGCAGGGATTCGTTCGAAGGCCATGCTACGAATGGGATTCAGATTCTAGGTGGTAATGCAGGGTTTCGTTGAAGGCCGTGCAAGGATTGGGATTCAGAATCTGGGTGGTAATGCAGGGTTTCGTTCAAAGGCCATGCTATGATTGGGATTCAGATTCTGGGATGCAATGCATGGTTTCGTTCGAAGGCCATGCCATGATTGGCATTCAGATTCTAGGTGGTAATGCAGGGTTTCGTTGAAGTCCGTGCTATGATTGGGATTCAGATTCTGGGAGGTAATGCAGGGTTTCGTTCGAAGGCCATGCCATGAATGGGATTCAGATTCTGGGTGGTAATGCAGGGTTTCGTTCGAAGGCCATGCCACGAATGGGATTCAGATTCTAGGTGGTAATGCAGGGTTTTGTTGAAGGCCGTGCTATGATTGGGATTCAGATTCTGGGAGGTAATGCAGGGTATCGTTCGAAGCCCATGCCATGATTTGGATTCGGATTCTGGGTGGTAATGCAGGGTTTCGTTCGAAGGCAATGCCATGATTTGGATTCGGATTCTAGGTGGTAATGCAGGGTTTCATTCGAAGGCCATGCCATGATTGGCATTCAGATTCTAGGTGGTAATGCAGGGTTTCGTTGAAGGCCGTGCTATGATTGGGATTCAGATTCTGGGAGGTAATGCAGGGTTTCGTTCAAAGGCCATGCCACAAATGAGATTTTGGGTGGCAATGCAGGGATTCGGCTGAAGACCATGCATGCCATGATTGGGATTCGGATTCTGGGTGGTAATGCAGGGTTTCGTTCAAAGGCCATGCCACAAATGAGATTCAGATTTTGGGTGGCAATGCAGGGATTCGGCTGAAGGCCATGCATGCCATGATTGGGATTCAGATTCTGGGTGGTAATGCAGGGTTTCGTTCGAAGGCCATGCTACGAATGGGATTCAGATTCTAGGTGGTAATGCAGGGTTTCATTGAAGGCCGTGCAAGGATTGGGATTCAGAATCTGGGTGGTAATGCAGGGTTTCGTTCAAAGGCCATGCTATGATTGGGATTCAGATTCTGGGATGCAATGCATGGTTTCATTCGAAGGCCATGCCATGATTGGCATTCAGATTCTAGGTGGTAATGCAGGGTTTCGTTGAAGGCCGTGCTATGATTGGGATTCAGATTCTGGGAGGTAATGCAGGGTTTCGTTCGAAGGCCATGCCACGAATGGGATTCAGATTCTGGGTGGTAACGCAGGGTTTCGTTCGAAGGCCATGCCACGAATGGGATTCAGATTCTAGGTGGTAATGCAGGGTTTCGTTCGAAGGCCATGCCACGAATGGGATTCAGATTCTGGGTGGTAACGCAGGGTTTCGTTCGAAGGCCATGCCACGAATGGGATTCAGATTCTAGGTGGTAATGCAGGGTTTTGTTGAAGGCTGTGCTATGATTGGGATTCAGATTCTGGGAGGTAATGCAGGGTTTCGTTTGAAGGCCATGCCATGATTTGGATTCGGATTCTGGGTGGTAATGCAGGGTTTCGTTCGAAGGCAATGCCATGATTTGGATTCGGATTCTAGGTGGTAATGCAGGGTTTCTTTGAAGGCCATGCCATGATTGGGATTCAGAATCTGGTAGGTAATGCAGGGTTTCTTTGAAGGCCGTGCAAGGATTGGGATTCAGAATCTGGGTGGTAATGCAGGGTTTCGTTGAAGGCCATGTCATGATTGGGATTCAGATTCTGGGTGGTAATGCAGGGTTTCGTTGAAGGCCATGCCATGATTGGGATTCAGAATCTGGGAGGTAATGCATGGATTCGTTCAAAGGCCATGCCATGATTTGGGTTCAGAATCTGGGAGGTAGTGCAGGGTTTCTTTGAAGGCCATGCCATGATTGGGATTCAGATTCTGGGGTGTAATGCAGGGTTTCGTTGAAGGCCATGCCAGTATTGGGTTTCAGATTCTGGGAGGTAATGCAGGGATTCGTTGAACGCCGTGCTGTCTGTGAGACCCTTGCATCTGAGAGCATGAGCTGCTGGTTGGTTGCACAATAAACTTCCTGAAATATTACTTATATCATTGCACGTCCCATTTAGTAGGAGATCTTCCCCATGTTACCACCAGTTCCCCTCGTCCTTCCCACATTTACTACTTGTTAATAAACCTGCACATTTACTGCCACCTTGGAGGAGATTTCCGCACAGAAAAGAGGGAAGAGATGGAAGCGGAGGTCTCCGTCCATAGGTTTCTGAATAGCATTTTGTAGTAGGTGAGGGCACTACTGTAACACTACTTTATGCTATACAAAGTGCAGTTTGTGAATAGGGCCCAATGCAGTTCTCTGGGGCTCAAAGGCTTGATCGGCTTCTGTAGACCATGGTAAATGTTCACAAGATCTTTTTAGTGTGACCTTTAACCCATTGCTGACTGTAGCCTGACATTCCTAAACATTTTGTTTATAAATCTTTTTATTGCAATAATCAAACATAACATTCCGATGACAGCAACTATCATATCACAGTGTATTGAGACGTAATCCAATAAAGGGCAAACGTTATCGATTCCTAAACCTTATCGATTCCTAAGCAATCAATTTATCTCAATCTCCCCGGCATTACAGCGGTTTGCAGCCCCTTCAAACATATTTTCACATGACACTTCTACATGCACAATTCGCATGATCGGCGTGCATAGCATCCCTCTATATTTATTTATTTATGTATTTATATAGCGCTCTACTACCCGGGGGCGTCTAGGCGCGAATGAAAGGAGTCCACAGGGCAACTGCGTGTGTAAGAACCAGTGCAGGCCCAGTTTAAAGGGTGTAAAGCCACGTTTTCAGTCCTTTCCTAAAGGACAAGAGATCAGTGGAGTTTCTTAAATGGAGGGGTAGTTTGTTCCACCATCTAGAGGTAACATTGAAGAAGCTTTTGCCACACCATCTTTGGAGGCGGTAGGATGGTACCCTCACCAGCTTCTGGGAGGCCGAGCGGAGTGCGAGGACTGGTGTATACCATTGGAAGCGTTTAATTATGTAAGCGGGACGTGAGTTCTGTAGGGCCTTAAAAGCGACACACAATGCCTTAAACCTAATTTGCTTCTCGATTGGTAGACAGTGCAGGGTATTAAGGGCCTGTTTAGCAGATGAATATTTGGACAGACCGAAGAGCAGTCTAGCAGTGGAGTTCTGGAGGACCTGTAGTTTTGTTATTACTGATTTATTTGCTCCAACTAGTATTCCATTACAATAATCAATTTTAGACAGCACTAAGGCTGCCACCACTGTTTTCTGCAGTCCTGTCGGTATAAAGGGCAATATTTTCTTCAGGATTTTCAGGATGTAATAGATGGAGGCAGTGAGTTTGTTTACGTGGTGACAGAAGGAAAGGGTGGTGTCTATAATGACTCCGAGATTTTTTGCCTTAATGACTGGTGTTGGGAGGGTCCCCAGCTCTGCTGGCCACCATTCTGAGGACCAGAAGGAGGTGACTTTCCCAAAGAGGAGTACCTCAGTTTTATCCGAGTTCAACTTTAGACAGTTCTCGGCCATCCATACGCTGACACATCTCATACACTCCTTAAATTTCTGTGCTGTCTTAGGATTGTCGCTAGAGATTGATACAATAGTCTGGGTGTCATCTGCGTATGATACCAATTCAAATCCGTGGGATTTGATCAAACGTGCCAGAGGAGCGACATATAAATTAAAAAGGGTGGGGCTCAATGATGAGCCCTGTGGCACCCCACAAGGAAGCTGGAAACATTTAGATTTGTAGCCGCCTATTTCGACAAATTGTTCTGGGTTGAGCAGAAAGGATCTGAGCAACGCTAGCGCTAGGTTTTCTACTCCAGCTTCCTGAAGCCGATGAATCAGAATGCCGTGGTCCACCGTATCGAAGGCGGCCGATAGGTCTAATAGTACGAGGGCTGCCGATCCTCTGTTATCAACCGCCCATCTGACTTCCTCCGTTGCAGTGATCAAGGCCTGTTCAGTGCTGTGTCGGGCTCTAAAGCCATATTGGGTAGGATCCAAAATGTGATTATTCTCAATGAAAACCGTCAGTTCCTGATTCATATGTTTCTCTAATACTTTCACCGGTAAGGGTAGCCGGGAAATAGGGCGATAGTTTCCTGCTTCTGTTTTATCCAGGTTTGATTTCTTTAATAGAGGTAATATTGATGTTTTCTTCCACATTATGGGGAAGGTCCCTGTTTCCATGGCCAAATTAAGGACCTCCGTGAGTGGCAAAGCAACTGACTCCACTAACAGGTGGGTTATTCGCGGAGGGCAGGGATCGAGGGGGAGCTGGATTTTGTTGCTAACAGAAGCTTTGATGTTTGTTCATGAGAAAGTGGTGTGAAATTAGAGAAACAGGATTCGGTAAATTTGGTTACCGAAGTAGACTGGGCTGGGGTTGAGCATATGGTGACAGCTTGGATACCCTGGGGATTGATTGGTCTTAAGACAAAGGTGTCATAAATAGTCGAAACTTTATTGTGGAACGAGAATGCCAGTGTGTCAAAGAACGTTTGGTCTATTGTACCGTTATTGGTCTCTTGTATTTGACTGAGTTTCAGCACTGTTGAAAAAAGCTCCTTCGAGTTATTTTTTGCTCCTTCAATTTTTTTAGAAAAATAGCTGATTTTAGTTTTTTTAATCAGCTCTTTGTGCTGTGCCAGAATTGACTTATATATTTCCTTTTCTTTGGGATCATAGTGTTTTCGCCAGCGTCTTTCGTGACTGCGACACAGTCTTCTTGAGATTTTTAGTTCTGCAGAGAACCAAGGTTCAGTCAGTGCTGTCCTGCTGGTTTTCCCTGATCTAAGAGGGACAGTAGTGCTGGCCGCTACTGCTATCCAGTGATGGTATTGTGATGAGGCAGCATCTGGGTCTTTTGTGAAACACGGCTTGTTTGTATTCAGCTGGGTGAAAAAATCGTTACTATCTAGCCTATGCCATTGATAGCTTGACTCGCTGCTCACTGGGGCATGTGGGGAAACCATAGGGGAGGGAGGAGTAAGAGTAAACATTACGGCATGGTGATCAGTCCAGTGAAGTTGTATGGTATTATTATATTTCAGCAATGGGCAGTTTGTGAATATGGCGTCTAGGAGGTGGCCCGCTGTGTGGGTTGGACCGGTCACAATTTGCTCGAGTCCTGTGCTTGTCATTAAGTCAAGGTCAAGGAGGGCCTTGGAGTCGTTAACGAGGGGGTTGTCTAAGTGGAAATTAAAATCGCCCAAAATGGTAAAATTCTGAGATGTTACTTTATGTTCCAAGAGTTGGCTCATAGTGTGTAAAAGTTCGTGCTGGAACCTAGCGGTCGGTAAACTAGCATCCCATTAAATGAATATATATGACTAGCTGATATTCGTTCCACTTTCCCCAAATCTTGGTCCATTTGTTTGGGCAACCGCTAACCTCGTAAACCACCCTCTCCGCCAGCATACAACAATCCATATCCACCTTCCATCCTCTCAGAGCAGGGGTGGATGCGGTCCTCCACATCTTTGCTATGTTACGTTTGGCCACCATAAAGCCCAATGTCACCCAGAGGCGAGCTTTGCTATTCAGATCTGTAGCCTCCCATAATGTCCAAACTGCACCACTTTGCCAACATCGCCACGTCACCATTGCACAAGGTCAAAACACATGACTTCACCACCCCCAGTAATCTTGGAGCACCGGGCAGTCCCACAGCATATGAAAGAATGTGCCCTCCTGTCCACACCCTCTGGGGCACATTCCCTACTCATCCCTACCCATCCTAGCCGGTGTCGTACAGGCAAAGTAGATTCTGTGTAAGATCTTGAGTTGCATAAGTCTAAAGCGGGAACGTATAGCCACCTCTGTAGGGGAGGCCGTTGCCTCCTGTCATTAGTCATCTTCCAGCTTCCCCCCCCATCATCCTACCATCTTTCCCGAAGACATGGCAGGAGGTCAGGAGAATTATTTAAGATGTTGCTATAAGTTAGGGAGATCGCCTTCTTCTCCATATATTCATCAAGTAGTCTATCTTCCAGCGGTGAGGTGTCAAGAGGCTCCTCCCCCTCTGGTGGTGCCCTTCGTAGAACATGACTGATCTGGAGGTAGCGATTTGCCTCCAAGTGTGCCAGGTGGTAATCTCTCTATAAGTCTGCAAAGGACACCACTCCCCCTCCGACCCACAGGTCTCCCACTCTTGAGAGGCCCATTAGGTCCCACTTATCGAAACCCTGCTGCCTCGCCAGAACCCCCAGTTTAGCTGTGTCCCATATTGGGGTCGCCTGGGTGATCCTACCCCGCTATCCCAATGCCACCAATGTTGCATGCCATATTTGTATCGTGACTGAAGTCGGGGAAGGAAGTTATTTGTAACTATTTTCACCATAAATCGCTCTGAGTTGACTCCCAGGTGCATATTTCACGTGAGCTCGTCATGAGGCAAGTGAACCCTGTGATTGACCGCCATGAGCTGGGCCAATCAATAGTATCTCGCCATCAATCATACCAGCCTCTGGTCAGCTTGGGAAGGGATATTCTGGGGGCACCCCCATCCCAGATGAGTGTACGAACTGCGGCATCCACTGCACAAAAGTATGAAGTGGGTACTTGGTATGGAGTGTTGTGGAGAATATAGAGAAAGTGGGGTAGGGCCATCATTTTAAAGAGTGACGCCTTCCCCATCAGGGACAGCGATAGGGCCCTCCAATATTGGACATCCCTTCGCAGACGTGCAAGTGGGGGTTCAAGGTTGCATTCATGAAAAATGTCTTGGTCTTTGGTAACTTAAATTGCCAGGTAGCGGAACTCCTCCATGATCACCCTTGCTGTTCAATCTCTGGAGAGGCGTGGCCGATCTCCATGGAGTACATGAATTAATGACTTGATGATGTACCCCACGTATTTATGATAGAAGTCAAATATATGTAGTATTCAATGTAGTGTGGTGTTTGGATTAGCTATATATAACAGGATGTCATCTGCGTAAAGGGAGATCCTGTCCTCCCACTCCATGGACCATTTTAGATCCCTAATTAGCAGGTCACCCCTTATCCAAACTGCCAGCGGTTCCAGCACTAGGGCAGAAATCAATGGGGAGAGCGGGAAGCCCTGCCTCGTGACTCGTCGCAGTGGGAAAATTGTTGATGTGCCCCCATTCACCGTCACCTGGGCCAGTGGGTCATTGTATAAAAGTAAAATCCAGGCCAAGAATCGTGGTCCGAATCCCTGTTTTTCTAAAACTGCTTTAATTAAGGGCCACTCCACGGTATCAAAGGCCATCCGTGCATCCAACAATTTATTTAGAAAGTTTTGTATAGCGCGAACGTGACCCTCGAGGGTATCAGAGCGCTTTACATGGAGATAACACGATTAGCACTTGGTCTGATCAACATGCAAACATATGCATGAGAGACAAACAAATCAACGATTAAGAATAGGCTAACAGTGGTTGGACTAGAATAAAGCCAGTACTAGGCAGGATAGTCTACATAAGAGTTTGCTATCTGAGTCTATTCAATGACATCGATATGTTGACTTAGGGTAAGAACTTAGTCAGTAGATAAGATTTGGCTTCTCTTTTGAAGGTGTAGGTGGAGGAAATTAGGCGAAGGTCCGACGGTAAAGAGTTCCATATCTTGGGAGCGACAGCCAAGAATGCTGTAGCCCCAGTTTTCTTTTTGTGGGTTCGTTGGGGTTTCAACAACAAGGTGAGCGCACTTCGTGAGGATCTGCTGCCCCCTGATTTTTCTAGCTTTTGGGCCAGGTAACTGGGGGTGTTGAAGTGTAATGCTTTGTGCGTCACCGCTGCATCTTCATAGATGTCAGAAGCTCGACCTAACACCCTGTGTAAGAGTCTCAAATTCAGTGCTGTGTTTCTACCCGGCATGAAGACGGATTGAGCCAGGTGGATCAATGCCCGTTTGACCTGAGTCAGCCGGCTGGCCAGCAGTTTCGCTAAAACATTTTCTTCTGTATCGAGCAGGGAAATCGGCCTGTAATAGGCAAAGCTATCAGGCGGTTTGCCATCTTTATGGATCACGACTATATTAGCTGGTCTTTGATCTGATGGTAGGACTCCAACCTCTCGACACTCCTGAAACATACGCAAGAGAAAGGGAGCAACCTTGGCTGCCGTGAGTTGGTACAGTTCAATGGGTAAGCCGTTTGGGCCTCCAGCCTTCTCAGGGTTTAATGCATGTATAGCCTGCGAAACCTCACCGTTGGTGAGGTGCTGTTCGAGGAGGTCTCTTTCAGTGGAGGTGAGACTTGGCACATGGAGGTCGGACAGCAACTCCCGGGTTTCATCAATTGCGGAAGACAGGGCGTATAATTGTGTGAAGTAAGCTGAAAAGGCATCAGCGGTTCCCAGTCTATTCCTGACCCGTGTACCCGTCTCCCCGACCACCTCAAACACCCATCTCAATAAGGTCTCTTCTTTGTCTAGCTAAGCCAGGAGCCTGCCCGCCCGGTATCTGGCCCTGGCAGCCTCATTTGCAACATCTTTGTATTCCTTATGCTGGGCAATAGAACAGTATCAATGCTACACAAATCTGCAAGAATAGTGACTGGGTGTGGTAATGCTGGGCAATACAACATCATCAATGCTACACAAATCTGCAAGAATAGTGACTGGGTGTGCAATGCTGGGCAATACAACAGCATCAATGCTACACAAATCTGCAAGAATAGTGACTGGGAGTGGTAATGCTGGGCAATACAACAGCATCAATGCTACACAAATCTGCAAGAATAGTGACTGGGTGTGGTAATGCTGGGCAATACAACAGCATCGATGCTACATAAATCTGCAAGAATAGTGACCCTTGACCTTGCCAGGTAGGTCGCTCCCCACCACACAGCTCCGCCTGTGTTGTCTGCCCGCTGCTTCTGCAGGTAAGATCGCCCTCCGCTTGTGGCCCCGGTGCCCGTATTTTCTGCTTGTCTCCCCATTTTCCTTTCTGTGCCCCTCGCTGCCCCATTGTCGTTGTGCCCGTGATTTTGTCTGCTTTTCTCCCTTTTTCCTTCTGTGCCCCTCGCTGCCCCATTGTCGTTGTGCCCGTGATTTTGTCTGCCTTTCTCCCCTTTTTCCTTCTGTGCCCCTCGCTGCCCCATTGTCGTTGTGCCCGTGATTTTGTCTGCCTTTCTCCCCTTTTTCCTTCTGTGCCCCTCGCTGCCCCATTGTCGCTGTGCCCGTGATTTTGTCTGCCTTTCTCCCCTTTTTCCTTCTGTGCCCCTCGCTGCCCCATTGTCGTTGTGCCCGTGATTTTGTCTGCCTTTCTCCCCTTTTTCCTTCTGTGCCCCTCGCTGCCCCATTGTCGTTGTGCCCGTGATTTTGTCTGCCTTTCTCCCCTTTTTCCTTCTGTGCCCCTCGCTGCCCCATTGTCGTTGTGCCCGTGATTTTGTCTGCCTTTCTCCCCTTTTTCCTTCTGTGCCCCTCGCTGCCCCATTGTCGTTGTGCCCGTGATTTTGTCTGCCTTTCTCCCCTTTTTCCTTCTGTGCCCCTCGCTGCCCCATTGTCGTTGTGCCCGTGATTTTGTCTGCCTTTCTCCCCTTTTTCCTTCTGTGCCCCTCGCTGCCCCATTGTCGTTGTGCCCGTGATTTTGTCTGCCTTTCTCCCCTTTTTCCTTCTGTGCCCCTCGCTGCCCCATTGTCGTTGTGCCCGTGAATTTGTCTGCCTTTCTCCCCTTTTTCCTTCTGTGCCCCTCGCTGCCCCATTGTCGTTGTGCCCGTGATTTTGTCTGCCTTTCTCCCCTTTTTCCTTCTGTGCCCCTCGCTGCCCCATTGTCGTTGTGCCCGTGATTTTGTCTGCCTTTCTCCCCTTTTTCCTTCTGTGCCCCTCGCTGCCCCATTGTCGTTGTGCCCGTGATTTTGTCTGCCTTTCTCCCCTTTTTCCTTCTGTGCCCCTCGCTGCCCCATTGTCGTTGTGCCCGTGATTTTGTCTGCCTTTCTCCCCTTTTTCCTTCTGTGCCCCTCGCTGCCCCATTGTCGTTGTGCCCGTGATTTTGTCTGCCTTTCCCCCCATTTCCTTTCTGTGCCCCCGCTGCCTCTCGCCATTCCCGCCGCTGCGTCCCTGCGGCCCCGCCCCCTGACTGCCCATTCGCTGCCCCTGCCTCCCGCCTCCCAGCTGCTCCTCCCTCCCACCTCCCCATAAATGGCGGCCGCTGCGCGGCCACGCGGCGGGACGTGCGCAGCGGGTGCGCCGCTGGCGCGCCGCTGGCGCGCCTAAGGCAAGCCCCGTCTGCGCCCGTCCGCGACTGGACCGCGCCCAGCGCCAGAACCCCTGGATCCCACCGATGCAACACCACTCGACGGACCTACGACGCCGCCACACTCACCGCACTCAATGCCGGCTGGAACCCTGCCTGCTACCGAGCCTCACCGAGACGCACCCACGGACCCTTCACCTGCCAAACCTGCCGATTCACCTGCCCCCGGACGTGCACCACCTCCGCCAAGTCGAGCACCAGCAGCAACCACCTGAAATGCATCCTGCTGAACACCCACTCCGTCCACAGGCACGCCGTGGAACTCTGGGACCTGCTCGACGCAACAGCACCGGACATCGCCTTCCTCACCGAAACCTGGATGAACGCCTCCTCAGCGCCCGACATCGCCATAGCCATCCCGGACGGATACAAGATCACCCGGAGGGACCGCGACAACCAGACGGGAGGAGGCATCGCCATCGTACACAAGAACACCATCCGCATCTCGACTAACTCCGACGAGACCTTCACCGCCGCCGAACACCTACACTTCCAGATACACACTGACCCCAAGACCACCCTCCGAGGCACCCTCATCTACAGACCCCCGGGACCACGCACACTATTCAGCGAAGACATCGCAGACTTCATCAGCCCGCACGCCATGCCCTCCGCCGACTACATCCTCCTAGGGGACCTCAACTTCCACCTGGAGAACAACAACGACAGAAACACCACCGCCCTGCTGGACAACCTCGCCAACCTCGGACTCAAGCAACTGGTGAACACGCCCACCCACTACGCCGGCCACACGCTTGACCCCGTCTTCTCGTCCAGCAAGCACATCTCCTTCAGCCACGCCACCGGACTCCACTGGACCGACCACAGCTGCGTCCACTTCAGCTTCAGAAAGACTGCGACCCACCACCACCACCCGCAACAGGCTCCCCGCCGGAGCTGGAGCAAGATCACCGCCGAGCAGCTCACCGCCTCCCTCAGCCAGAACACACCCACCAACACAACGGACCCAAACGAAGCAGCCAGCAACCTCGCCAAGTGGCTGACCGCCTGCGCCGACGACCTCGCACCACTAAAAAACCCTCCCAGCAGACCCGGAAGCAAGAAAACCCCTTGGTTCACCAACGAACTCAAGGAATCCAAGAAGAACTGCCGCACTCTCGAGAAAACCTGGCGACTCGACCAGACCACAGACAACAGGACCGCCCTCAAGCACGCCACCCGCAAACACCACCAGCTGATCCGTGCCACCAAGAAGTCGGCACTCAAAGAACGACTGGACAACAACGCCCATGACAGCAAGGAACTTTTCAGCATCGTCAAAGAGTTCTCCAACCCCAGCGCCGGAAACAACGACATCACCCCCTCGCAAGACCTCTGCAACTCACTCTCCGCGTTCTTCCACCGCAAGATCACCGACATACATAACAGCTTCGACGCACAAACCACGCACCCTACCGCCGAACCAACGCCCGCCACCACCACCCTCTGCAACTGGACCCCGATCAGCACCGAAGACACCACCCGCACGATGAACTCCATCCACTCCGGATCACCAACCGACCCCTGCCCACACCACGTCTTCAACAAAGCCGACGCCACCATCGCACCCCATCTCCGGGACATCATCAACTCCTCCTTCCACACCGCCACCTTCCCAGAGAGCTGGAAGCACGCCGAGCTTACCGCCCTCCTGAAGAAACCAACGGCGGACCCCACCGACCTCAAGAACTACCGTCCCATCTCGCTCCTTCCGTTTCCGGCCAAAGTCATCGAGAAGACCGTCAACAGACAGCTTGCCGCCTTCCTCGAGACGAATGGATCCCTCGACCCCTCGCAGTCCGGGTTTCGGGCCAACCACAGCACCGAGACCGCCCTTATCGCAGCCACCGACGACATCAGAACCCTAACCGACAACGGGGAAACAGCTGCCCTCATCCTCTTGGACCTCTCCGCGGCGTTCGACACCGTCTGCCACCGCACCCTAGTGAAGCGCCTCAGCAACATCGGAATCCGAGAGAAAGCACTGGAATGGATCATCTCGTTCCTCGCCGGAAGAACCCAGAGAGTCCGCCTCCCCCCGTTCAGATCCGAAGCCACCGAAGTCATCTGCGGCGTTCCACAAGGATCTTCACTCAGCCCAACCCTCTTCAACATCTACATGAGCCCCCTCACAGCCATCGCACGCCAACACAACCTCAACATCATCTCCTACGCCGACGACACCCAGCTGATCCTCTCCCTCACCAACGACCCCACCACCGCCAGAGCCAACCTACACGACGGGATGAGAGACGTCGCCGACTGGATGAGGAACAGCCGCCTTAAACTGAACTCAGACAAGACGGAAGTCCTCATCCTGGGCTCATCACCCTCCGCCTGGGACGACTCCTGGTGGCCCCCGGCCCTAGGCACCGCGCCCAAGCCAACGGACCACGCACGCAACCTGGGCTTCATCCTGGACTCCTCCCTGTCGATGACCAGACAAGTCAACGCCGTCTCATCTTCATGCTTCAACACCCTGCGCATGCTCCGCAAGATCTTCAGATGGATCCCCACTGAAACCAGGAAGACCGTCACCCAGGCACTCGTCACCAGCCGACTGGACTATGGGAACACCCTCTACGCCGGAACCACAGCCAAACTTCAAAAAGACTCCAGCGCATCCAGAACGCCTCCGCACGACTCATCCTGGACATCCCCCGACACAGCCACATCACCGGACACCTGAAAGACCTGCACTGGCTCCCCGTCAGCAAGAGAATCACGTTCAGACTCCTCACCCACGCACACAAGGCCCTCCACGACCTGGGCCCAAAGTACCTCAACGACCGCATGACCTTCTACACGCCCACACGCCAGCTACGATCAACCAGCCACGCCCTCGCCACCGTACCACGCATCCGCAGAACCACCGCCGGAGGAAGATCCTTCTCCTACCTGGCAGCCAAGACCTGGAACTCCCTCCCCACTCACCTTCGGCGAACCCAGGACCATCTCTCCTTCAGGAAGCAGCTCAAGACCTGGCTGTTCGAGCAGTAACTTACCCCCTCCCCCAGCGCCTTGAGACCCTCCCGGGTGAGTAGCGCGCTCTATAAATGCCGTGATTGATTGATTGTAATGCTGGGCAATAAAACAGCATCGATGCTACACAAATCTGCAAGAATAGTGACTGGGTGTGGTAATGCTGGGCAATACAACAGCATCGATGCTACACAAATCTGCAAGAATAGTGACTGGGTGTGGTAATGCTGGGCAATACAACAGCATCGATGCTACACAAATCTGCAAGAATAGTGATTGGGTGTGCAATGCTGGGCAATACAACAGCATTGATGTTACACAAATCTGCAAGAATAGTGACTGGGTGTGGTAATGCTGGGCAATATAACAGCATCGATGCTACACAAATCTGCAAGGATAGTGACTGGGTGTGCAATGCTGGGCAATACATCAGCATCAATGCTTTTCAAATCTTGCAAGAATAGTGACTGGGTGTGGTAATGCTGGGCAATACAACCGGAAGCTGCTGACTGCACAAACTCCGCTGTCGACGAAAGGGACAACGCGAGGAAGAAAAACAAAGAACCCAGGAGTGAAGCAAATATTTCCATGCCCGAAAGGAAACTCCAAATTCAGCAAAGGAGGAGAAACTTACCGCTTGACCAAGATGTCCCATACGTCCAGGACCAAGTACCCATTTTCTGAACAATTGTTGACTCACTTCATCACAGAGTCCTACTCACAAACACCCAGCCCTGAGGAAGACCTTCTGAAAATCCTCTCGGTCCCCCACACGAAGGTCGAAACGCGTTGGCACCCCCTCACAGAGGCCAAGGGATCCCCTTTTTATTGAAGAATTGAAAATACCAGAATGACAGGCATATAGGCTGGATACATACAGCCTTTACCTTACAGATCTTGTATAGGCCTTCCCTGACCTCTTCACCTTGGACCTTTGAATCAGTTTGTATAGAGGTCTTAATTATTCTAGAGACCCCATACTACACGATTGCAGTAGGACTGTACAATAGACCATAAATGAGATGACAGAAGTCAATGTTACATATTCTTTGCTTTCGTAAACATTGTATATAGATTCATTTTATACATTGGTTTGTGTTGTGCATAAAGAACATCCACTGTTTGGACTGTATAATTTTGTCAACATTTAAAATAACGGAAAAATGACAAGTAAAATAATGACTTTGTCAATTGCACACTGTGAGTTTTGGTGTTTACAGAGAAATTGGCTCTGAATAATGGTACTGCTAAATCAAATGTTTAAAATGAAATAATTGAAGCAATTTCTCCTGCAGACAAAGAAAGTACTCTGTAGTTGTAAAAAGTTGGTATAATTCATGGTATAGGAGGCATCTGTTCCCTGTTGGGCAATACAACAGCATCGATGCTACACAAATCTGCAAGAATAGTGACTGGGTTTGGTAATGCTGGGCAATACAACAGCATTGATGCTACACAAATCTGCAAGAATAGTGACTGGGTGTGGTAATGCTGGGCAATACAACAGCATCAATGCTATACAAATCTGCAAGAATAGTGACTGGCTGTGGTAATGCTGGGCAGTACAACAGCATCAATGCTACACAAATCTTCAAGAATAGTGACTGGGTGTGGTAATGCTGGGCAATACAACAGCATCAATGCTACACAAATCTGCAAGAATAGTGACTGGGTGTGGTAATGCTGGGCAATACAACAGCATCGATGCTACACAAATCTGCAAGAATAGTGACTGGGTATGGTAATGCTGGGCAATACAACAACATTGATGCTACACAAATCTGCAAGAATAGTGACTGGTTGTGGTAATGCTGGGCAATACAACAGCATCAATGCTACACAAATCTGCAAGAATAGTGACTGGGTGTGCAATGCTGGGCAATACATCAGCATCAATGCTTTTCAAATCTTGCAAGAATAGTGACTGGGTGTGGTAATGCTGGGCAATACAACAGCATCGATGCTTTTCAAATCTTGCAAGAATAGTGACTGGGTGTGGAAATGCTGGGCAATACAACAGCATTGATGCTACACAAATCTGCAAGAATAGTGACTGGGTGTGGTAATGCTGGGCAATACAACAGCATCAATGCTACACAAATCTGCAAGAATAGTGACTGGGTGTGGTAATGCTGGGCAATACAACAGCATCAATTCTCCACAAATATGCAAGAATAGTGATTGGGTGTGGTAATGCTGGGCAATACAACAGCATCAATGCTACACAAATGTGCAAGAATAGTGACTGGGTGTGGTAATGCTGGGCAATACAACAGCATCAATGCTGCACAAATCTTGCAAGAAGAATTTCTGGGTGCAGTAATGCTGGACAATACAACAGCATCAATGCTACACAAATCTTGCAAGAATAGTGACTCGGTGTGGTAGTGCTGGGCAAAACAACAGCATCAATGCTACACAAATATGCAAGAATAGTGACTAGGTGTGGTAATACTGGGCAATACAACAGCATCAATGCTACACAAATATGCAAGAATAGTGACTAGGTGTGGTAATACTGGGCAATACAACAGCATCAATGCTACACAAATGTGCAAGAATAGTGACTGGGTGTGGTAATGCTGGGCAATACAACAGCATCAATGCTGCACAAATCTTGCAAGATGATTTACTGGGTGCGGCAATGCTGGACAATACAACAGCATCAATGCTACACAAATCTTGCAAAAATAGTGACTGGGTGTGGTAATGCTGGACAATATAACAGCATCAATGATACACAAATATACAAGTTTAGTGACTGAGTGTGGTAATGCTGGGCAATACAGCAGCATCAATGCTACACAAATAAGCAAGAATAGTGACTGGGTGTAGTAAAGCTGGGCAATACAACAGCATCAATGCTATACAAATCTTGCAAGATGAGTTACTGAGTGCGGTAATGCTGGAAAATACAGCAGCATCAATGCTACACAAATCTGCAAGAATAATGACTGGGTGTGCAATCCTGGGAAATACAACAGCATCAATGCTACACAAATCTGCAAGAATAGTGACTGGGTGTGCAATGCTGGAAAATACAACAGCATAAATGCTACACAAGTCTGCAAGAATAGTGACTGGGTGTACAATGCTGGGCAATACAACAGAATCAATGCTACACAAATCTGCAAGAATAGTGACTGGATGAGGTAATGCTGGGCAATAAAACAGCCCCAATGCTACACAAATCCGAAAGAATAGTTACTGGGTGTGGTAATGCTGGGCAATACAACAGCATCAATGCTACACAAATCCTGAAGAATAGTGACTGGGTGTGGTAATGCTGGGCAATACAACAGCATCAATGCTACACAAATCTTGCAAGCATAGTGACCGGGTGTGCAATGCTGGGTAATACAACAGCATCAATACTACACAAATCTTGCAAGAATAGTGACTGGGTGTGCAATGCTGGGCAATATAACAGCATCAATGCTACACAAATCTTCAAGAATAGTGACTGGGTGTGGTAATGCTGGTGCAATACAACAGCATCAATGCTACACAAATCTTCAAGAATAGTGACTGGGTGTGGTAATGCTGGTGCAATACAACAGCATCAATGCTACACAAAGCTTGCAAGAATAGTGACTGGGTGTGGTAATGCTGGACAATACAACAGCTTTGATGCTACACAAATCTGCAAGAATAGTGACTGGGTGTGGTAATGCTGGGCAATACAACAGCATCAATGCTACACAAATCTTGCAAGAATAGTGACTGGGTATGCAATGCTGGGCAATACAACAGCATCAATGCTACACAAATCTTGCAAGAATAGTGACTGGGTGTGCAATGCTGGGCAATACAACAGCATCAATGCTGCACAAATCTTCAAGAATAGTGACTGGGTGTGGTAATGCTGGTGCAATACAACAGCATCAATGCTACACAAATCTTCAAGTATAGTGACTGGGTGTTGTAATGCTGGGCAATACAACAGCATCAATGTTACACAAAGCTTGCAAGAATAGTGACTGGGTGTGGTAATGCTGGACAATACAACAGCATCAATGCTACACAAATCCTGCACAATCATACATTTCTTTGGGAGGCTTTGTGATGGGTAGAATATGACAATGTTGTAATGTGACATGAAAGGAGTTGCATTATCACTTCTGCCTGTTTGGAATGTGGGGTTTCAATGGGATACTCGTTAACAGGACTATATGTGACGTCATAGATCCATCAGGCAGCCAGGCCATAGGGGAGCTTTAGGGGTGTCAGAATAGGAAAAGCAGATAGAAGCACTGCACTCTTGCCTGCCCTATAAGTCTGTGGACAGAATCAACAGAATGTTGAACTCAGATATTCAATTGGCTTTGGCCATGGGAAGTCCAGTGAGGAAAGCTCTGAGAGGCTGTGAGAGCGCCTTGACACCCTCGGGTAATTGTTCGCGCTTTATAAATACTGGACATTTACTCCTCGAATGGCATCAGGGCTGTAGGAGAGTTGTCACTCTTCGCAAGTTTGGAACGAAGGATGGCTTCTTTTAAGATGATTCCGAGCTGGTGGTCTGGAAAAGCTACCAGGGATGAGAGGAGAGATTTTTTTATTTGTGATTATTAGATTTTGGAGCTTGGCGGAAGAGATTGTTCAATAGACTTTTGTTTCTCTGCAAAGAAGATTGCAAACACTTTGCAGTTTCCTGCCAGTGTAGAAGTCCTTCTGGTGGAAGACTGGTAGTTCGGTAGTTTCATGATATGGAAAAGAAACCTTGTTCTGAGATCTTGTTAACTCATGTAAGATTCAGAGGTATCACCAAAGGTACAAACCAAGATATCACACAAATAACAATGTGAGAGTTAGGAATGATGATGTGGGGATACAGTGTAAGCGGAAAGAATCTTCTACATTTTATGACCCAATGAAAAAAAAACAAGAGACAAGGGGGCCTATTACCAACAGCGTGCGATAATTATCGCAAACCGCGCATAGCGCGTTTTTTTTTATCGCCGACTATCGCTGGTTTTCATCGCGGAGATAACGTGTTATTATCAACGCTTATCTCCAATGCGATATTAAAACCAGCGATAGCGGCAAAATCCTCCAGTAACACGGGTACAACAGCGATAAAAATGTTATCGCTGACGTAAAGCTTGCTAATAGGCAGGTGAGGATTCAGCCTATGAATCCACCTCCCATTGGAAATCATTGCTAAGTCAGGATTTCAGTAGGTGTTAAAAATCCTGCGCTAACCTCGGTTAGCGCGACTTTTCATATCACTCACCGGGGCCGGGGACTCATTGCTAATAGGCGTTAGGCCTGTTAGCGGCTGTTTTCGTGGTGTTTATTTTGGGAACGCCTACTTTGCATGTCATTAGCGATAAATATCGCTGACATGCAAAGGGGCACCCAAAACGGTCGCTATCACTGAAAAGCTGTCGCTAACACCTGTTAGCGACAGCTTGCTGATAGGGCGTTAAAAATATCGCCGCTTTAGCGGCAAAAAGTGCCGCTAAAGCGGCGATAAGGCCCTTGGTAATATGCCCCAATTAGTGTGGTTGGTCTTGTGAATGTAGACGTTTGGAAAATTGACGGAATCTGCATGTAAAATCCTGCTGTGGATACAAGTGCGTAAGAATTGTTATAGTGTTGTGTTGAGGAGAAGTTGTTGAAAGATGCAATCACCTAGCGATGGAGGTATTTCCGATTTTCCTGAAATCTCCAATGTGTCATGTATTATCCTTGTCTTTTATTATCTCACCGTTTCCTTCATCACGGCCGACCCCGTTTTATACTTTTTTCTTCTGATGTTTTTCCCTCTTTACTTTTCAGAGATGTCAAAACATTTTTATTGTTAAGTGTGCAATGTCTATTATTCTTATTTTCCTCTGGTTACATATTGTATGTTCCTATTATTGTTACAGGGGAGAAGGTGTCACACTGTGACATGGAACAGGTTGCTTCACTTCCATTGCCTCTTTGGGAGGTGGGGATCCAAGGGACACTCCCTTAACAAGCAGAGAGTCCATTGCTCTTGACCTGTACAGATGCCCTTTGGGGGTGTCCTGAGTTTTGATGGAAATATATCATATCAAGACTCCCCTTCTATCGAGTGTGGTTTATCAACAAAGAGCAGCTCAGCAGGTCACACAGCTGGTCCAGTCCCCCCTCCCCCCCCGACAATGCAAGACCTGCTGATCTTCAGGAATAAAACTGAAGCCTGGGCTTTCAAATGATCTCCTCATGTTCCCTCTTTTCCTTCTTCCCTCTCTTCCACTGTCCAGTTCAACTTTACACCCTGCCCCATCCTTGAACTTTCCTGCCCTAAGATATACCTACTAATGAGTGAGTATACACTCTGTCCATACAATCTCACAAAATACGACTGACGCTACTCAGGTCTTGTGAAGGAAGGAGTTCATATTGTCCTGAAATGTGCTATTCCAGTCTCGGAGGTCAGGTACCAATGAATGTTGCTGTGGTATTGTTCTAATTTAATGTTCGGTTACTTAAAACCATTTCAATTTATAACAACGTTAGTAACATTAAAATTTCATATAAAAAACTTCAATACATTTTCATTTATTAGTAACGGAAGTACAAGGAGACTGCTCCAGTAGATGACGAGGGCGAAGGGCAAAGGGCACAGTGCAAAGTGCAATATAAGAAGCAGCAGGAGACCTTTGTCAGCAGGAACTGGGTGAAGAGCCTAATGTTCCCTTTAAAAACTAACGCATAGCTTGGGTCAGGATGCTTAAAACTATTCCCATCTATAGCAACATAGGCAACAATAACATTTCATATCAGAAACTTCAATACATATAAATGAATCAATACCACAAGTAACTACTCCAGTAGATGATAAAAACAAGGTGCAAAATGCGCTATATGAGAAAGCAATGGACTTTTGTCAACAGTCTACTCAGTATACTGTCAATAAATGCCTAAAAGCTCAGGGGCTTACGTATGAGAGCCCTGCGTCACTTATGCACCACGTGACGCAGGGCTCCCATGAAGATTTATGAGGTTACGCAAGGCCACCCTCCGTGGCATTGAGTTGCCTCATACATCATGAGTGAGGCAACACAGCAACTTTCTCTGCACCCCAGAAGCGTTCCATGGGCGTTGCAGTGGGTTTTCCAACGCAACACCCACGGAATTTGACGCTATCCCAAATTTGCAAAGTGATGTAAACCTGCGGAAGCGCCAATACGCCTCCGGAAAGGAGGCGTAACAAGGAGAATTATGTTAATTTCTCCTAGTTATTCTTCTTTCCATGTGTGCTGCATTCTGCGGCACACATTTGAAGAGGAAAACACCTTGTAGGATTGTTTTTTGCAAGAAAGTGCGCATTCCTGCACAAAAACAATCCTGTCTGCAACAGAGGCACATAGTGCAAGAGCACCTATGTTGGCACTAGGCTGCCAAAATGACGCCAGCGCAGGCAGAAAGGACAGGAATACACCTTATTGCTTAAATACGGTGCATTTCTGGCCTTTCACTTTGACGTAGGGCAGCGCAGCAAAGTGCCTTGTTACGCTGCCCTACGCCAAAATGCCATAAATGAAGCCCTCAGAGTGTACTGCACATGGCTATTCACACAACGCATCAAACCAAGAGTTTCATAAACAAAGCCTGCTGTAAAGCAGGGCGGGGCTGGGTGGGGGGGTAGTGGAGTCCGACATACGACGGCAGTTATTTATTTATGTTCACCTTTGCCTTCAAGATACTGGCCAGCCCCACCGCCACCCTCCGAGGAACCCTCATCTACCGACCCCCTGGACCCCAAGGACCCTTCGCCAACTCCATCACAGACATTATCTCCCCGCAGGCCATTGCATCCACCAACTACACCATGCTGGGAGACCTCAACTTCCACCTCGACAACCAACTGGACCCCAACACCACATCCCTCCTGGACAACCTCCACAACATTGGACTCTGCCAGATCGTGACCGAGCCCACACACTCAGCAGGACACACCCTCGACCCCCTCTTCACTACAGGAAACTCCATCACCTTCAGCCACACCACCGAACTCCCTGGACCAACCATCGTTGCGTCCACTTCACCTTCAGAACACCCACCATCCACAGACACCAGCACCTGCTCCCACGAAGAAACTGGACCAAAATCACCGACAACCAGCTCACCTCCTCACTCAACAACTCCACCCCAACCATCGCGGAAAACGACGACCCCAACACCGCAGCCCGAACCCTGAATAGATGGATCTCGGGCAGCACCAACACCATAGTCCCCCTCAAGAAAAACAACAATACCCGCGCCAAGAAAGCCAGATGGTTTACCACCGAACTTCGAGAGTCCAGACGCACATGCCGCTGCCTCGAAATGGCCTGGAGGAACACCAAATCCACAGAAGCCCACAACAACTTCAGAGCCGCCACCAACGCCCACCATCAACTCATCAGAGAAACGAAGAAAAAAGCGATTGAAGACAGAATTTCCACCCACGCCCACAACAGCAAGGAACTCTTCAGCATCATCAAGGAGTTCGCCCAACCCAACTTCAGAGCCGCCCAACTTCAGAGCCGCCACCAACGCCCACCATCAACTCATCAGAGAAACGAAGAAAAAAGCGATTGAAGACAGAATTTCCACCCACAACAGCAAGGAACTCTTCAGCATCATCAAGGAGTTCGCCCAACCCACCAGCGAGTCTACCGACATCCCTCCCTCACAAGACCTCTGCGACAAACTCAGCACCTTTTTCCACCACAAAATCAAGAGCATCTACGACAACTTCGACGAAGACAACCAACACACTGCACCCTCACCAACCACCCCCGACACCCGGAAACCAGCGATTGACAACTGGACAGCCCTCACCACCGAAGACACACTGAAGACAATGAAGTCAATCCACTCAGGGGCCCCCACGGACCCCTGCCCCCACCACATCTTCAACAGAGCCGCCGACACCATCGCACCCATGCTCCACCGCACCATCAACCACTCCCTGGCGACCGCCTCGTTCCCCGACGACTGGAAACACGCTGAGGTCAACTCCCTCCTAAAGAAACCCTCAGCGGACCCCACCGACCTCAAAAACTACAGACCCATCTCCCTGCTCCCGTTTCCCAGCAAAAGTCATCGACAAAGCCATCAACAGCCAACTCGCCACATTCATTGAAGAACACAACATCCTCGACTCCTCCCAATCCGGCTTCAGAAAAAACCACAGTATGGAAACCGCCCTCCTCGCCACAACAGACGACATCCGCACCCTACTGGACAAAGGAGAAACAGTAGCCCTCATCCTCCTCGACCTATCAGCGGCGTTCGACACAGTCTCCCACCGCACCCTAATACGCAGACTCCAGGACGCAGGAATCCAGGACAAGGCCCTCGACTGGATCCGCTCCTTCCTCTCCGGCAGGACGCAGCGGGTCAGACTCCCCCCTTTCCTCTCGGACCCCACACCTACCACCTGCGGAGTCCCCCAGGGCTCCTCCCTCAGCCTGACGCTCTTCAACGTCTACATGGCTCCACTCGCCCCCATCGTCAGAACCTATGGACTCAACATCGTGTCATACGCAGACGACACCCAACTCATCCTCTCCCTATCCAACGAGCCCAACACCGCCAGATGCAACTTTCGAGAAGGCATGGAAGCCGTCGCCAAATGGATGAAAAACAGCTGCCTACAACTAAACACCAACAAAACAAAAGTACACATCATGGGCCCAAACCCAGACGCCTGGAGCGACACCTGGTGGCCCCCCGCCCTCGGAAACCCGCCAACCCCCACGGACCACGCACGCAACCTGGGAATCATCCTGGACTCCGAGCTCAAAATGGACCGCCAGATCAACTCCGTCTCGTCTTCCTGCTTCCACACCCTCCGCCTCCTTCGTAAGACCTTCAAATGGATCCCCCTCGAACACCGAAAGACGTCACTCACGCCCTGGTCACCAGCAGACTCGACTACGGCAACGCACTCTACGCCGGAATAAACAAAAACCTCACCCGCAAGCTACAGAACATCCAGAACGCCGCCGCAAGACTGGTCGTTGTAGGAGAGTAGGATCTGCTTCACATGGGTACCCCCACTTTTTGCTGATGCTTCACTGTTTTTCGACATTAGTCTGGCTGGGGCCCTGCTAATCAGAACCCCAGCCTAGCTGCTTCCTCTCTAAAATGGTTTCCATGTGCCTTAGGCACATCACTGATTGGGATCTGGAGTGCCCTTATAAGTCCCTAGTATATGGTATACTATGTACCAAGGGCATAGGTACCTCAGAGGCCTGCCAGGGGCTGCAGCATGTATTATGCCACCCCTGGAAGGCCATCCAAACTGACACCACAGGTCTGCTACTGCAGCCTGGGTAAGGTGGTGCATGCACCCCTTACTGTGATATGGGTTACCTATATCACTAAATACCTACACACATATAAACCTATAAGTCACTCCTAAGGCAGGCCTTATCAATCCTAAAGGCAGAGTGCATGGTTCCTATGTGAGAGGGTGCCCCTGCATGAGCAGGGCCCCTCTGCAGCGTTCGGAGACCATCTCTTATGCTGTTTGTAGTGAAGCCTGACCATATACTCTTAAGCGCATTATATCCTCGCGGTAAAATGCTAACTTTGGAATGGCTGCACCTAAACATGTCGTGTTTGGTGTCAAACATCTTGGAATACTACCCCCCCGCCAATCCTGGCGGTGGGGGTAGCATTCCACCCTTCTAGAGGGAAAGACATGTTAACTCTGACTAGTCCGGTAACTTCTTTCCAGAGCCCTGGCATCACAAAATGGATGCTGCTGCCACAGACACGAGTCTGGCCTCCTGCTGCTGGACGAAACTCCGGCAGGGGAGGCCTGGACAATAGGTTTCCTGTCCCAGGGAGGTGTGACCACCTCCCCAGACAGGATAATGTGTATTGGGACTGGGCGGGAGCACTTTCGGGTGCTTTGAAGTCCTGCACTGGGGGCACATTTGGTGTCCCTAGTGCATACCCCAGTTCAAACCGGATCAGGGGCTTGCAGCCCCTGCTTTGGCGTGAACTGGACAAAGGGAAAGGGGTGTAGCCACCCTCTGCCCTGACCCACCCATAGGTGGGGCCACAGAGTAGTCCAACCCCTATCCTTAGTATAAGTATAGGAACCCAGTCCTTAGGACTTTAGATTATCCCTGGACGAAACTCTGAAACTGAATCCTGGACCTTCGACGCTCTACTCACGATTAGAGGACAGAAGAATCTCCCTTGGGGTCAAGGAGTGACTCCCCTGCTTGGCAGGCACCAAAGAAGCATCTGTCCGGTTCGCATTTCTGAAGCTCCCGTCGGACGCCGAAGTCATCGCATCACCAGAGGTAGATTCTCAGACTTCCCCGAGGCTACCCTGAGTCCCCAGCAAAGCTGAGGCCCGTGGCTATCGTGGGTGACTTGAGACCGTGACCCCTGGACACCGAGCACATTTGCAAGTGCATCCTCTTCTGGGTCTCCCAAGAAGTCGTGCTTTGGGCTCCAAATAGCCCTAGCCTCCAGCACCACCTGCACTGAAGTTCACTGGCTCCCACTCCACGAGTGTCCTGTAAGCCAGATCCACGTGCGGTGTCACGAGGCTCCTTCGCGGTCGCTAGCCCGTTGGCTAGTAAGCCTTAACGAAGGCCAATCCTTTTCTAACTTGGCATCCTGGTTGCACCAGGCCTGCCCTCACTTACCCTTGCTGGGTGAGTTCCTCAGACCTTGCTGGTCTGCACCATCGACGATCTTCCTCTGCATCGAGACTTGCCATTGCCAAGGCTTGTTGGGTCCAATCCGGTCGCCGACACCTCAGCACTCGACAGACATCGTGTACCAGCCTGAATCTTGCTCCTGGTCACCGACAACGCCTCCTGGACCTCGTGGCTGAAGAGTCAAGACGACCGTCAACGCACCTGAAGCACTCGACATCGGTGGGCATCTGTCCATCGCCTTCCTGGTCACTGGCTAGTGACCCAGACTCTGTCCCCTCTGCTTTCAGGTTCTTCAGAACTCCGATCCACTCTTGGATCCACCCGGACACTTTCCACTTGGTCGCCAGCAGCACTTTGCAGCAGATCGCCATTCAAATCGACGACGAAAGCCGACCCCGAAAGGCACCTATGCACCCGGCTTCCCTGGGTGAGGTAACACGAGTACTCCGGTGCTCCCGTGGGTAGAGACTCTTCAAAGTCCTAGATCTCAAAGGGTTTGCTCCAAGTCCTCCTTTAAGTGTCCCTTTTCTTTAATTTCCCGATCACGACTTTCTCCATAGAAGTCAACGGCGTATCGCGGTTGTGTATTTACACTGCACGCGTCCCCCGTGGGTCCCCTGTGTCACTACCTTGGGTGGTTCCTTGTGGTCCAAGCACTTCTAGAGGCTCTAGGCCTAGTGTCTAGATCAGCCGTGGTTCTTATACCACTTTATTGGTATATGGTTTGGTACGCCCCTAGGGCCCAAACGTGTATTTGTGCTATTACTGTGTTTAAATAACTTCTAACTTATGTACTTCGAACTCTAGCCTCATAAAGAGACTAGAGGGGTGTGTTTAGCAATAAATACATATATTTTGAATATATACCTGGTGTGGTGCTCTTTCATTTGGTCACTCAAGAGATTATAGACTGGTAAAACAAGCTGCTTTACATTCCTTCAAGACTTAGCCTGAAGGCTGCTCTCCATAGCTACCACTAGGATAGCTTTCAATAAAGGTTGTCTTTAACCTATCTCCAATAAGGGGTTGTTTGGACTGGTGCAAGGTGCCCACTATAATTAGTGGACAGCATATACCAGGCCAACTTCTCACATTGGTGTGCAGCGTGTGGGATTCCAGCTTGCTATTGTTTTACCAGATAATCTCAATTGAATTGATCAACTGAAAACCACTAAAGGTACCTAAGGTACATATAATTTAAGCTTAGAATACAGTAAGTTCTACTGAACTTAGAGTTGTGTGTTAAGGGTTAGCACAACCCTTTCTACAACTCAAGAGAGTTTAGTAGGCCACACTAGAGTAGGTAGTGCATACACCACACCACACTAGTAATGTCTTTAAGGGCAGGATCCAAAGAATCCTTGCAGGAAGCCATTGAGCTTCCACCCTCCAAGTATGATACACTCCCATTCTTGGAATTGAGAGCTTTATGCAACTTGAGAAAAATAAGGACAGGCCAAAGCCCCACCACCCAACACCTCAAGGAGTTGTTGGTGGCTTATGACCTTAGTAAGCCCTTGGGGACTGAAGGGGTAGGAGCTGAGGGTGGGGCAGAAGATGAGGATGGGACCAGGGGTACCAGTACCCCCAGCCCCCCTCTGAAACTGACCAGGAGGGCGACAATGGCCCTGACCTGGATAATCCAACCCCTCCTGAGGAAGATGAAGAGGAGGATCAGAATGATGCCCCTTTGTCCCCCAGGAAGGATTGTGAGGGTGCCCAGAAGGTCTAGATCTTCTTCTCAGGAGTCTAACCACTCTGGCACCTCAATAGGGAGCTCTGTCTCATCTCATAGGAGGGAATCCTCTCATGAGAGAAGAAAGAGGCTGGTTCAATATGAGGAAGCTCAGCTTGAACTCAAAAAGAAGCAACTAGCCATAGACAGGGAGTCCCTAGATCTCTTTAGAGAGAGAAGAAAGTTGGGACTAGAGTCCCATGGTGGCAGCCATATCCCTAGAGATAGGGAAAGGTCCTATGACCATAGGAACCTGAGCAAGATTGTCCCTCCCTATCAGAATGGGGATGACATCCACAAGTGGATAACTGCTCTAGAGAGGGCCTGAAAGGTACAGAAGGTCCCTCAGGAGCAGTGGGCAGCAATCTTGTGGCTCTCCTTTGCTGACAAAGGTAGAGATAAGCTCCTCACTGTTAGAGAGGAGGATGCTGATAATTACAAGGTCTTGAAGAGTGCTCTTATTGATGGGTTTGACCTAACCACTGAACAGTACAGGTTGAAGTTCAGAGATACCCAAAAAGCACAGACTCAAGACTGGGTAGATTATGTGGATTGTTCTGCCAAGGCTCTGGAAGGCTGGTTGATGGGCAGTAAGGTGTGTGACTTCTCAGGATTGTACAATCTGATAATGAGGGAGCAGATTCTTAATAACTGTCAAAATCAGCTGTTGCATCAATACCTGGTAGACTCTGATCTGACCTCTCCCCAAGAATTGGGAAAGAAGGCAGACAAATGGGTCAGAACCAGGGTGAAGCAGAAGGTACAGAACCAAGGTGGGGAAACCAAGAAGCAAGATGCTAAGAACTCTGACAAGGGTGGGGAGAAGGGTAAAGATCAAAAGTCTTCATCAGGCCCCCAAAATCTTCTTCTGGTGGGGATTCACAGTCTACCAAAGGGAAAGGCCAAAGAAAACCATGGTGCAAGGTCTGTAAGCAAAAGACCCACTGGACCAGTGATTGCACCAAGTCCAAAGACTCCAGTCCAGCACCCACCAATGCCCCTAAGGCACCTGTTCCCCCTAGTACAGTTGGTGGGAGTGCTCCAGCCAAGGGTTTAGTAGGGTTCACCCTGGGTACTGAGTTGGGCTCTGACCTAGTCAGAGAACTGACTCAGGCTGTGTTAGTCTGTGATGGAGGCATGGATGTGACCTCCTCTGTGAGTCCCAGTAATCTGGGCAAGTACAGACAACAGCCTTTAATCAATGGACGTGAGGCTTTGGCATTTAGGGACACAGGGGCAAGTGTCACAATGGTGACACAAGACCTTGTGAATCCTGGGCAAGTTATACTTGGTGAGATGTACCAAGTGACCAATGCTAGCAATGTCAGAACAGACCATACTCTGGCAGTTGTTAACTGCTCCTGGGGAGGGGTAACTGGCCTTAAGAAGGTTGTGGTGAGTGCAAACCTACCAGTCGAATGCTTGCTTGGCAATGACTTAGAGACTTCTGCTTGGGCAGAAGTGGAGCTCAGGACCCATGCAGAAATGCTGGGGATCCCTGCAGATGTGTTTGCTGTGACCAGGTCACAAGCCAAAATGTCTAGCACTGAAGAGGCCTTGGATTCTGGAAGAATGGACCAAGTGCCTTCCAAGAGGAGGAGTAGTAGGGTTAAGGCAGTGCCTTCCCCCTTGGCTCAGGAGGAAGATCAGTCCCTTGAGGGGGATGATCTCAGCCCTGAAGAAGGAACTGTCCCAGAGGAACTTGAACCTGACCAGGTTGAGTTCTTGGGGACAGGGGGACCTTCTAGGGCAGATCTGAGCCAGGAGCAGCAGAGCTGCCCCTCCCTTGAACCCCTCAGACAGCAAGCTGCTGCTGAGGCTGCTGGGAAAGCTAGTGGTCCCCATACAGTGTATTGGGATGATGGACTCCTGTACTCAGAGAGTAGAGACCCCAAGCCTGGTGCTACCAGGAGGTTGGTTATACCTCTGAAGTTCAGGGGCTTCCTATTGACCCTAGCCCATGATATTCCCTTAGCAGGTCACCTGGGCCAGAACAAGACTTGGGACAGAATTGTCCCTCACTTTCACTGGCCCCACATGTCTGAAGACAGCAAGGAGTTTTGTCGCTCCTGTGTAACCTGACAAGTCAACGCCGTCTCATCTTCGTGCTTCAACACCCTGCGCATGCTCCGCAAGATCTTCAGATGGATCCCCACTGAAACCAGGAAGACCGTCACCCAGGCACTCGTCACCAGCCGACTGGACTATGGGAACACCCTCTACGCCGGAACCACAGCCAAACTTCAAAAAGACTCCAGCGCATCCAGAACGCCTCCGCACGACTCATCCTGGACATCCCCCGACACAGCCACATCACCGGACACCTGAAAGACCTGCACTGGCTCCCCGTCAGCAAGAGAATCACGTTCAGACTCCTCACCCACGCACACAAGGCCCTCCACGACCTGGGCCCCAAGTACCTCAACGACCGCATGACCTTCTACACGCCCACCCGCCAGCTACGATCAACCAGCCACGCCTCGCCACCGTACCACGCATCCGCAGAGCCACCGCCGGAGGAAGATCCTTCTCCTACCTGGCAGCCAAGACCTGGAACTCCTCCCCACTCACCTTCGGCGAACCCAGGACCATCTCTCCTTCAGGAAGCAGCTCAAGACCTGGCTGTTCGAGCAGTAACTTACCCCCTCCCCCAGCGCCTTGAGACCCTCCCGGGTGAGTAGCGCGCTCTATAAATGCCGTGATTGATTGATTGATTGAAGGCAGGTGGCACTGCAAAGGCCCCCCTGATACCACTACCTGTGGTGGGGGTGCCCTTTGAAAGGGTAGGGATTGACATTGTTGGTCCCATGGATCCCCAAACAGCCTCTGGGCACAGGTTTATCCTGGTGGTAGTGGATCATGCCACCAGGTACCCAGAAGCTATTCCCCTCAGGACCACTACAGCACCTGTGGTGGCAAGGGCCCTCCTGGGAATTTTCTCAAGAGTGGGCTTTCCTAAGGAGGTAGTCTCAGACAGGGGTGCTAACTTCATGTCTGGGTACTTAAAAGCAATGTGGAAGGAGTGTGGAGTGACTTATAAGTTCACCACACCCTATCACCCACAATGCAATGGTTTAGTTGAGAGATTCAACAAAACCTTGAAGGGCATGATTAAAGGGCTCCCAGAAAAGCTTAGGCGAAGATGGGAGATACTCTTGCCCTGCCTTTTATTCGCATATAGGGAGGTGCCTCAGAAGGGGGTTGGTTACAGCCCTTTTGAACTTCTGTTTGGCCACCCTGTGAGGGGTCCACTGTGCTTGGTGAAGGAAGGATGGGAGTTACCTCTCAAGCCCCCAAAGCAAGATATAGTGGACTATGTACTTGGTCTCCGCTCCAGGATGGCTGAGTACATGAAAAAGGCAACCAAAAACCTTGAGGCTAGCCAGGAACTTCAAAAGGCCTGGCATGACCAAAGAGCTGTTCTGACTGTTTACCAGCCAGGACAGAAGGTGTGGGTGTTGGAGCCAGTGGCCCCAGCAGCTCTCCAAGATAAATGGAGTGGACCCCACACTATTGTTGAGCAGAAGGGTGAGGTCACTTACTTAGTAGACCTAGGAACACCCAGGAGTCCCCACAGGGTTCTCCATGTCAACAGGTTAAAACCATATGTGGACAGGGCAGACATGGGCTTTCTCATGGCTACTGATGAAGGGCAGGAGGAAGAGAGTGACCCACTCCCTGACCTGCTCTCACAGAACCCTGACGATGGGTCAGTTGATGGTGTAGCCTTGGCAGGCAGCCTCACTACCCAGCAACAGACTGATTGCAGGCAAGTCCTCAATCAGTTTAGACATATGTTTTCACTGACACCCAGTCAGACCACCTGGTGCACTCATGAAGTGGACACTGGGGACAGTCTGCCTATTAAAAATAAGATTTATAGGCAACCTGACCATGTCAGGGACTGTATCAGGACTGAAGTCCAGAAAATGTTGGATTTGGGAGTTATTGAACCCTCAGATAGCCCTTGGGCTAGTCCAGTGTTCCTTGTACCAAAACCTCACACCAGTGGTGGAAAAAGAGAGATGAGGTTTTGTGTGGACTACAGGGGTCTCAATGCAGTCACTAGGACTGATGCCCATCCAATACCCAGGGCAGATGAGCTCATAGTTACTTTGGCCTCTGCCAAATATCTCAGCACATTTGACCTAACAGCTGGCTACTGGCAGATCAGACTAGCTGATGCTGCAAAGCCCAAAACAGCATTCTCAACCCCTAGTGGGCATTATCAATTTGTGGTAATGCCCTTTGGTCTGAAGAATGCACCTGCCACTTTCCAGAGGCTGGTGAATACAGTTCTCACAGGTCTGGAAGCCTATAGTGCAGCATATCTAGATGATATTGCTGTCTTTAGCTCCACCTGGGAGGATCACCTGGCCCACCTCAGGAATGTTTTACAGGCCCTGCAAAAGGCAGGCCTGACTATCAAGGCCACTAAGTGCCAGATAGGGCAGAGTCAGGTTGTGTACCTGGGCCACCTTGTGGGTGGAGGCCAGGTTCAACCTTTGCAGAGCAAGATCCAGATCATCATGGACTGGACTGCTCCCACTACCCAGACTCAGGTGAGAGCCTTCTTAGGCCTGACTGGGTACTATAGGAGATTTGTCAAGGGGTATGGATCAATAGTGACACCCCTGAATGACTTAACTTCTAAGAAAATGCCCAAAAAGGTTCAGTGGACAGTTAGCTGTCAAAAGGCATTTGATGACCTGAAGCAGGCCATGTGCACTGCTCCCATTCTACAGAGTCCTGATTACTCCAAGAAGTTCATTGTTCAAACTGATGCATCTGAATTGGGGGTAGGGGCTGTACTGTCACAATTGAATGAAGAAGGTCAGGATCAGCCAGTAGCTTTCATTAGCAGAAGGCTGACCCCTAGAGAGAAACGTTGGTCAGCCATAGAGAGGGAGGCCTTTGCTGTGGTCTGGGCTCTGAAGAAGTTGAGGCCATACTTGTTTGGTACACACTTCCTGGTTCAGACAGACCATAAGCCCCTCTTATGGCTAAAACAAATGAAGGGTGAAAACCCCAAACTGCTTAGGTGGTCCATTTCCCTACAGGGGATGGACTTTACAGTGGAACATAGACCTGGGAGTAACCATGCCAATGCAGATGGACTCTCTAGGTATTTCCACTTAGAACATGAAGACTTAACTGGGCAAGGTTAGTTTAATGTCCCTACGTTTGGGGGGTTGTGTAGGAGAGTAGGATCTGCTTCACATGGGTACCCCCACTTTTTGCTGATGCTTCACTGTTTTTCGACATTAGTCTGGCTGGGGCCCTGCTAATCAGAACCCCAGCCTAGCTGCTTCCTCTCTAGAATGGTTTCCATGTGCCTTAGGCACATCACTGATTCGGGATCTGGAGTGCCCTTATAAGTCCCTAGTATATGGTATACTATGTACCAAGGGCATAGGTACCTCAGAGGCCTGCCAGGGGCTGCAGCATGTATTATGCCACCCCTGGAAGGCCATCCAAACTGACACCACAGGTCTGCTACTGCAGCCTGGGTAAGGTGGTGCATGCACCCCTTACTGTGATATCGGTTACCTATATCACTAAATACCTACACACATATAAACCTATAAGTCACTCCTAAGGCAGGCCTTATCAATCCTAAAGGCAGAGTGCATGGTTCCTATGTGAGAGGGTGCCCCTGCATGAGCAGGGCCCCTCTGCAGCGTTCGGAGACCATCTCTGATGCTGTTTGTAGTGCAGCCTGACCATATACTCTTAAGCGCATTATATCCTTGCGGTAAAATGCTAACTTTGGAATGGCTGCACCTAAACATGTCGTGTTTGGTGTCAAACATCTTGGAATACTACCCCCCCGCCAATCCTGGCGGCGGGGGTAGCATTCCACCCTACTAGAGGGAAAGACATGTTAACTCTGACTAGTCCGGTAACTTCTTTCCAGAGCCCTGGCATCACAAAATGGATGCTGCTGCCACAGACACGAGTCTGGCCTCCTGCTGCTGGATGAAACTCCGGCAGGGGAGGCCTGGACACAGGTTTCCTGTCCCAGGGAGGTGTGACCACCTCCCCAGACAGGATAATGTGTATTGGGACTGGGCGGGAGCACTTTCGGGTGCTTTGAAGTCCTGCACTGGGGGCACATTTGGTGTCCCTGTGCATACCCCAGTTCAAACCGGATCAGGGCTTGCAGCCCCTGCTTTGGCGCGAACTGGACAAAGGGAAAGGGGTGTAGCCACCCCTCTGCCCTGACCCACCCATAGGTGGGGCCACAGAGTAGTCCAACCCCTATCCTTAGTATAAGTATAGGAACCCAGTCCTTAGGACTTTAGATTATCCCTGGACGAAACTCTGAAACTGAATCCTGGACCTTCGACGCTCTACTCACGATTAGAGGACAGAATAATCTCCCTTGGGGTCAAGGAGTGACTCCCCTGCTTGGCAGGCACCAAAGAAGCATCTGTCCGGTTCGCATTTCTGAAGCTCCCGTTGGACGCCGAAGTCATCGCATCACCAGAGGTGGATTCTCAGACTTCCCCGAGGCTACCCTGAGTCCCCAGCAAAGCTGAGGCCCGTGGCTATCGTGGGTGACTTGAGACCGTGACCCCTGGACACCGAGCACATTTGCAAGTGCATCCTCTTCTGGGTCTCCCAAGAAGTTGTGCTTTGGGCTTCAAATAGCCCTAGCCTCCAGCACCACCTGCACCGAAGATCACTGGCTCCCACTCCACGAGTGTCCTGTAAGCCAGATCCACGTGCGGCGTCACGAGGCTCCTTTGCGGTCGCTAGCCCGTTGGCTAGTAAGCCTTAACGAAGGCCAATCCTTTTCTAACTTGGCATCCTGGTTGCTCCAGGCCTTCCCTCACTTACCTTCGCTGGGTGAGTTCCCCAGACCTTGCTGGTCTGCACCATCGACGATCTTCCTCTGCATCGAGACTTGCCGTTGCCAAGGCTTGTTGGGTACAATCCGGTCGCCGACACCTCAGCACTCGACAAACATTGTGTACCAGCCCGAATCCTGCTCCTGGTAGCCGACAACGCCTACTGGACCTCGTGGCTGAAGAGTCAAGACGACCGTCAACGCACCTGAAGCACTCAACATCGGTGGGCATCTGTCCATCGCCTTCCTGGTCACTGGCTAGTGACCCAGACTCTGTCCCCTCTGCTTTCAGGTTCTTCAGAACTCCGATCCACTCTTGGATCCACCCGGACACTTTCCACTTGGTCGCCAGCAGCACTTTTTCAGCAGATCGCCATTCAAATCGACGACAAAACCCGACCCCGAAAGGCACCTATGCACCCGGCTTCCCTGGGTGAGGTAACACGAGTACTCCGGTGCTCCCGTGGGTAGAGACTCTTCAAAGTCCTAGATCTCAAAGGGTTTGCTCCAAGTCCTCCTTTAAGTGTCCCTTTTCTTTAATTTCCCGATCACGACTTTCTCCATAGAAGTCAACGGCGTATCGCGGTTGTGTATTTACACTGCACGCGTCCCCCGTGGGTCCCCTGTGTCACTACCTTGGGTGGTTCCTTGTGGTCCAAGCACTTCTAGAGGCTCTAGGCCTAGTGTCTAGTTCAGTCGTGGTTCTTATACCACTTTATTGGTATATGGTTTGGTACGCCCCTAGGGCCCAAACGTGTATTTGTGCTATTACTGTGTTTAAATAACTTCTAACTTATGTACTTCGAACTCTAGCCTCATAAAGAGACTAGAGGGGTGTGTTTAGCAATAAATACATATATTTTGAATATATACCTGGTGTGGTGCTCTTTCATTTGGTCACTCAAGAGATTATAGACTGGTAAAAGAAGCTGCTTTACATTCCTTCAAGACTTAGCCTGAAGGCTGCTCTCCATAGCTACCACTAGGATAGCTTTCAATAAAGGTTGTCTTTAACCTATCTCCAATAAGGGGTTGTTTGGACTGGTGCAAGGTGCCCACTATAATTAGTGGACAGCATATACCAGGCCAACTTCTCACAGTCGTCAACCTGCCAAAACACTGCCACATCTCCCAGCACCTGCGCACACTCCACTGGCTCCCCGTCGAGGCGAGAATCACCTTCAAGATGCTCACCCACGCACACAAGGCCCTCCACGGCACCGGACCAGCATACCTGAACAGCCGACTCAAGTTCCACACACCCCAAAGGACCCTACGATCAGCCCAGCTCTCCTACGCCGTGGTCCCCCGCACCAGAAAGACCAGATCGGGACGCCGCTCCTTCTCCTTCCTCGCGGCCAAAGCATGGAACGTCCTTCCGCTCCACCTCAGACAGACAACATCGCTCCCCATCTTCGCAAGAAACCTCAAAACCTGGCTCTTCGACAGACCCCCTCCTTGATGGAATGGAACCTGCACCCCGCCCCCAACCCTAGTGCCTTGAGACCCTTACGGGTGAGTAGTCGGGCTTTAACAAACCCCTGATTGATTGATTGACAGCACTCACTCACAATAAATATACTGTGCGTCACAAAAGGGACTTCACATGTGATGTACATAAATAATGTTTGTATTCAACACACACATTCATCATCATCAACCAGCTTTATTTCGCATAAAAATGCATAAAAATACACACATAAAAATAGCATAAAAGATGTATTAAAAATAGGCGTATGATAGATACAAAATTTAAAAGCATAAGAGATTAATCCACAAATACATACATGGACTACAAAAAAGACAAAATAAAACAGTTAAAATTGATCTCAAAGTGCAAAAGGTGTAGTACATAAAACTTTACGGGATCTCATAGCGGCCAGTAAGAAGGAGGCTAGCGCAAAGCAGACCAATGGGGTTTCTAGTGAGTAAAAGGAAAAGAGAGCAGATGCTACAGCCCTCATTGAAGATTTCCTCAAGAGTGGAACAATAAAAGCCTTCCTCTCAGTTGTGTATAATGAACAAAAAAGGAGGAGGTGTGAAGTCGATTGGGCTGTCTTGTTGTCACAATGACAAGGCGGTAATTTGTTTAGGGAAAAAAGATTATTAGGGTTGCCTAGCATTAACGGGATAAAATTCAATCTGAATCCAGTCAGAATGAAGCGATAGTGATTATTCTCACAAACCGTAAGTATGAATGTAGGTGACTTGATATCTGTGGTATTGATTCATAAAACTTATCATATGTGACTTTATTTATAAAAATGGCCTTTAATCTCGACTTAGGGAATTGTTCGCAGAGAGTCGGAGTAACATACAGAAAGGCAAGACCCAAAGAGGTAAGAGGTTCTCAGACATATAATAGCAAGGGGATTCTGTGGGGATAATCCAAATTTAAAATGTCTTTAAAGATTTTTTGATTTAGGCCCACAGTACCCCTTTTCCATATAGGTAGCCAGAGAGAGAGTGACACTAATCTTATGGCGTCCGTAATAAAGGGCATGTTGACTTCTTGTGGGCTATAAAGTTGTTACTCGTATGTGGGATCGACAAAAGTCTTTTTAAGAATTTGTCTTCTTGCACTTGGAGAGAGGTTACATCACTGATACCCCAAATTGCTGAGCCCGTTAGTGGCCATTGGGAGTGTTTTTCCCAGGTCAATTGTGAGCATTTCAGGTATCGACTTATGGCCTAATTGTTTTGAAAATCTAAAAAGGGCAGCAACACTTTGGATCATTAGGTTGGTTCGGCTTTGCCCCATCTCCCTCCATGATTGTTTATCAAAAACCACCCCAAAATAGTTAAAATGAGGTACCTCCTCTAATGTGTCCCCGTCTAGTGTGTGTCTCATTCTCTTCCTTTTATCACTACCTATTGCCATGACGTAGGATTTGGCTTTATTTACGTGCAGGTCCAAGTTGTGCATAAAATCTGAGTATTGGGTAATAAGATTTTGTAATGCCATGTGTGTCCTGGCCAATAAAACAGCATTGTCTGCAAAGAGGAGAAGGGGGAGGGCAGTCTATGAGACTAACGGAGTGTCTTTCGCAACCTCAGTCAGAACCTTGTTTAGTTTATTAGTGTAGAGGGTGAACAGAAAGGGTGCCAGGACACAACCTTGCCTGACTCCCCTTTCAATTTTAAAAGGTTTAGTACATTCACCGTTTTTCCCATAGCGTTCCATAGCGGTAGCGTTCAAATATAGCTTTCTGATGAAATTAGTGACAGCATCGTCCACTCCCATCTCCTTCAGCATGATCCATAGTTTACTATGGACCACACAGTCGAAGGCCTTGGATAAATCCATGAAGGCCAGATGGATTTGGGCATTTTTCGCTCTGGTGTATTTCCCAATTGTAAGGGTCAAATTGAGACATTGGTTTGAGGTTCCCCTGCCCTGTCTAAACCCGTATTGAACTTCTGTGAGAATGTCCCTTTCCTAAGCCCATATTTCCAGTTTGTTTAACCGCAATCAACCCATTAATTTGGCCGAGCTATCAAGCAGAGAAATGGGACGATAATTGGCAGGGATGGAAGCATCCCCTTTCTTATATATTGGAATAATTACTGATTTTTTCCACGAGGGAGGGGGGCCAGTCTTGGCTAAGGCATTAAAAACCACGACTAAAAGGGGGGACCAAAAGGAGATGTTGGCTAAAAAGACATCCATGGGTACCCCGTCAGGCCCTGGAGCTTTTCCAGATGGAGATTGAGTCAAGGCGAGTTGAATTTAGCCGAGATCGAATGAAAGACATGTAGGGGAAACAGTATCAAAGCTTTCACGCCTATAGGTTCCCCTACTTCATGGAAGATATCCTGAAAGTGTTTTACCCAGGAATCTTCGTCAATATGAGACTCTATAGATGGGCCGCTATTATCTTTCAGAAATGGAGTGTTAATAACTTTCCAAAAAGCTGTGCTATCACGAAAGGACGAGGCCTTCTTTAAGCTGTCCCATGCCTCAGAATTCCTAGGTAGTGATTTAAGCGCCATGCGCAGATTTGAAGAAACAAAAGAGCAGTTTTTATCAAACCACCAATATGGGGTATGATCTTTTGCAGACAGTGGTCGTATTAGCTGTGATCTGAGATACATTAATAGTGTATTAAAAGCCTCCGCTATACTGGTCTGATTTAGGGATGGGTCCAGGCAGGGTTTTATACCCTCCTGATTAGCAAAAACAAAACTCATAAATAGGGTGTCTACATTGACCGTATCCCATTTTAGGGTGTAACCATTAGTTCAACCTCGTATTGGTTTAGGTATTTTGGGGCCATTATCGGGTTTCGCCACCTGCCATAATAGCACACTGGACAGTGTGGCATGGCCGATAAATTCAGTAAAGTTGGTATTTAATTTTAAAAGGTTTGAGCTGACGGACGCAGAGTAGATAATATAATCTAAAGTAGATAAGTATTCACCTCTTTGAAAAGTGGGAGAAAATGCCCCCGTAAGTGGATCTCTAATGTTATGAATCACAAGTTGCCATTTCATTAGTATGGTATTGAGGGCGTCCCCCTGGGCATCGTTGTGAAAATGAGAGATGCAGGCATTCCTGTGGTCCAGGATTCCACATAACTCCACGGAGTTTCGAGAACATGGTTTTAAGTTAAAATCTCCCATCCAGATCATATATAGGGGTTTAGAATGGGACTCCACTAGGTCGTCTAGCAGGTTATCCAGAGACTGGGGTACCACCGCTGGGTCGGTGAAGTTGTTATTATAATAATTTACCAATTATAGATCCCACGTGTCAGGCCCTTTGATGACTAGAATATCAAAGTTTGGGGATGTGTTTATGAAGGTCAGAACTTTAAATGCGACTACGTTAGAGATCAGCGTTAATAACCCCCCTCTAGGCCTACCCCCTGTCGATGGTAAGGCCAAGGTTTGAAAAGACCTATAGCCATCGATGAGGATTTGGTCGGTCTCCCAGGTTTCTTGGAAGAGAAGAATCTTGAAATTGGACAAAGCAGAAAGCCATTCTTCATTGTTACGTTTGCCTCTATAACCAGCTATATTCCAGGACACAAGGGGGTACGTAAGGTTCCATGCAACCCTAGTGAGAGCTGACCTAATCTGTTGGACAGGGACTAACAAGTGTGGGTCAGGGGGGTCAGGAGAGCTCAGGTGTTCAATTACCCCCAGCGAGATCTGACATGCGCCGGTTTTCTCCCCCGTTAGAACCACCCCTTCATGCTGTATTCGGGCAGTCCTCTGGCTAACAGCCGTATGTCAGTCACAATAATCCAGACCTGACAGTGGGGCAAATCTGTTGGATGTAGCGTATTGCGTAAAATTATTCATCGGGGACCTGTTCACATGTGAATGACGGTCTGGTGCTATTGCTTTGGCCCCACCCTGATACAGTGTTTGTGGTTGATAAAAGAAGCCCAGGGATACTGGACGAATCTTAGTTGCTAGATTAGAATTAGGTAGAGGTTGTAACAGTAAATCTTTTACTAATTGGGGGCTGACAAAATTTAAAACAACGCAATCACCCTCATAAGATTTTAAAGAGGGGCCCACCCAGGGAGTTCTCCTCGCCATTAACAGATGATGTTGTATTAGGGGCCCTGACTTCGTATGTCTGGTTAACCAGTAGCGTGCTTTGGCCATGAGCTGGGTGGTGGATTCTCTTTGTAGGGAGTAAGTACCAGGACATTTAGCAAAACTAATACAAGTGGGCAGGCAGCTGGCGGGAGATCAAGATTTTGATGTCTGGAATGACTCTGTGTGAGTACTGACTGAGAATGGTTGACGTAACTCTGAGTGGTATCTCCTAATCCCTCAGGGGGATTAGAAATGGCTGGTCTGTTCTCAGCTATAGGAAGGAAGGGTGTAAGAGACATTAGAGCGGGGTATTATTGATGTTTCCCCACATTAGCTGGGTGCCCCCACTTAAGTGTAAGCCAGGATGCGGGGCATTCCTATGGTCGTCCGGTGCTGAGATACAGTCTGGTTGAGGATGGGGGTGCAGGTACTGACAGAATTTCTCATAGTGTGTGTAATGTGTGATGGTTGATTAGTGGAAGGGGTTTGCCGTGTTGAGGCTCTACTTGTACTTAGTAACTCCTCCAATTTGAGTTCAATAATGTCCAGGCGGGATAATATCGGAGTAATTAGAAGAGTAAGTCTTGCGCAACAGTCTTCTAGGGGGACCGGTGTCCGCGACTGTTCAGGGCCTGGCTCAGCTCTGGGTTGGTGAGGAGATGATTTCCTGGATTTCTTTGCTCTAGTGGAGGGTGGCTCTTTTATGGGGCCTTTCTTCCTCTTGCCGTTCTCTGTCAGTGGGGAAGGGGGCTTAGCTAGAATGGAATTACTATGCGGGGGAAGAGTATCAGTGACAGGAGCAGTGACATTTGTTGATAAGTCACTGTGAGTAGTAGTACATATATTGGGCTCAGCAGATACGGGTTCAGTGATAAGCAGATCTTTAAGCTCATCGTTAGAACCAAGGGCTCCATCCCCCAGGGAAAGTCTGCGCTCCATCAAGGCAATCTCTCTGGAAATAGCTCTGGTCGCTTTGGTCAAAAATTAATCGATGGTAGATATGGTTAGTCTGGGGTTAGAAGTAGAAGTTAGCTTTTTCTTACCCATCTTGTTGCGGGCTACTGGCGGCGTAACGATCAGAAGTTAGGGAGGTGGTCCAGCCCAGCGTCCTCTGGGCTCCGACGGGTGCGGACGGGCCCTCCCTTGGCCCCGGCTTTGCCTGGGCGTGGCCCGGGCGCATCCCCGCACGCTTCACGTGCCGCGGGAACGCGGCTCACTTTTAAAGGTCCTGGGAGGTCCTAGGAACGGAAACAGGTGAACGGAAGTGCTGACAGGGGGAGATGGGAGTTGTAGTTTGCTCCCCAACGGTGCCCCGTGAAGCACGGCTCTCCCCTTGGCTTCCCCCAATGGTCAGAGATGCTCTGGTCTCCCCTCAGCTCCCTTATGCTTGGTGATTCGGTGGCTAGGTCAGTTACACACACATTAATTAACACAACATGAACATCATGTAGTTCTGGGCATAAATCACACTTGGAAATGTTGCTATCAGTACTAGGTCTAACCATGTTGAAGTGGCACTAGTAGTATGCACACTTGGGAAAGAGCTTATTCTCAACCCCCCCAGCACCCTTATGCAGTGCAAGACGTTGTCAAACCTAGACCCACCATAGCAATTCTTACAATTCAATACCACACATTTATAGGGTACACCTTAGGTCACAATGTTATCAGAAATATGCACATACAAAGAATTATAACACTTTTTAGCAGCACCGTGGGCCAGGCCGCACGGGTAAAACCAATGTCAAACGTAGTGTTCTTGTGGCAAGAAATCAACATGTAAGGCAACACCGCCGGCCAGTATCTTAAATCGTAAGCGGTTCGCAGGCGGTCTGCAGACTGTCTCTCCCACACACACACACACTTACTAAGCACTCAAACGCGGTGCAACGGATATAAGGCAGGACTGTACGGAACATGCTCGCACACATACGCACAGTAATGTGGTGCAACTGATACTCAGTCGGTCAATTGATAGCACACTGCAGACCCCGTGGCCTAAGCCTCCCTCCACCCTCCAACTCACCCCGACTACCCACAGATTGGAGATAACCAGCCCTTCCCATGGATACTAGGTTGCATGCCGCTGGAGTCACACTTAGTCATGGTCCCACGCTAGCAGGTGGGGGTAGGTAGCAGGACTAATTAGGAGGCAGTCGTCAAATGGGGTTTGGCCGCCACTCATTACAATCACCCACAGGGTGCGGAGCAGAAGTGGTCTGAGGGCAATAGTTGGTCACTCAAAAAGGACTCCACAAGGGCCTTCCAGCACCAGCCCAGTTCTGCAAAGCACAGGGGGGTACCGCAGTCTCTTGACCCACTTCTGATCACTCTCGGAATTGTTCCTTCAGCCCAGTCAGTCACTCTTACTACCCAGGCCCGGTCCGGGCAATCGTACCTGGCAACACAATGTCGTCGGGGGCCAGGTGAGGAAAGGGCAGTTGGTCCGCCACAATGAGGGCCAACATGGGACAATCCATGAATGGGGAATGACGCCGGAGGAGCCTCTCAGAAGAAATAGGCACCCAGTCAGGTACACTTCAATCAGAGTCGCACACAGGCAATCCGGGCACAACGTCTGATGCGCAGTGATACGAGTCATAGCAGACAATTCCGGCTTCCCATAATGAAGAGTTGCACTCTCAGTACCTCCCTGGAAAGGAGGCACAATGCCTGGTGCACATTGGTACGGGTCGCACCAGACAGTGCCGGTCACACACAATGAAGAGTTGCAAATTCCGTACTTCCTTGGAAATGAGGCACAATGTTCGGTGCGCATTGGTACTGGTCGCACCAGACAATTCTGGTCCCACACACAGGCTCAAGTTTAGCAATGCCACACGAGGTAGAATGAGGTACTACTACGGTTACACCTTCACCTCCAAGGGTTGCAACCTGTGAATCGGACACCGCAAGCAATGAGCATGCAGTCGCGTGTCGCACAAGAGAGATGCAGCACAATCGACAAACTGGGCCACTCTGGATCCTGCTACCTGTGAATCCGCTTGCCATCACAAGACGCTTATGCATGTCGAGGTCCCCACGATGTAGGGGCCACATGCCTTAGATGCGGGCAAGACTTCTAGAGCTCCGCACAAGGCAATCGGGTCTCCGGGCACAATCCTGAGCTAAACGCTCACGTTGGGCTACCAGTTGGGATGCTTGACCTTAGCTCCTTCACACTATTTTATTTGTGTATCTACTGTACGTTGTGTAATGTCACTCTACGTATGTTTGTGGCCTCACTATTGACTGTACCAGGACCACATATGACTATGCCTGAGTTCTTTGAAATCACTTTTCTCGATTACTGTCCCTCTGCCTATGTCTTCTCTTTATTCATTATGTAAATAAAAATAACTATATTCCCAATAGGACGCCTTCAACAAAGTTGTTATTATATTACTGTGCTAATTATACCATTCATATATGTAGGGGACCATTGCTCCGTATAATTACCAGTTCAGATTCAGCAGATGATGTTAGCACTAAGAGGGCACCACTCTCCAGGTGTCCCAAATAGATGGTGGGGGTCACTCGCAGGAGACCTTTGATGTCCCTGAGATCTCCAAAAGAACAGGGGGCAAGCCAACAAGCCCTTGGAGTGCACACTTCAGGGTGCCACACAGAAGAAGGTACTATGCCAGCCACTATTCAGGAAGGGCACACGGTCCCTTTCAATGGCAGTAATCCTCCTTGTGCACAACAGATTCCTCTGGCAGTGTGCACCACACAGTTCTAGGTTCTCCAGTTTTAAGAACTCTGTAGATGACACATATAGGTAAAATATATTATTTAGTAGTTTACACAGAATTCAGGCCCAGGTTTATCATACTTTCACAGAGTGTAATGCAGCAGGCCGCCTGCTGCGCTGCAAGAAAAGGAAAGGGCAGGAATGCGCTGTATTTAATATTACAATGCACATTCCTGTCCTTCCTTGCACTGGAGCACAATGTGTTGCCTTGTACTAACGCAGGCACCCTTTCACCAATGTGCAAGGTTGCCTGTGTTGTAGGCAGATAATCCTCAGAGTTATTTCTCCACGTAACGCCTCACCTGGGGAGGCATAGCATTTTCACTCATTCCCAGGTCTACCACTAATGATAAATCTGGAAATGCACCAAAATCCGAGGGTGAATGCGTGGGAACACCCACGCTCCACCCATGGAAATCCTCCTTGCGGCAGAGTAATGCAACGCAGAGGTTTGCACTGCGTTGTGTTACTCCAGATCTATCAAGTCATGCAGGGCCATGCAAGGTGGCCTTGCGTGGCTTGATAAACCTGACTTTGTTGTTGCGTCGCTTGCGCCCCCTTGTGTGGCACAAGGGCGACGCAACTCAGTAATAAATACTGGCCTCAGTTTGTAGCATGTGTTGAACAAAATGTTATCATTATCCTAATTTCAGTCTCAGAAGTTCTGCAGGTCCTGAGGAAACTGCAGCAAGATAAGATTAATACTCCACAGGCCTCTTTGGGACTCAGAAGCCCTGTGTGTAACTTGTAGGTGTTGAGTGTGTTAGTGCGCACTCTTCTGCCTCACGGTGGTGTGTGGTGCATGGGCTGTTCACCAAGTGTCACATGCTGAAGCAGGACACAAAACATGACTAATGCCTCCCTGGCCCTTGCTTAGAGTGGCCACAAATTGAGACAAACGCGTGGTAGGCAGAATGTTTGCAAATGTGGTAATATTGCATCACAGAAGGAAATAACATGCTAGTTACCGCCAGCGTTCTGCTGGTGGGAATATGGAAAAGTTAGTGCTAGTGACAATATGCCCAGAAGTTATTCCCAATTTACCTGTGTATAGTGTTGAGTCTACTTTGATACAGAGGTTTCAGGTGTGGTAACCCATTCATTGCCCTAGAGGTATTGCCGACGTTAACACCCTGATTCTGAGAGTCCCAGGTTTCCCAGTGACATCGTTTTTCAACTGAAGTTACCAATACCGCATGAAACTGTAATTCAGGATGCAATAACGCTGTGGCATGCCAACGCTCCCCAATGGGATGACACATTACTGGATACATTTATGACACAGCTGGGATTTCTGCAGGCAGATCCAAAATTCTGGACCAATTTTTTGGACCAAATTCCACCAGGTTTGACCTGGTAAAATGTGTTCTGGGAATACTACGGTCAGTGCTATCACATTACGTGCCATATCCTTCCAGGCAGAAAGACCTCTTCTGCCCAAATTGCTATTAGACTTAAGGACAGCATAGACTCCAGTTCTAAGCTCCTGCAACACAGAGAAGCGCGCTGAGCCTTCAAGGCGCTAGACCCCCACAACTAAGAAACTAAGCATTTAAGGCTTTCATTTTCTGTTATTTATTTGTAATAACTTGCAATGTTCCTTTCGATAGAAACTGAAGCCTACAAAGTGTCTGTTAAAAGAAGGACTTTGTGCCTTTCCATAAATCATTGCTGGAATTATAATATTTGGCACCAACATCGCATCGCAGCGGTAATGGTTTCTGCTGTTTCCTAGCAGTAGATTAATCCTGCAAGAGAAACATTTATTGAACTTTTAGATAACATATTCAGAACTTGACATTTAGGAAGAGCAACATGTTCCAAGTCTTGGAACAGCATTAAAACAATACGGAAAATTTAAACTGTTTATAATTTACAAATAATAAACAGCGTATTTTACAACCTGGCAAACGTGCAGGCCTCTTTCAAGTTAAAGAAAAAGTGATGATTGAAATTCAATGTAGGCTCAGCCATATTGGCATCTGTAAGAGTTTGCTATTCACTGAAAAATCAGAAGTTGGAAAGAGTGGGTGCAGAGGTGAGCAAGTGGGTGAATGAGTGTATGAGTGAGTGTGTGGTGGAGTTTGTGAGGGGCTAAATGAATGAGTGGATGAGAGAGCCACTCTGTGGATGAGGGAGTAGTGTATGAGTGTGTGAGTTGGTGTTTCAGTGAGTGGATGAGTGAGTGAGGGTGTGGTGTGTGAGTGTATGAGTGGGTAAATAAGTCAGTGAATGGAGAGAGTGAGGGTGTGGTGTATGAGTGTATGAATGGGAGTGTGAGTGGATGAATGAGTTAGTGAGTAGACGAAAGAGTGAGGGTGTGGATGTATGAATGTATGAATGGTGTGTGAGTGAGTAAATGAGTTAGTGAGTGGATGAGTGAGTGTAGGTGTGGTATATGAGTGTATGAATGGGTGTGTGAGTGGGTAAATGAGTGAGTGGATAAGAGAGTGAGGGCGTGGATGTATGAATGGGTGTTTGAGTAGATAAATGAGTGAGTGGGTGGATGTGAAGACATTGGGCCCGATCCACAAAAGTAATCTGAGACAAAATCCTAACTTTACGACTTTCAGTATTCACAAAGGGTATTTAGGAGTACTAAAGTTAGGATTCCTAACTTTACTATTCCTAAATGCCTTTTGTGAATACCGAAAGTCGTAAAGTTAGGATTTTGTCTCAGATTACTTTTGTGAAACAGGCCCTACATGTCTGGATTTTGTTTTGGAAGCTATTGCTATCTACTGAAGAAAATAGGTGTGGGACTGGGATGAAAAAAAAACTAGAGGTGTCTTCCTAGGGTGACTGAGGCCTCTCAGGTCGTTTCACAAGTCGCTATACTCAGAGAGAATTCACACACTCAAAGTACAACACAGAAATCATAATTAAAGGGTAGAAAAGAATGTTTAGAATAAATAATTAGTGAGTAATTGAGTAATTAACTACAACTTTTTATGAAAGGTACTCCACTTCAGCTCTTGCCCGTTATCACAAGGGGATTGCTTGAAATTCCTCTGACAATCAGAGAACCTGTAGGAAAGACGGGGATGGTCAAAAGCAGGTGAAAGAAACAGAGACAGTAGAACATGAAGTAAGTAATAATCTAGCTTAGTTCAGAAGGTGGAGGTAAGCACAAAGGAGAGTGAAGAAACAGGCCAGGAGCAGAAAATCTAACAAAGGTGCCGGACAGGGACATAAACATTAAACTGAGCAGCGTTGAGGCAACTGGCAACCTCTACTGATGCATCTCAAGAAGCACCCACCTTCCTTAAAGCCTCCTCTCAGTAGACCTGTGGCTGGTCTGATGAGGAGGTCCTGGCTGGTCCCTCTGTGCCTCAGCCTCCTCTGTCCTGCCTTCCACAACCTCCACTGATGCTTCTCAAGAAGCACCCACCTTCCCTCTAAGCCTTCTCTCAGTAGACCTGTGGCTGGTCTGATGAGGAGGTCTTGGCTGGTCCCTCTATGCCTCAGCCTCCTCTGTCCTGCGTTCCACAACCTCTACTGATGCTTCTCAAGAAGCACCCACCTTCCTCTAAGCCTCCTCTCGGTAGACATGTTGCTGCTCTTATGAGGAGGTCTTGGCTGGTGCCTTTGTGCTTCAACCTCCTGTGTCCTGCCTTCCACAACCTCTACTGATGCTTCTCAAGAAGCACCCACCTTCCTCAAAGCCTACTCTCGGTAGACCTGTGACTAGTCTGATGAGGAGGTCTTGGCTGGTCCCTCTGTGCCTCAATCTCCTCAGTCCTTACTTCCACAACCTCTACTGATGCTTCTCAAGAAGCACCCACCTTCCCTCTCAGCCTCCTTTCAGTAGACCTGTGGCTAGTCTGATGAGGAGGTCTTGGCTGGTCCTTCTGTGCCTCAGCCTCCTCTGTCCTGCCTTCCACAACCTCTACTGATGCTTCTCAAGAAGCACCCACCTTCCATCTAAGACTCCTCTCAGTAGACCTGTGGCTAGTCTGATGAGGAGGTCTTGGCTGGTCCCTCTGTGCCTCACCCTCATCTGTCCTGCCTTCTGCAACCTCTACTGATGCTTCCCAAGAAGAACCCACCTTCCCTCTAAGCCTCCCCTCAGTAGACCTGTGGATGGTCTGATGAGGACGTCCTGGCTGGTCTCTCTGTGCCTCAGCCTCCTCTTTCCTGCCTTCCTCAACTTCCACTGATGCTTCGCAAGAAGCACCCACCTTCCTCTAAGTCTATTCTCAGTAGACCTGTGGCTAGTCTGATGAGGAGGTCCTGTGTGGTCCATCTATGCCTCAGCCTCCTATGTCCTGCCTTCCACAACCTCTACTGATATTTCTCAGTAAGCACCCACCTTCCCTTTAAGCCTCCTCTCAGAAGACCTGTGGCTAGTCTGATGAGGAGATCTTGGCTGGTCCCACTGTGCCTCAGCCTCCTCTGTCCTGCCTTCCACAACCTCTACTGATGCTTCTCAAGAAGCACCCACCTTCCTCTAAGCCTCCTCTCAGTAGACCTGTGGCTGGTCTGATGAGGAGGTCGTGGCTGGTGCCTTTGTGCCTCAGCCTCCTCTGTGCTGCCTTCCACAACCTCTACTGATGCTTCTCAAGAAGCACCCACCTTCCTCTAAGCCTCCTCTCAGTAGACCAGTGGCTGGTCTGATGAGGAGGTCTAGGTTGGTGCCTCTGTGCCTCAGCCTCCTCTGTCCTGCCTTCCACAACCTCTACTGATGCTTCTCAAGAGGCACCCACCTTCCTCTAAGCCTCCTCTCAGTAGACCTGTGGCTGGTCTGATGAGGAAGTCTTGGCTGGTGCTACTCTGCCTCAGATTCCTCTGCCCTGCCTTCGACAACCTCTACTGATGCTTCTCAAGAAGCACCCACCTTCCCTCTAAGCCTCCTCTCAGTAGACCTGTGGCTGGTCTGATGAGGATGTCCTGGCTGGTCCCTCTGTGCCTCCGCCTCCTCTGTCCTGCCTTCCACAATCTCTACTGATGCTTCTTAAGAGGCACCCACCTTCCCTCTAAGCCTCCTCTCAGTAGACCTGTGGCTGGTCTGATGATGAGATCTTGGCTGCTGTCTCAGCCTCCTCTGTCCTGCCTTCCACAACCTCTACTGAGGCTTCTCAAGAAGCAGCCCCCTTCCTCTAAGCCTCCTGTCAGTAGACCTGTGGCTGGTCTGATGAGCTTTTGGCTGGTCACACTGTCCTCAGCCTCCTCTGCCCTGTCTTCCACAACCTCCACTGATGTTTCTCAAGAAACACCACCTTCCTCTAAGCCTCCTCTCAGTAGACATGTGACTGCTCTGATGAGGAGGTCGTGGCTGGTCTCTCTGTGCCTCAGACTCCTCTATCCTGCTCCCACAACCTCTATTGATGCTTCTCAAGAAGCACCCACCTTCCCTTCTAAGCCTCCTCTCAGTGGACATGTGGCTAGTCTGATGAGGAGGTCCTGGCTTGTCGCCCAGTGCCTCAGGCTCCTCTGTCATGCCTTCCACAACCTCTGCTGATGCTGGTCAAGAAGCACCCACCTTCCCTCTAAGCCTCCTCTCAGTAGACCTGTGGTTGGTCTATTGAGGACGTCTTGGCTGGTCCATCTATGCCTTAGCCTCCTCTGTCCTGCCTTCCACAACCTCCACTGATGCTTCTCAAGAAGCACCCACCTTCCCTCTTAGCCTCCTCTCAGTAGACCTGTGGCTGGTCTGATGAGGAGGTCTTTGCTGGTGCCTCAGCCTCCCCTGCCCTGCCTTCCACAGTCTCTTCTCCCTGCCCTACACCTGCTGCTTTCTTTTATTGCCTTGTGAACCCAAGGGTATTAAAATGTTCTTTAATCATGCTTTTCTCAAGGATATCCTTCAATGATTCCTGCCAGTGGATGAGTGAGTGGATGAAGAAGTGAGTTCTTGAATGAATGAGTAGGCATGTGAATGTATTTGTATACCAAACTATGCAGAGCGGAATGCACCATCTGTGAGTAAACATATTATTCAGCTAAAGATCATAGCACTGAGGGAACAGGAGTCAGACTTGTCCTAAAAGATCAGGCCAGATGATTGACAGCAGGAGAATATTGTGGCCTATTTTTGCAGAAGACAAAGCTTGGCCTAGTTACTGAATGTGCGTCACAGAGAGACCCAGCGCAAACGACAGAGTTGTGGCATGGTATGCTAAAGTGTTTGCCCGGTATGACATTTCAAAAGGTACTACCAAGAGGACAATACCTGGGCTATTTGATGGCACAAGGGCCATTGTAAGAGCTCTGGAAGCTAATGCCACCTGCTACCAAGTGGACAATACCTGGGATATCTGATGGCGTAAGCTCCATCGTAAGAACTCTGGAAGCTAATGCCACGTGCTACCAAGTGGACACTACCTGTACTATCTGATGGCACAAGTGCCATCGTAGGAGCTCTGAAAGCTAATGTCACGTGCTACCAAGCGGACAAAACCTGGAATATTTGATGGAACGAGCTCCATTGTCAGAACTCTGGAAGCTAATGCCATGTGCTACCAAGTGGCAATACCTGGGATATCTGATGGCAAGAGCAGCATTGTAAGAGCTCTGGAAGCTAATGACACATGCTACCAAATGGACAATACCTGGGATATCTGATGGCATGAGCGCCTTTGTAGGAGCTCTGTAAGCTAATGCCACATGCTACTAAATGGGCAGTTCGGGCTGGACTGTTCCCATGAGGACATGAATGATTTGCATATGGCTGGCTCCAAACTGGGGTGGCATAGTGAGCAAAAAAGTGATGTATTAAACCCAGATCTCTTGACCAGGGGATGAGTGGTTGAAAAGTCCAGCACTCCCTCCATCATCTTGTTGTGTTTACTATGTTTGCCCTAAGTGGCCAAGGGTATGCATGGACATGGGTCTGTTGCTCGCTGTGCCACTGGATTCAAGCCAGCCTTGCTGATGAGGGATGATACCTCGGAACCAGTCCCAGGATGCTTGTTTCCGGTACAGCAAGGACCTGACCTGGCAGTTCAGGCTGAACTGTTCCCATGAGGAGCAGGGTCAAGACTGATTTGCATATGGCTGGGTCCAAACTGGGGTGGCATAGTGAGCAAATGAACGATGAATTAAACCCAGATCTCTTGACAGGGGTGAGTGGTTGAAAATGTTCAGTTCTCCGCCCATCATCTTGTGTTTACAAAGTGAACAATACCTACGATATCTGATGGCATGGGCTCCATCGTAAGAGTTAATGCCACATGCTACCTAGTGGACAATACCTAGGATATCTGATGGCATGAGCACCATCATAAGAGCTCTGGAAGCTAATGCCACAATCTATCAAGTGGACAATACCCGGGATATTTGATGGCATGGGCGCCATTGCAAGAGCTCTGGAAGATAATGCCACATTCTACCAAGTGGACAATTCCCGGGATATCTGATGGCATGAGCACCATTGTAAGAGCTGTGGAAGCTAATGCCACATGCTACCAAGTGGACAATACTCAGGATATCTGATGGCATGAGCGCCATCGTAGGAGCTCTGGAAGCTAATGCCTGGGATACCTGGGATATCCAATGGCACGAGCACCATCGTAGGTTCTCTGGAAGCTAATTCCACATGCTAGCAAGTGGACAATACCTGGACTATCTGATGGCATGAGCACCATCGTAGGAGCTCTGTAAGCTAATGCCACATGCTACCAAGTGGACAATACCTGGGCTATCTGATGGTACGAGTGCCATCATAGGAGCTCTGGAAGCTAATGCCACATAATACCAAGTGGACAGTATCTGGGATATCTGATGGCACAGGCACTATCGTAAGAGCTCTAGGAGCTAATGCCACATGCTACCAAGTGAACAATACCCGGGATATCTGATGGCGCGAGCTCCATCGTAAGAACTCTGGAAGCTAATGCTACATGCTACCAAATGGACAATACCTGGGCTATCTGATGGCACAAGTGCCATCGTAGGAGCTCTGAAGCTAATGCCACGTGCTACCAAGCGGACAATACCTGGACTATCTGATGGCACGAGCTCCATCGTAAGAACTCTGAAGCTAATGCTACATGCTACCAAGTGGACAATACCTGGGCTATCTGATGGCACAAGTGCCATCGTAGGAGCTCTGAAGCTAATGCCACGTGCTACCAAGCGGACAATACCTGGAATATCTGATGGAACAACAACCATCATCAGAACTCTGGAAGCTAATGCCACCTGCTACCAAGTGGACAATACCTGGGCTATCTAATGGCACAAGTGCCATCGTAGGAGCTCAGGAAGCTAATGACACACACTACCAAGTGGACAGTACCTAGGATACCTGATGGCACGGGTGTCATCGTAAGAGCTCTAGGAACTCATGCCACATGCTACCAAGTGAACAATACCCGGGATATCTGATGGCACGAGCACCATCATAAGAGCTCTGGAAGCCAATGTCACATGCTACCAAGTGGACAATACCTGGGATATCTGATGGCACGAGCGCCATCATAGGAGCTCTGGAAGCTAATGCCACATGCTACCAAGTGGACAATACCTGGGATATCTGATGGCACGAGCGCCATCATAGGAGCTCTGGAAGCTAATGCCACATGCTACCAAGTGGACAATACCTGGGATATTTGATGAGCGCCATCATAGGAGCTCTGGAAGCTAATGCCAAATGCTACCAAGTGGACAATACCTGGGATATCTGATGGCACGAGCGCTATCAAAGGAGCTCTGGAAGCTAATGCCACATGCTACCAAGTGGACAATACCTGGGATATCTGATGGCACGAGCGTCATCATAGGAGCTCTGGAAGCTAATGCCACATGCTACCAAGTCAATCCTTTCTTGATTTGGTCCACATTCTGGAGACAACAACATCCAATAGCATCATCTAGTCAACGAAAGAGGTTTTTGTGTGAATTAAATAACTTTGCAGCAGGGACATAGCCTAAAAAGTATTTGAAAAACATTTGAAGTATTTGCAAATATGACAGCACAGTTTTTCATTAGTAGGGGATAAAACTAAGGATAAAATGTGTCTTTTATGACACATTCAAACTGCATGAACATTGGAGGACATGGAGATCTAGAAGGTCCAGTGTACAATCTTCTGTATAATAGAACAAATTCAATGGGGTATACTGTTCCGATGTTGGCTTCAAGGGAATATATTAAGAGCCAAGAACACCGTTTGTCACTAGGAGCATCTGCTCATAGAACTAAGGGGCACATGCATCAAGCCTAAAAAAAATCGCAAAATTAGCGATTCGCTAAATTATGGCGTTTGCGACCGCAAAATACAGTTTCGCAATGCATCAACTGAAAAATAGCGAAAACCCAACAATTCGCTAATTTAAAGATTCGCAAAACATTCTGCGAATAGTATTAGCGAATCGCTATTTGCGCCCCCAAATAGCGATTCGCAAATAAGGAATCGCAAAAGAGATGCATAAAAATTCGCAAATTGCGAATTACCTGAAATTCGCAATTTTGCGAGTGCAAAATAAGAAGGATCACAACCAGGTGGTAATCATGAGTGCAAATCAGATACAGCTGCAATTCTACTTAAACCCATTGAAACACACCCAGAATTAGCTACCACATCTCACAATGGCAGGGATGTACCTGATGGCGAGGAGGATGAGGCTGCTGGCTGCTGGACACAGACGGAGGCGAATCAATGAGCGCATCTTCAGAGTCCGCATAACTTTGCTAGGACAGCAAGAGGATGAGATATACGATAAGTATAGGCTCAATGCAGCAATGATCCATGACCTGATCAATGAATTGGATCCCATACTGCAACGACAGACACGTAGGACCAATGCTATCCCAACGCATGTGCAGGTCCTATGTTGCCTACACCTACTGGCGTCAGGCAGCTTTCAGGGGGTCATTGCAGTAGCTGGAGGTGTGTCGCAAAGCACACTTTCAAGAATATTCAAAGCATTCCTTGATGCCATGATGGCCAGGATCGGCTCACACATCAAGTTCCCCACCACCGCGCATGACCTTGCGAAAACAAAACAGGAGTTTTACCAGATAGCTCGCTTCCCACATGTTATAGGTTGCATCGATTGCACACATGTGGCAATATGTCCCCCTGCAGCACAGGAATACATATACAGAAATAGAAAATGCTATCACTCCCTTAATATCCAGGTTGTTTGCAATGCCAAATACATCATCACTGATATAGTGGCTCAATTTCCTGGGAGTGCACATGATTCATATATTTTCAGGCAAAGTGGCATTCACACCCGTCTGGTCAGGGGAGAATTTGGAGAGGCACATCTGCTTGGTAAATATGTGTAGGTGATACTCACAGTCATTGTACGTATGCCAATGTCAAACTGCCACTGACCCTTTGCTTACCCACATGCAGGTGACAGCGCATACGCCTTGCGTAATTACCTTCTGACGCCTTACCTCAATCCCACAACTGCCAACCAACAGAGGTACAATGCTGCACATATATCAACAAGGAACATCATAGAGCGCACATTTGGGCTGCTGAAGAGCCGATTCAGATGCCTCCATAAGACTGGTGGAGCACTTCAATACAACCCTGAACAATGCTGCAAGCTAGTAGCAGCATGTGCCATGCTGCACAATATAGCAACGAGGGGTGGAATGGAGATCGAGGTGTCTGACAGCGACTCCGAGGATGAGGACCAGCAAGTGCCACAGCGCCGTGCAGCACAAGGGGCAAGCGCAGCAGAAGGGCGCAGGAGAAGATTGGACATCACACAAAACTATTTCTGAGGTGAGTAATGATGACACAAACAGTGTATATTACAATCACAGAACGGTTTATTCAAAGGAAATATGGCATGAGTGTCGGAGCACACTTTCAATGTGGCCAGTGGCACAGGATTCTTAAGTAATGGACATAAGTGTATTAAAAATAAATAATGACTTGTCAATCAGTCAAAAGGTCCGATCACATCCATGGTTACGTCACCATATCGGTATGCAATTGTAAATAGCAGGCTAGCGCTTTCTCCCACGAACACCCAGACGCCTGTCAGAGACAGCATCCTCATCCCTCATGTTGGAAGCTGAGGGGTACTGCTGCGTGTGTTGCGTCTTCCTGCAGTGGCAACTGGCATAGCTATGCTACTCAAGCTTGAGGCCCCTCACTACCCTCTTCCTGCGTGGACATGTTGGCCCCAATTGTGGTAGCATTCAGCAGTTCCACTGCATTGGTTACCTGGTCCAGTGCCTTCGCCACATCCCCGCTCCAATGGCACATTTCTGTTTGCATGGTCACAGACCTACGTGCCAGCAGTGCAGTTGATGTGGCCAGCCTATTGTTGGATTTGGCATAGCTTTTGAGGTGCTGCATTAGTTGCCGATGGTTTCTTCTCTGTGATGCATGTCCCTCCTGCATAACCTTGGTCATTTGCTGCACACTATCGCACAGTACTGCAATGTTGTCTGCCATCTTCCCAATTTGTAACTGCACTAAACGTGTGTTCTTGGTCTGCAGGCGCTGCATGCGGAGCATCTGTCCCTCAAGACCACCCCAGACATCATTTGGTTGCTCCTCCTGCTGTGTTCTGCGTGATCTGGCTCTTCTACGCCGGACACTGACATTACTTCTGCGGACCTGTGTTTGTGGATTTGGGATGGATGTGGCTGGGCCATGCCTGGACTCATGTGGTGCATTTGTCTCATCGTCAGACTCCATGGTGACCAGTGGTGGGACAGTTGCCCTGCGTGTGTGTGGGGCACTGGATGGATTTGTTGGCAACACCGGTGTGTCCATATCCTCAACTGCGCTGATGTCCTGTATGTCCTGGTTGTCACTATCCTCAGCTTCTACACGTTCTGCATCTGTGAGATTTAACAGTGCAAAACCAGCATTAATTTAAGTATGGGATGTCATGTCACATTGATCATATTTTTACTTTGGCATTAAATTTGGAATATGTTCACTGTTCTGAGTTGTTCTTAGCCTATTTGTGTGTTTGACATTGTATATGCTTGACCTGCCTACATCTCCCATAATGCACTTCCCTACATGGATACATTGTGTACTGGATGTTCTGAGTGTGCACTTGTGCTGTACTGGGGTGGTGTACTACCTTTATTATTTAGGTCAATGGTAACATGCAGTCATCTTACCTTCAGATGTGTTTGCTGCTCCTGACGTGTCTAGCTGTGTCACACCGACAACAGCTTCAGGCTGGATAGTGGATTCAACCATTTCCTCCATGGTAGTGTTCCCAGTGTCTATCGGTGTTCCCCTCCTGTCTTCCTTGCTTCCTTCAGACGGGCAGCTATGCGCTCCTTGGCCCGACTGCGCATGTCGTACCATCTTTTCTTCAGGTCGTCGATGGTGCGGTGTGTCACCCCACTGGCATTCACCCGGTTCTGGATCCGGATCCATATTTTCCTTTTCTCCTGCTCTGCCACTTTCAATGATTGTTTCCCAAACAGCTTATCATGGCTGTGGACAACTCCCTCAATGAGTGTGTCACTTTCTTTTTCTGAGAATTTCATTTTCCGCTTCCTGCCTGATTGGCTGTCCTCTGCTGTTTGTGTGCTTTCCATTTTCTTGCAGTTACCAGGTTTTTCCAATTGCTCAATGCCACTGCTAGTTAGCTCCCAGAGCCAGCTCCCTCCTCTCCCTCTGACTGTGAACTGGGAATGGGGCTTGTGCTGCTCACTTCCTGGTTCTGATGTCATCAAGATGCATTAGCATTAGCGAATTCGCAAATTTAGGATTCGCAAGAGAAATTGCGATTTTTTGCGATTCTTTATTTTTTCGCAATTTTTTTGTTGCATCTGTTTTTGCGATTCGTTATTTGCGAATCGTTAAAATTCGCAATTAAGGATTCGCAAAATTTTACATTGATGCATGTGCCCCTAAGAGCCCCCATCCTCCCAAAGGTAGTATGCTTCATCATCAGGCCGGCTCCTCGTTGCACTGGTGCTGCAATGGGCAATGGGCTCTTCGAGGGGGCACTTTGCTGGACATCTTTTGATTCGCATGAAAAGGACTGGGTGTATTGGTGTGCACCAGTACCTAAATTGGAAGATTGGATTGTAAGGTGGGTTAAAATTTTGCTATAGATTCTTTGCTGTCTGTTTAATTAGGGATAAAGGATCTATGTCAACATTAAAAAAAAAGGAACTAGAGGAAATAATGGCCCCAGTTTCTACTGAGAATAACCATTCCATTGTACAGGAAATGTGTGAGATTGATTTAGATGGAATTCATGGTCGACATGTTTCATGCCTCTGCTGTCCCTAAGGATCAAGTGCATTTCATCAGGACCTATCAAGATATATCTAATCTTCACTAAGGAGGGATCCTAATCTACTGGTAAAAAGAAGGTGTCCCCACCACTGTGAAGAACACCAGAAACATCGGTTACATCACCGACTTACACTCCTATGCATAGGTTGTAGTTCCGATACTAGTGACCCTCCTCTATGAAGAAATGGGCCCCTTGGAGTATGTGGACGAACCGATCCCAGAGATTTAGCTGAGAGTGGTGTGTCGACGGATTCACCTACCCTTCCTCCGCATCCCCAAATGGCGACACAATAATGCGCAAGTTGAATACATGTGAAAAGGATATGTTTTCAGTCCTGCATTCCATTAGAGCAATGGGAACAGGTATGATGTTCAATAGGGATTCCTCTCCAAGCCCATCCCAATGCTGCTTAAGACAATCTATCGGCTCTCAGTAAATACAAAGTTCTTCGAATCAATATTCAGAGGCCATCATTGCGTCTTTCCCAATATTGATGTCATTAAAACAGTATTCAGCTTTTCAATGTAGTACAGAACAATCATCTATTTTGAAACTAAAGTTGGGGATTGTTCTTTTTGGTGCGAGAACAGGCCACCAAATTATCGTCACCATCACAAATTCTGGAGTCTTTGATAGAGGATCATGTCTTGCGCGGCCTAAATTTAAATGACTGGAACCCTAATTTCCATTGCTCTCCTCAGAGGAAGGGCACGGATGGTGATATGTGAGAGGTGGGAGTGGGCATAAGAACCACCAGTAGATGTGGTTGGATGGGCCGGTCTTTCGTCCACTGGGATACCACTCTGTTTTTTAGTTTATTATGAGGTTCGGCCTTGCACCTGTGGTTGATTGGAGCCAGAGTTGAGCATCACAAATGATTTTTGAGTCTAGAAAAGTCCCAAACTTCCCTGGAATGCACCCAGCATGCCTCCACAAGTCCATGCACGCCTGATACTCATTGATGAACAAACCATGCAGAAAAGGTACATTTCATTTGTTTTAATGCATCTGTATTTTTATAATTAGGGATTTCACCTCAGCACAAGTGAGAGGTCAACAGTACAAGAATCTAAGTTAGGCAGTCATTCCATGTTAGCTAGAAACACTCATGCCATATTCCCTCTTAATTTGGAATTAACGAATACAAGAGTCAGGGGGCATTAGGATGTAATTAATAGTAGAAGCTGGGTAAGCGCCTGGGTACTCTGTCGGGTGATTAGCCTCCCTTTACAAATCCCGATTGATCAGTGGTGGCTCCTCCGCAATGGCGGAGGAGCGTCGCCCCACTGCCTGGCTCAGAGCCAGCAAATGTAAAATGAAAGGATGTTCTTGCATCATTTTATTTTACATTTTGCCGGCTCTTAGCCAGCGGTTTTGGGAGGGGCGGGGCCGAGGCATGGGAGGGGGAGGAGGAGTGGTAGTGCTCTCCACTCCCTAAGTGCTCATGTGTGGTGGCCGGCCGTCTCAGGGCGACCAAAACACGCATGCACACTTAGGTTTCTCGGGCTGGAGATACCCCACAGACTCCCTGGTCTGAGCAGGGCTCTTTCCTGCCTGCTCAGACCAATCGGGGATTGGACAGGGAGTCTGCCCAGGGTCTGCTGGGACCAGCCAGGAAGAGGAGAGGCAGCGCGACTAGAAGCGACGCTGGAGGTGGCCGGCGGCAAAAGGTACGTTTGAAAAAAACAAATTGTATTTTTCAGCCCCATTCGCCCACCACCCTTTGTTTATGGCGACCGCCGTTGCGATTGATTGACTGGCACTAACAGCATGTTTCTCCGAAGGCTGGAGCTGTGAGGCACATTAGTGGTGGTCTACACTCTTCCAGTGTCCCTGGCATGGACATTGAGCTCACGTGAGGCCGCTGGGAATGGGCAGAGTGGTGGCAGAGGGCCTGGTTTCAGACCCTGGATAAAACATGACGGGTGCCTCTGTGGCGCTGGTGACCTACAGTGGCCTGAAGATGATGGTGGAACAGAGAAGTGAGGTCTGTGGTATCATCAGCACCAGACGACACTGAACACTGGGGGTTGGGATGGGGGGCAAGCTGGCAGAGATTCACCGAAAAGATGGCAGCAAAGATTAGGACCAGGTTCTAATGGGGGCCACTTCTCTTTTAACGGATCCAGAACCTCTGTCCTAATGCAGGGGGCCAGGACGGGTCCTGGTGACCTCTCCCACCTGACTGGTCTTTGTGGCCTCTGGCTCTCAACATCTCCCGCTCGATTCTCTTCTGCGGTCCGCCTTTTAAAAATGACCCAGATTTGGAGACAAAGTTGAAGAGGAAGCCAAAGCCATGGCAGGGAGATACAAGCAGAATCTGAGCTGTGTTGTAATGTCGGTACGCTGGATGGAGTAAAGGCTGCTGTACTTTACAGTACCAGTACAACCAACCCTCGCTGCTGACTGTGGTGAGCAACAAGCACTTACAGAAGCAGGTTAGCCATAAAGAGCACGAGAGAACGCATCCAGGGCATCTTTTTCAGACTTCAACTAGCATTACAATGGCGCCTCTCTGTTAAAAGTAGGTTGATCAAAATACTGTAAAATAATAATTTATGAAATACCCCCACTCCCTCCACCATCCTGTCATGAAGTATAGAGGTAGGCTGGGACAGCTGGCCTCTGGATGAAGTGCCCTCACTTCCTGAATACTTGCTGCGCTGCATGATTGAGGCATTGGGAGGCAGCTCTTGCATTTCTGCTGTGCTGCACAATTGAGGTGAGAGGAGGCAGCTCTTGAGTACCTGCTGTGCTGCATGATTGAGGTGAGAGGAGACAGCTCTTGAGTACCTGCTGCACTACATGAATGAGGCAAGAGGAGTCAGCTCTTGATTACCTGCTGTGCTGCATGAATGAGGCAAGAGGAGTCATCTCTCGAATACCTACCACGGGTAACAGAACCGGGAGGACTGGCCCCAGTGTTCCAGAAGTAGCAATAGGAACAGAAACAGGCTCAGGTCTAGGAAGACCAAGGTCACAACAAGGGTCCGGTGTACTGAGATTAGGGCCTGAACCTGGAGGATGACCAAGACTAAGAAGACCAGCGCTAGAGTGACCGGGATGAGGGGCACTAGGAGGCCACAACCAGGAGGACCCGGGGGCTGGAAATAGAGGACTAAGAAGACCAGCGCTAGAGTGGCCGGGATGAGGGGCACTAGGAGGCCACAACCAGGAGGACCGGGGGCAGGACATAGCGGACTAAGAAGAACAGGGCAAAGAGGAACAGGAGCACAGCCAGAAGAAGAAAGGACAGGACCAGGATCTAGAGGAGAAGAAGGACTAGAGGAAACAGGACCCAAAACAACAGGAGGCCAATATTCTTCAAGATCAGTGTTAGACCTGGCATCATTGGCGCGGGTCTCCCTTCCTCTTTTCGCTTCTTACCTTTTATGTTGGCTGGATTTAGATGCTCTGGGCGCTGTGCCACTGCCAATCAGTGACACAGCACAAATGCTCCCTGTGTAAAGATAACTGTATGAATTGGGATAACCATAATTGGCTCGTTTGGTTTACCTGTCAGCCCCTAGTATCAGTATCAGTGCACTGTGTGTGCCCAGGGCTGGTAGACCAAATACTGCTGGTGGGCCTGCAGCGCTGATTTGCGCTACCCACCGAAGCAGCTTTTAAAGTATGCCTGTGTAGCATGTTCTAATAGCGAGGTACCCTCCATTTCACTGTTTACTGTTGTGAGGCTATCCGTTCTCATAGGCCAGAATGGGCAGGCTGAGTATTACATGCCCTAATCCTACCTGCCCCCAGGAACCTGATAGGAACGTCGAATTTGATATGTTTAAGCTCAGAACATTGAGATACATCTTTTAGTAAGGATTATTAGCGTAGCCCTTGTAGAAAATGCCTCTACTAGAAACGAGGTATTTTCTGGCCTAAGCTTTCCTGTAGGCTTTGCTAGCGTGTGTATTGGCCGTCTGGTTTTGGAGCAGCAGGGCCAGCTGGGTCAGACCTGGCTGGAGAGAGAGATCGGCATTTAGAGTATGGGGAGGGGTGACTCTTTGATCTGAGCAGGGCCGTGCCTGGCAAGGTGAATGATGGCTCCACCTCCCACTGGGCGTCTGATAGCAGACCCCAGATTCTCAAAGGGCAGGATGTCGCCTCGTAAACCAAGTGCTCCCCGACCCCACCAAACTGGTTCTGGCTGGATGCAGTGATTTGTGACTGCAGAGAACAAAGACTTTTTAGGTATAAAACGCTGCGCTGAAACCTTGTTCGGTGTGTTCCTTCTGGATGTCAAGACGGAACTCTGTCCGAGTGGACAGAGGAAAGGACTTTGATACTTTTACCAAGCTTGCGGAAGAAACTACCTGAGGGCCTGAATTGAGAGCGCCTCCTGCTGAAGTCTCAGGGACATTAGACTTCACCCCGTCAGCCGTCTGAATTCCTGTGCTAGGGATTCTACTTGCAGGTGAGGCCTCCGTCGAGTAATCCGGAACCTCTAGTTCTACTGTGAGGAACGCGGACTGGTAACCCTTGTGAACTCTGGGTGTGGGCCGCCGCAGCTAAGAGAGAGCTGCCGCCGCTGAGCGCCCGCCTTAATTTGAATCTTCAGAACCTTCGCTGAAACTGTGTGGGCCGCCGCAGCTAAGAGAGAGCTGCCGCCGCTGAGCGCCCGCCTTAATTTGAATCTTCAGAACCTTCGCTGAAACTGTGTGGGCCGCCGCAGCTAAGAGAGAGCTGCCGCCGCTGAGTGCCCGCACTTGTGTCAGCTGTGCATCATCGTGATTTGTCCTGTGGGCCGCCGCAGCTAAGAGAGAGCTGTTGCCGCTGAGTGCCCGCACTTGTGTCAGCTGTGCATCATCGTGATTTGTCCTGTGGGCCGCCGCAGCTAAGAGAGAGCTGTTGCCGCTGAGTGCCCGCACTTGTGTCAGCTGTGCATCATCGTGATTTGTCCTGTGAGCCGCCGCAGCTAAGAGAGAGCTGCTGCCGCTGAGTGCTCGCACCTTTGCTAACTTTGCGTCATCGTGATTTGTCCTGTGAGCCGCCGCAGCTAAGAGAGAGCTGCTGCCGCGTAGTGCTCGCACCTTTCCTAACTTTGCATCATCGTGATTTGTCCTTTGAGCCGCCGCAGCTAAGAGAGAGCTGCTGCCGCTGAGTGCTCGTACCTTTGCTAACTTTGCATCATCGTGATTTGTCCTGTGAGCCGCCGCAGCTAAGAGAGAGCTGCTGCCGCTGAGTGCTCGCACCTTTGCCAACTTTGCATCATTGGGATTTGTCCTGTGGGCCGCCGCAGCTAAGAGAGAGCTGCTGCCGCGGAGTCCCCGCATCTTTGCCAACTTTTCATCATTGTGAATCGTCCCGTGGGCCGCCGCTGCTAGGAGAGAGCTGCTGCCGCTGTGAGCCCACCACGGAGCTGCACGACGAGAGTCAACGCCACCACCAGCCCGGGCCGCCGCAGCCGCGTGCTGCTGCCGCTGGGAGCCCGCCTGTCCCCGAGTGCCCAAATTATTGCGAGTGCACGTTGCGGACCACTGCAGTCAAGAACTGTGGTCGCTGGGAGTCCGCCTGTCACCGTCTCTGCTTCTTTGAGAAGCTACGTGCTGTGTCCCCGTCCAACGGCAGGTATCTGGTGCGCAACGGGTCGCGTAGACCCAGGCCTTGAACTCAGTCAGTACCACGTTCTGGTGAATACGTATTGCCTTTTTAAGTCCCTACTGATTTACGTGCCTTGTGACTGGTTAAAACCCTTTTGAGAGTCTCGTACTAAACCTTAGATAAAGATACTATTTTTCTATACCTACTTGAGTTGTGTCATTTTGTGGTGTCGTTACTTGTTGTGCATGGTCATAAATGCTTCACACACTGCCTCTGAGATAGGCCTAACTGCTCGTGCTACGTTACTACAGGGTTGAGCAGGGGTTATCAAAGGGGGTAGCCCACTGGCCCTGACTTAGGAAGAAGGGTCCCAATTTGGACAGTGGCGCCAGCCATTGCCAACTGGAGACCCCCATTTCTAACAATCAGGAAGAGCAGGAGTAACAGGACGGCCATTCTAGGATCAGAAGTACGAGCCCGGGAAATCGAGAACGTCCAGAAGGAGGAGGATCAACAGGAAAATGATGATGATGAAGATGAAGATGAAGAGAACCAGGTGAACCAGAAGTGCCGTCAGAATGCTGATACTCCAAGCTTGGGTGTAAAGAGAATGCGGAGTCTCAGAGCAAGAATGTATAGAAATACACCATCAGGTTGATGATATCTGTTACCGATCCCAAAGCCTTGGCATCAGATACTCTTCTGAATGAATCTAAACAAAGTAATATGGGCAGATTCCAAGATCATGTTCACACTGCCAAAATGTATTTGCTGGTCAACTAGAAAATAATTTGAAAATCACCTCTACATCCCAAAGACTTTTATATTGTGCACTATGTGGTCTTTTTATTCTAATACCTTTCATTGCTCTGCAAATCAGAGGGCATCTACCTAGAGACACCTCTTCCAGCAAGGAATGCCGGCAGCACATACCTTTTCCAAATAATTCTGCTAAAAATTCACTATCATCACTTCATCAGTCCCCACAGGATCAAAATCCCTTTCCAAGAACCAATGAAGCCAGCTGTTCTAGTCAGCCCTGCGTCTCTTGTTCTTGGAGCCAATGAATCTTCGAGGGGTTCTGAAGCCTCTACTGAAAGATCCACAAAGCTTCCAGATTTCACACAAGTTTCCTAACTAGATGGTTGAGCAGTCCTGACTGCATTAGCAGATGCTCCTCTCCTGAGCCTACCAACAAACCCTTGCATAATGGAATCAGAAGCGGAATCTCTATTACCAGCTCCAAAGTTGATGAAATCCAAGTCTGAGTTGTCCAAAAAGGAGTCGCAGAACTACCGAACATTTTTCCCTTCTCACAAGTAATAACACTCTCTGTACCTATGTGAAAGGACACAAAGGGTAGCCTCTCAACCCTTTCCGGTACTGACTAAATTCATCCACTGTCAGTGATCCCGGGTCTGGGCGCCAACTGAAATGTTTCTTTAAGTGAGATGTCAGATGGGATGCAACTAGATCTACCTCCAACGGACCAAACATTTAGGGGAGGGTGGAATTTTTAATTCCGCCTGTGGAATTGGAGGAATTTAGAAATTCTGCGTTACTCTTGTAATGCGGAATTACTAATAAATTCCGGCGGAACGAATCAGCACTACTTTAAATGTCCTGCTATGTTAGTAAATTTCGTTACTTACACATACACGAACGCGGATCAGACGGACCAATGAAAGAGTAGCTGTCTTGTGTTCTGTACGCCAACCTGTAGTAAGAGTATTCTGTGCAGGCGTGCTGTACAGGGGCTTAAAGTGGACGCATGTCCCTTAGACCACACCCCTTGAGCGCATCCAATATCTAGGAGACATCACAACTGCACGTGTTATAGGCTATAGCCTATACCTTGCCTTCTCTAGGTGACGTTCAGTCATGTGCATGCGCAGAAGAGCTTGGTTCGAGTCACTTTGCGCTACCTTAGTCTGACAGTTTCAAACACAGTGGTCCCTAAACAGAAGATTAAACAAACAATGAATATAGACTCAATCAGAACTATATTTGAAGCTGTCCAGCCGGACAGATACTTTAATATTCAATTAGTTTCCAAAAAATGAACGAAAGACATTTGAAGTGGGACACAAGCCTGCATCCAACTCCGCAAAATAGGACGAACAACGTGTAACAGAAAAGGCTCAGGTAGAGTAAGTTGTTTGTATGTAGCACATACTGATGTTACAAACAAAATATAGTGGGACACCATTACACATGAGTGATATTTAGTTGAGAAGTGTATATGGTGTGCATTAAGTCGACGGCATTTCGATACTTACAAAACATATTAGGATCATCATCAGGACATTTACATAAGCATGCCTGGGTACATTTGCCTAATGTCCAGAAGAGAACAGCATGGGTACGCCACGGGTGCGGGAGCGACCCGGGCTGGCGCAGATTAAGCGTCCGGACCTGGTGAGCTCAGAGCTGCAAGAGGTTGGTGGAGATGGCGCCGCGTGCGTGGTCACTATATCAATTAGAAGGGTTAGGTCTGATTCGGCCTAATCGCAATTGATGCTGCCAGGAAGCACGCCCATGCAGCAGTGTCCTCATTACTAGGCCAGTGCTTCACTTAGGCAGCAAGGCAGCAGGCATCAGGGCAACAGCACAGGAGTCCTTTCTTGAGTTTCCCCACAGGTCCAGATGTGCACCTAAGAGTTGGGTGTAAGGGTCCAATATATATATTTACCTTGTGCCCACTTTGAAATACGAGAAGGTTCTGGAGGTTTCCGCCCTTAGATGTGTTTGGAATTTCCTACCTCCCTACCCTGGCCCCAGATTGTCTGGGGTCACAATAGACTAGTGTCAAATCCCTTTGTGAGAGTGCTGAGGCACGGTCCTTGTGGTGAACAAGTGTGTCAGGTGACAGCTCCTCCCCCTCTTTAACTCAGAGTGGCCCATCCTGCCAACACCTATCATCCATTTGCCTGAATGTCTGGGAATAATACACAAAGACCAACTGTAATCTACACTTAGTCATGTGATCCAGGGACAGACTAAAGGCACCAAATGGTTAGGACGAGAAAAATGCCAACTTCCTAAAAGTGGCATTTTCAGAATTGTGGTTTAAAATATGACTTTATCATTAAAAAGGGCTTTTACTTGCAATTCTTTAGACACCAAACTCAATATTTGAACCTGCTCCCAATTGAAAGTTAACACTTATTAAATGTAATAAGTTCACCCAATGTTATCCTATAGGAAAGGTAGGCCTCACAGTAGTAAAAATTGAATTGAAGAGTTTTTCGCTAACAGGACATGTAAAACTTAAAAGGACATTTTTTACTTTTTAAATACATTGCATCCTGCCCTCTGGGCAGTCCAGAGCCTTCCCTAGAGGTGACTTATATGCATTGAAAAGGAAAATTTGGGCCTGGCAAAAAGTTTAGTTTGCTAGGCTGCAATGGCAGTTTAAAACAGCACACACAGGTTCCGCAATGGCAGCCTGGGGCATAGTTTAAAGGGCTACTTAAGTGGGTGGCACAGGCAGTGCTTCAGACCCACTAGTAGCATTTAATTTGCAGGCACAGGTAGTGACACTTTACTGTTGACTTATAAGTAACTTAAATATGCCAATTGGGGAAAAGCCAATATTACCAAGTTTAGAGGAGAGAACGCAAGCACTTTCGCATTGGTTGGCAGTGAAAAAGTGTGCAGAATCCTAATTAGGGGTGGGTGGTGAATTCCACTCCACCAGCAGAGTTTGCAGTGTTTTGCCAACTCCGCGTTCGCTGGAAGCTTAGAGTTTGGCAAAAAGCAGTGATTACGCAGCGAGGCAGAGTTTGTCCCCTCCGCCCACCCCTATAATCTATGGCCGCACCATGCCTCGGAGACTAACCCTATTTACATCTGTCAGCGTGAGCCAAGGCATAGGACAACCTCTGAATAGGGAAGGAAACCAGGGGGTCGCATACATTAACTTGCCATGTGGGAGCGCCACAGAGCACCTGCCCCTGACGCGATGGTCAGGAGTGGGCAGGGCTGACAGCTGGGGCCTAGTTTGAGGAGAGGGAGAACGCATCGCATGTTTCGCGTGGGGCTCCAAGGCCCTCAATCCACGGATCACATAATGATTGGGCCTGCAGAGGGTGCATTGTGTGCAACAAAGACAATGACCTAGGGCCTCCCGAGGCCTGTCAGTGCCCGCCGTCACATGTGCCAAATGTCTACAGCCATAAAGCCCCCTTTGCCACCCCTTCAAGGAGCTTGGGGTAGGGCAGTGAACTGAAGAAAAGGTCCTGTCCTTACCCATTGTGATGTGCCCGTTTGCAGAGTAGTGACGTCAGGCTCTGGTAACTGGAGCATCTGACCCTTTAACCTCGCCCGGAATCTGCCGGCCCCCCGGGAACATTTTGTGTAAAATGATCCACATTTATGTTTAATATATATTCATCAACATCTTTACTTAAATCTTTTCTAAACATGGTATGTTTTAATATCTCATCATTTGTAGGGATATCCTGCCTTCTATGGGTGCCACATCTGACACCTAAATGATGTGAGCCGCATAGAGCTCAAAAGTCGAGAGTTTCGCCCATACGTTTTTCTTTACACATGTTCCTCCTGGACCCCTATTGGTCCTATCTTCATCCTCTGATTCTTCATTCTCAACCAAAGGCCCTTTCCTTTTGTTCCCCAGCAGGGACTTAACTGTATTATGGACTTCTGCAATTTTTCTAGAAATCCTTATAATTCAAACCTCTTGATTTCCTTAGTAACAAATACTTAGGTTGAAATTGAGTGTCTTTCCCAAAGATTTTAATATGTAATTAAAATTTGAGCCTTTTAAATCTGTTTTGTTAGTGCAACCTTCCCTTTCTTAAAATATCACCTTCCTCCTCTCATCGAGTGGCCTGCTGAAGTGAAGGGTCAACTGATAAATTCTCTTGAGCTGTTCAACTGTGCCCAACCGGCATTTAAAACAAAGATGCGTGATTGAAAAACAAGCACTAATGGCCTAAAAAACACTCATCACCGCACTTTTTAAAGATGGCTTCTCATGTCTTTACCCTTAAATCCTTAGCGTGGGACACAATGAATTTACAGCGCATGATGGCTTCTGAAGCCCTTGCGCTTACATCTGAAGGAGATTCGCGAGCACAAGCTCTCTCCTGAAGATAAACCGACATACTGAAAAAAGCTCCTTCTCATATCAAGGTACAATCATTAAGAATATGTATCCTCACATTCCATTTCACATTATTGCTGTAATTTATAAACCTATGAGTCAATTATATTTTCATTAAACACATCTACTAAATCTAATAGTCTTAACCACAATATTTATACCCCATACTCGCCTATCTAAATGTAAACCCATAAATTCGGTTACATAAAAATTACTACTAAAAATTAAACTTAACTTAAAATAAAATATATTATAGTGAAAGCAAGCCACGCTTATTTGTTCAGAGCAGAAAACAAAAGAGGATGAAGATGGAGTGAGGAAGGTTTATGTGGGACTGTGCAGTTCTATTTACTTTATGAGGCCATACTGTGTTCTAATTCTTTATTCTTTAAAGTGCTTCTTCTCAGAGAGGTGAATAAAAGGGATTATGCATAATCCTAGTGTCTTGTCTTGCCATAAAGTTGAGATTTTATTATTGATAAGTAGGCTAGCATTATGCATAACTTCCTTTATTCTGCTACTTTGCAACACTTCGAAGAACCACAAGAACTTTAGAATCTCATATGAGCACACTGTAACAATAGAACACTTCAGTCTCATATAAACACTCCATCCTATAAGTTCTTCCATTTAGGTCGAGCCTAGATAGCGCTTGCGCTGTCGCTTAGCAACCTGTTCTATATGGTTTGTGGAGTTCAACTCTGCCCAGTGCCTGCCATAGTTTTTTATTTGTCTATGTCAGTGTCCTTGCTTGCTAGTGGTCAGCTCTGCCACTTTGTCCCTCCTTTTTCTCTTCCATTCCTCCCACAGAGCAGGGTCTTAGTACTGTACCATTACGCTATGGTTGTTTATGTGTTTTTGGGGGGGCTATTTCTTTCTAGGTTTCCTGCTCTGTTACTGTTTGCCTGTGTTCAGCTTCGGCGCCATAGCTGCTTACATTTTAATTTAGCATTCCTCCCTCCCACCTCCTCTTAATGCCACAGTTTTGTTAGTGTAACCTCCCACTCCGTGCCTACGGCTCGTTGCATATATTTCTTTAGCCTTTTTGGGTGTCGACCTTCAGTTGGGCTTCTTTTGGTAGGATATTCATTTGGTTTTGGGCTTTATTTTAAGGGGATTGGGCTTGTTGAAGTCTTGAAGAGTCTAAAGCAAATCTGTGGTGATTGGATGTTTAAAGACCCTTTGCTGGGAGGCAAGTTTGACTGGGGATTCTGTGGGGTTTCCATGTCACACTTTTTTACCCCAATACGTGTGTCTCCTGGCAGGGAGGTGGCTAGGTGATTACTTTCTCCACTTAGCCTTGTATTCTTTACTTGATAAAACTGGCTGTGAGTTTGTTATATTAAAAGTGTACGTGTATTATTGGGGGCGTGGCTAACCAGCCATCATGGCGGACGCGAGTTCGTAAAGCTCCGACAGCATCCCCCTAGTTATCCGGTATATTTATCATTTAGTAGCGCCATCACTACCGGTAATGAGCGAGCCCGAGGTGGTGAGGGGTCGCTGCCACTGCTGAAACTGCTAGGAGACAGAGACAGAAGCTGGGGGCGCCACTGGCGTTGAGCGAGGCGCTGCGGCCTATCTGAGTGGCGGCGGCGATCAGGACTGACTGCCCCTGAAGGGAGAAGTGCCCCGGAGAGGCCCACGAGGCGAGCCCACGGAGGTGTCGGTGGTTCTCCGGCCTGGCTGGCCCCTCGCTGCGGAGGCCGGAGATCGCCCTTTGCTGTGGGGAACGCTGCGGCCTGCCTGGGGGGCTGCTGCGCGACGCCGTGGGTAGGGACTGACTGCGCCTGAGGGAGGGAGCGTGGCACTGCGGCCTACCTGTGTGGCGGCGGTGATCAGACCCGGCTGCCCCTGAAGGGAGAGGTGCCCCGGTGAGGCCCACGAGGCGAGCCCACGGAGGTGGCGGTGATTCTCCGACCTGGCTGGCCCCTCGCTGCGGAGGCCTGAGATCGCCCTTTGCTGTGGGGAGCGCTGCGGCCTGCCCGGGAGACTGCTGCGCGACATTGGAGGTAAGGACCGGCTGCGCCAGAGAAAGGGAGTGCGGCGCTGCGGCCTACCTGTGTGGCGGCGGTGACCAGGCCTGACTACCCCTGAAGGGAGAAGAGCATCCAGTGAGGCCCACGAGGCGAGCCTGCGGAGGCGGCGGTGGATCTCCGATCTAGCTGGCCCCTTGCTGCGGGGGCCTGCAATCGCCCTCCGAGGGGGGGAGCGCTGCGGCCTACCTGGGGGGCCGCTGCAGGACGTTGGAGGTGAGGACCGGCTGCGCCTGAGAGAGGGAGCGCGTCCGGGGGGTCCTGAGGGGTGAGCCTGCTACGGACGGAGTGGTTCCCCGGCCGAGCCGGGCCCCCTGGACTGCTGAAATTAGTGAGCACTGAGTGCTGCGACGAGACACTTACCTGAGGTAGCGGAGGGGCGGACAGCTGCGGCTGCCGCCTGATGGTCCCGGGGCCTAGCGCACAAGAGGCAGTGTCGAGGGAGAAAAGTGGGCACTGATCCCCCGGTGGCCATGAGAGCCTAACTGTTTGAGGGGCTGCAGACGGCAGGAGTCGACGCAAAGGTGCGGGGCCCTAGGCGGGAAGCTGCAGGGCATCCATGTAGTTCACGTCCTGCAAAGGCACGCCACACCGCGGCCCAGCGGTGATAGGAGGCGATAAACGGCAGCGGGTGATGCCCGGCGTGACTCCCTGAGGCCCTGCCCCCCCTGGAACGAGTCCCCCGGTTGGACACCCTAGACCAGACTGTCACACCCTAGACCTGGAGCACGGGCGGCGGAGGGGAGGCCTTGAGCGATTGGGGCAAGGGGAGACGAACAGACTGGAGCCCCGGGCCGTGGCGGTGAGCCGGAGTGGCCTGTAACTGGTGCGGAACGAGCGCACAGTTGATTAGCGCTGCTGTGGTGACCCACTGAAGTGGTGACATCGCCGTGGGGACAGTGAGTTAAAACGCTGGGGCAGTGAATTGCTAAAGAAGACCCCCAGCCTGGTGACTCGCCGTGAGTTGGCACTACCGGACGGCCACAGACCTGGCTACCGAGCCCCTGAGGGAATGCTCTGAAAGCAGCAGTGCGGAACCAAAACATCCATCCGGTGGAGGTGGCCCGTGGAGGTGAGGAGGCGGACACCAAACAACCAAGAAGTAATGGTCACACGAGGAGCGATACTGCACCACCTGTTGAAGTTGTAGATCACCGTCCCGCGAGACGAGCACGGAGGCGCATTGCTGGGGGCCTGTGAAATGGTGGCGCTAGTGCGGAGGAGATCTCGCCCGCAGCCCCGAGGGTGAATGCTGACAGCGCAACAGCTTGTAATGGGCCGAATGCGGGCGAAAATACAACAGGGACCACTACGTGCGGGGGGGTCGGACCCTGCCCACATACGAGAGGAGGGAGAGATGGAGCTGGCGTCCGCGACGGTGGCCGCCAAGCTCGACTCGGTGCTAGCCGCGGTGGAGAAACTTGGGACTGCGCTAGATAACACAAGGACCTCTCTGGAAGCCCGAATAGATAAGGTAACGTCGGACTTCACGCTTTTACATGCTGACCATCGGAAACTGGCCGAGAGGGTGACCACTCACGACCAGACACTCACAGAACTCCAGCCCGTCACCCGAAGTCATGCGGCGGCGCTACAGGACATGATCGACCGAGTGCACGCCTTGGAGGATAGAGTCGAAGACGCGGAGGGACGCTCGCACCGCAACAATGTGCGCGTAGTGGGCCTACCGGAGGGGGAAGAAGGGAGAAACCCGGAACAGTATACCGAGCACTGGCTAAAGGAACTGATGCCCCCGGGAACGTTGTCGCCCCAGTTCGTGGTGGAGAGGGCGCACTGCGTACTGACACTGAAACCACAACCGGGCGCCAGACCTTGCCCGTTCCTTTTAAGACTTCTCAATTACCAGGACAGGGATGCGGTGCTACGCGAAACCCGGAAGCTGGGCGACCTCAAAGTGAGCGGCAGCCAAGTGATGATGTTCCCTGACTACACTGCCCTTGTGCAGCGCCGCAGAAGCAACTACATGGCGGTAAAGCGCCAACTCCGGGAACTGGAGTTACCCTACTCCCTCCTGTTCCCAGCTCGACTGCGAGTGGTTGCAAAAGGAGAGACCCGCTTCTTTGACTCCCCGGCAGAGACGTGGGACTGGCTGGAGGAGACGGGCCTCTGGACAGGAAAACGACCCTCTGGCCAAGACGAGGGCAGACCCACAGGCAGAAGACCAAGACGACGGAACAAGCGCGGGACGCCGCGCTATGCCAGGGCAGGGACGGCAGCCCCGAGTCCGGAAAAAAGCAGAATGGAACGACGAGGAGTCCTGGACGCGGTTGCGACCCTTGGAGCACCGCACAGTAAGGAGCGCCGAGGAACAGGGAAACGCGACTCTTCGGCGGCCAGTGGCGCATCGTCTCCATCTACGGTGATGTCGGAGGATCTCTGCATGCCGGCAGTGACCCCGCAGACTGCTGATGGTATCATCTGATGAGGGGCCGAGACACTGGACTTTGTTGAGGGGTGCCCACGCAAGTACAATATTGTTTTTGGGTCATAATGTCTTCATGGGGCGATAATGATGGTGAGGGGCATAGGAGAGGCGGTGGGCATTGTACATGCATGGGGGGCTAACCAGATGGCCGTCCACTGCTTAGTTGGCTGTGACGCATACTTGCCCACAATGATATGACAGAGAAGTGGTGGTGGTCGATCCCCGCCTATGACGGGCTTGATTTGCTGCCCTGGACAATTATTTCGATGGTGCTCTCTCTGCATGTGACAAGGGGGTAGCTACTGAGGAGCGATGCTTAGATACACGACCCCACCAGGCAGTATACTGAACTAGTTCATACTTGCAGGCTATTGCAAAGTTTGGACGGACATCCTCGCGGAGTCCGCCCTATCTGTTATGATGTTTAAAGTTGACCTACGGGTTTTGTTGCAGCAGACCGTCACACCCTTGCACACCCCTGGCCGGGACACACTGACAGCTGTTATGCGCCTGTTGCTGCAGCCATACACTCACTCCAACGATGACGACAGTTAACGTAATCACATGGAACGTACGAGGAATGCACACACCCTCACGGCGCTACTCCATATTTGCATACCTTGAGCGACATTTGACTAGCATCGCCCTCTTGCAGGAAACACACATGACACAGGCAGAGCTCGAAAAGCTGCGTAGGCGCTGGAGAGGGCAAATATATGGCACCACATACTCTGCGCATGCGAGGGGCACATTGGTCTGGGTGAGGGCGGGGGTCCCGTTTATCTGTGAGGAGGTGGTAATAGACCAGGAGGGCAGGTACACTTTGGTTCGTGGGAAGCTTAATGGACAGCCAATACTGATGGGATCAATATATGCCCCAAATGTAGATCAGATATCCTTCCTGACAAGACTGTCACTGGCCCTGACTCCCTATGTAGGGCTCCCTTGGTTCCTATGGGGGGATTTCAATTCGGTACTCAACGTACAGTTAGATAGGTCCTTCCCCCCACTCCACAAGACGCTTGCTACATCAAACACGCGAGCGCTGGAGGACTGGCTATCGGCATGGGCAATGTCAGACATCTGGCGCGTCTTAAATCCTAGTGCGCGTATTTACTCTCATTACTCAGCAGTACACGGCCTACATGTAAGATTGGATAGGGTGGTGGCATCCCAATCCCTACTACCGTTGGTTATGAAGTCCGAGTACATGGGGCAGACACATTCAGATCACAACCCATTGTGGCTACAACTGGGCTGGGCGGCAGGCCGCCCACCCATACCCACATGGCGGCTCCAGGTGACCGCACTGGAAGACCCGGAGTTTCGCGCGTCACTGGGGACGGCTATTCTCACATATCTTGAACTCAACGAAGATACGGCCAGTAGCGCCCTAGTGGAATGGGACGCCCTTAAGGTAGCGGTTCGGGGACACTGTCTGGGGGCCACATGGAATGTACGCAGACAACTATCACTTTCCCTCGCCCGCCTAGAAACCCAACTGTTACAGCATGAGAGTGGGAGGGGGGAGGAGGGTAAATGCTCGACCGAACTGGCCGAATTGCGCGCCCAACACGCGGAACTCCTAGAGCGGCTGCGGTGCCATAATTACGCGGCACACACGGCACGCACCCACGCCTCGGCTGACCGGGCGGGCCTCCTACTGGCCTGGCTGATAGCACAAGAAGACAAGCGGGGCCCGATTGGCGCCATACGAATACCGGACGGCACACTAGTGCACACACAAAGCGAACTACACAGGGCAATGACAGATCACTATACACAACTGTACCGCTCCCGAGGACACTGCTCTGACAATGACCTAGCAAGATTCCTAGGCCCGGCCCAATTACCCACGGCCTCGGCTGCCCAGCAGGCCGCACTCAATGGCCCTCTTACATTGGAGGAGATTGGGGATGCAATCGGTGCTATGGCATCAGGGAAAACGCCGGGCCCGGATGGGCTGCCGGCCGAATATTATAAGGCCTACAGAGAGTCCTTAGTACAGCCCCTCCACAAGCTATACATGACAGCACTGGCGGAGCACACACTGCCCCCCTCGATGAGAGAAGCCTACCTGGTTTCCTTATTGAAACCGGGCAAGGATCCCACGTCCCTTGGTTCATACATACACCTGGCGTTATTGAACATGGACTGCAAACTCCTTGCCAAGATCCTGGCGGACCGATTGGCGCCAGTGGTACCGGGGTTAATACATACGGACCAGAACGGATTTGTCCCCAAGCGGAGCACGTCCTTGAACCTGCGACGATATTTCAGGGTGGCAACGGACAGCGTACACGCCTGGCCTAAGGCGGGGTGCCTCATGTTAGACCTAGAGAAGGCATTTGACAGCCTGGAATGGAGTTTTCTAGCGGGAGTGCTATTGAAATACGAGCTAGGCCCGGACTTCCTTCAGATGGTTGGCTTACTCTACAGAGCCCCCACAGTCCGCGTGCGCCTGGGACCGTATATATCTGACGCTATACCGGTGTGCAGGGGCACCAGACAGGGATGCCCTTTGTCACCCTTATTATTTGCACTGGCTATAGAGCCGCTGGTGGCCAGATTGCGAGATGTGGCAAGAGGGGGCATACCGCTGGGAGACGCGGTGCACCATGTGTCCCTGTACGCGGACGACCTGCTGGTTTACGTGCGAGACGTAAATAATATACCACCGCAGCTGGCAACCATCCTTCAGGATTTCGCGGTCCTCTCGGGGCTCCGGGTCAACGTGAGTAAATCCTGTCTCTATGTGTTTCGGGAGGGACTTCAGGACCCAGGGTATATGCTCAATGGTACACAGGTACAGTGGCAAGAATGCACTTTTCGGTACCTGGGGATTCAGATATATCGCCAACCCAAAGATCTGATGGATGGCAATCTGGGGAGGGCAGTGACGGCCATTCGGTCGCAAATGGGCTTCTGGGGCGCGCTCCCATTGACGGTCACAGGTAGAGTGGCGCTGACGAAGATGGTGATCCTCCCTAGGCTTCTATACTACTTCGTGAATTTACCCCTCTACGTTCCGGCCGCCTTCTTCACTACGTTTACTAAACTGCTCCGGGATTTTATATGGGGGGCTGCACGGCACAGGGTGGCGCTGACGAAACTGTACCTGCCAACTGACCAGGGGGGACTAGCGGTACCATGCTTTGAGCATTATTATCTGGCAGCCCAGATACAATGGATAGCCAGATGGCTCGCGGATAGAGACAGGGATGATACCGCAACCACATTACCACCGTATTCGTTAGCACGCATAACCAGCCTCTTCCACCCAGCTGCTAGGGCTGCGCGACCGGCACCGCTGCTGCTGGCAGTGGCGTACCGGTGCTACCGTAGATGTCTATACCTCACAAGAGACGTCGTCCCGTATGCACCCGCGATACCATTGGAGGGCTCCCCTAGTGGACTGGGGGTGCTATCGGCTGTGGCCCTTGCGGACTGGCGGGCAGCGGAGGTACAAACCCTGGGAGACTTATACAGGGACAGTGCGCTTATGTCATATGAATCCTTGGTGGTTGAAGAGGGATTACCGCCAAGGCAGTTTTTAATGTATCGTTCACTGTTGGCGACGCTAACAGACAGATGGGGAGACATGCACACGGAGCCGGCCCAACACCTCACTATTCAGTATCTCCATGTTATGGGAAGGGGCAGACACCTGGTTCGCTGGTTCGCGTCATCACTCCGAATACATGTAGCGGTCAAACTGGATCCACTCCGCCAAAAATGGGAACTGGACTTGGGGCGACAATTAGCGGATAAGGAGTGGGAAAAGATACTTAGAAGCCCGGTGTGCATACCCAGGAACATGCGATTCCGACAAATACAACTATTTATTCTACACAGAGCGTATCTCACACCTGAACTAATAAATAGGTACTTTCACTGTACTGACGCAGTGTGCCCCAGATGTGACGAACTTGGAGCCGGGTTGATTCATATGCTCTGGAGCTGTCCCAACATACTCACCTATTGGCGCGAAATCCGTGAGCTCTTGCATCAGTGCACGGGCCGCGACCTGCCCTTTGAATGGACGTGAACCTACTCCATCATTTCAGGCGAACTCCAGCCACAAAAGTTACCTCTCGGTTCCTGGACTTGGGATTAGTGGTAGCTAAACGACTCCTGACCAAACGCTGGAAAGCGAGAGACCCCCCACACACACAGGCATGGCGATAGTCACTACTAGCATGGGCTAAGGCAGAAGGCATCGCCCTCCGGCGGGAGGAAACACTGGGGTTACGGCAGGAGCCCATAGCAGCCAGGTGGGAGGGATTATATCGTAGCCTGCAAAATGGGGAGGAAGACCTTACCGGGAACCCATCCACGTAGAAAGGGAGAGAATGATGGACAGCACACTGGTAGTACCCTCTGTATGGTTCCTTACACAGCTGTGATAGGCGGATTGTCTGGGGTGAGGGCTGGTGAGGGGAGGCGCAGACAGTATGGAGGCTACGGTCGTGTAGTCCCGGGGGGGGAAGCACTGGGGAGAAACATTGCAAAAGGGTCGGTCAACGCTGCTGTTGTTGTTGTTCTCACTATTATTCTTATGTTGTCTCAACTTTACTATCTGTTTAACCAGCCGCATTATGTGAACCAAAAGGACCTTAAATAACGACATGTCGACAAAAATGCCTGGACTGATCTGATAACCTCTGCCTGGACACGATGGGCCGCACATGTTGGACCAATTTATTGCTAGCTAAGAGGCCCTACAGATGTCATTAACATGTAATGTAATACTCCACACCTATAACAGAGATCTGTATATTGTGGGATAGCGGAGGGATAGATATGTACAACTGTATACCGACTGTCTGTTACCTTCAAACCTATGTTCAAATTTACAAATACAATAAAAACAGATAAAAAAAAAAAAAAGTGTACGTGTATTGAACGGCGTTTTCTAAGAAAAGAACGAAGAGATCCTTGCACGCAACGAGAAGGCATATTATGACATCAGTTGAGCCCGGGCTGCAACAATGGTGCCTCTCTCTTCATTTTGATGTGACTACTGTCAGGGACAGATCGCCATGACTTTGGTAAGAGCCTGGTGCAGGAGATGACACTGATGTCACTCCGCCCCTCTTTGAGCCATCCCATGTTTTCTTCTGATTGAAAGAAAAGGGACAGACCGTTGTGGCAACAATGGAAGAATGCGCTTGTAAGGCTATGGTGCAGAGCTGAGGATTAGACCTCATGTGCTGTGGCAGGGGTTGTCTGGGCAACTTTTAAGTGACAGGAAAACATTTGTAGACGGGGTGCACAGACCCCTCATTCCTCACTGATCCCCACGCTGATTTGAAAGGGAGCCCAATGTTTAGGAGATACAGAACAATGTCCCAAACTAACCCCTGATGGGGCAGGGTTCCATCTTTCGTACATGCTCTGGAACCCCTTGTCAGTGGACCGTTTATACCTGCTTAGACGTGTAGAGGGGAGAAATAACTTGTCCCATCAGTTTTCACAGTCCCAATTATTTTTGTTTCTGAAGAGTCGCAGACTCCAGTTTCTAGGTTAGTTAATTTATTACAAAGCCAAAAATAACTGGACATACAGACACCTCAAGATGAGGTTGTAGAAATACATCGTAACTAAACAAAGCCAAACCTACGGGCAAAGTTCAATCTCTGAAGCATGAAAAGAATGACGAATTCCAAGATCAGAACGCAGGCAATGAGTGCCCCAATGTCAAGATTAGTCTTCATCAGAGGTTCATAAGTAAAAAGCATTAGTCTGTCCCTACACTACCACTAACGTGTCATCCCTACTTAGCATTCCCCAGGCAAGTTGAGGCAAAGGTGTCAGAGCGTGAAGACTTCCTAAGAAGTGCACTTACATTGAATGGGTCAAGAAGCATGAAGCAACAGAGCTCGTTCTAAGATGCTCCTTCTCTCTCCATCGATCTCCTCTCCTCTCCTGACTCAACCCAGGGGTACTGTCCCTAATTCCAACACCAAGATCCTAGGACACACCCATTTCACATCATCCGATCCTCTCATCCAGCTGGACACATCCTTGTCGGTGTTTTTTCACTTAGTTTCGATACTCCCAACCTCTGGCTCGATGACCTTGATTCCCAGGCCTTCTACAGTGCGAAAGAACACCGTCCCACATTATCAGCACTGCTTGTTTGAATGTATCCTCTCCTCCCTAAGCCTAACTCCTAAAACAAAGCGTTATTCTAGCTAACAAAGACGAGTTTCTCCACCTGCAACAGAAACGTGAGAAAGAGAAAGATTCTTCATACATATGAACATTACGAACAAACGCATTATAGAGAGCCTGGGAATACACATGAGGCCTACTGAAAATCGGCTAACATAAGAATCACCATGGAAGTTCGTTAAACACAGGTATACATAAACATTATTACTGCGCACATCTAAATCAATGCATTACATTTCGGTAAATGAGCTTTCTTTAGTCAGTTATAAACGAACATTAGGATTTTCATCATTTAGAACGCAATTACAGTGTTAATCTCTCCACATTACTCAAAATATCTTCTATCACTTCACTTTTACACATTATCACAGTTCACATTCTAATAGTCAAATGTTAACACGACAAAGCATAAATGCAGGAGCAAACTACTCGTGATTATAACGCACCCCTACAAATCAAAGAGCATAATCGTGCTCTATCACCCCTGAGCAGCAGCTGCAATTAGTCAGTTACATTGAGTTGTCCATGTGCCCCAAAGTAGCAAAGGGAGTGTGTTACCTATACAACTATAACGCTAGTTCCGTCATAATTTGTGAAAAATTACAAATTCCCCAAATCTTGCAAGTGTTGTAATGTACCATCTCAGTACTGTTCTTAATGCTGTTGCCCTCACTGAGGCTGTCAAGTTTCCCGGCAAATGCGTAAAAAGCACATCCAGGCCAGATTTTTGCTTTGCGTTTCAGTTGTGGTATGCATGTTCTCAGCGTACTCTCTCCAGGCGGTGCGTGTTCACCAGTCTCCTCGCTCCTTCCTCCCCCCACGGGAATATAACTTGTAAATAGAGCTTAGTTGGCTTCCGATCAGCCGGTACACACAGTCGCTCAAAACTCCGGCTGACTGTACGTACTGCTGCACCGTCCATTCAGATGTTAATCTTACCCGCTCAATTCCTTTAATTCACTTTTAAAAGGTTCTACAGTTAAAGAAAAATATCCAGGTGCACTTTCACTGGTGCGCATTAAAGCGCTACTATACCTTCGGCTCGAGCTTGCGCTATATACAGCTGCCCAAAAAATGCTGCTCAAGCTCCTAACACCAAGTCGTGTAGGAAACAATGCGGCATACATTTACATATTCTCTAAAACTCAATTTAAAAACCAAAGTTACTTACTTGCGAATAAGGAGCATTTTACACTATTTCTTCATTTAACTTTCGTAATTGGGCCTAAATCTGTTTGCATTCCCCATTCAAACATTTACATCAAAAAAAGAGTTTTGTTTCTTTCAGCAAGCAAACATTCTCCGTGACATTATTTGCCTTTATTCAAATTGGCATATTTTAGAACAAGAGCCTTTAAAGACAGGTTTCCTAAAACACCTGACAATATTAATAATTAGAAGCAATTTCGCTTCACATACAATTACTTTACAAGTAAATCATATTTACACAATGTCAAATTAAATTGATTAAGCGTTAGATTACAAGATCTTATAATTTATTTGTTTTTTCAACATTTCAAATTAAGCATGTTTTTTTCCTTATTTTTCAATTGACATACTTTAAAAATTAGACAAAAAGAGGAGATGCACCTTGCTGGCAACAACAAAGGCCTTGCCAGGTCAAGAAATAAATTTGAATCTCTGTGGGAAACTTTCCATCCTGTTTTTTATGGCAAATCACTCAAAAACCCTGCATGAAGCTCACAACAATGATAACGATCTTAACAATGCTACTTTGCTTTTTATTATACTGTCACAGTCTCCTTTGAAAACACGTCTAGAAACAATTCAAACCTCTCACATCACTCCAGACTCCATGACACAGCCTTTCTTTAGTACAAACAAGGCGTGCACGCATTACAAACAGATTTTAGATTATGTAACAATTCTGCTAGCGTACAAATTAAAGGCAGCTCTTCTAATTTACGTATTTCCAAATCAAACATTGGTTTACTGCCATATAAAAAGCAGCATGATTTTTTTTTAAGTCGGTCTGAAGGTTTGGAAAGTGCTTTACAGGCATCTGAAAGCCACCGTGGGTTTTCATTTAATGTATCTATTTCTTTCTAGAAGTGTACATTTATATAAGAAACAGAGCATGAAGGATAATTGTTAAATTAGCTATTTTGCATCTGCCACAATGTAGCCTTAGTGCGATGATATCATCTTTTGAAACATATGGTGAAGCATGAGTTTAGTTTAAAACACAATATCACACAATTCACTAACATGCAAATCAACATCACCCAGCATATTTACGCTCCACATAATACCACTCAGCACAACATAATTCAACTTCACATAACACTCTACTCACTACCACATAATTGCACACCACATAAAATCAAACTATTCCACATAAGAACAATCCACATAAAAACACTCCACAACATGCCACATAATTTTGACAACATAACTTTACTCCACACTCACAGTTCCATGCCACACAATTTAACTCAACACATTTCCATTACACACCACATAATTCAATATCAAACCACTTAATTCTGATCAACAACACAATTACATAACACACCACATACATCCAATACACACCATAGTCCCGCATCCTACCTCAAAATTCCACAGAATACCACATAATAAAACTCCATGACATAACATTCTACAACACAATATACCATTACACATAATTACACTCCATAACACACAATCCCCCTTAGCATACTTCCAATACACTTGAATACAGCACATTTGCGCATAAAGCCAAGCATCCCCTATTTTTTAAACAAAAAAAGATTCAAATTTTACTCCATTTTTCTTCTAAAAAACAATTTCTGCTAGAAGTAATTCTAGAGGAAAGTTTGATCCTGTGTCTCATTTGCACTATACAGCTAAATAATATCATCTTTAATTACTAATGCTCACGTTTTTTTTCCGTTGCCCTACATATATCTGTGCTTCATAGAGAAACACTTTTTAAATACAGCTTTTTAATTTTGCTAAACTTGTGTGTAAACATACTTACATATAAAGGATTTCAGCAGCTGTCTTCATCAATTGGTCTGTTATTGTCATTCATATCACTCCACATAATTCCAATACACTAAATACCATAGAATTACTATCCACATAATTCCAGTGCACACCATACCACATTATTCCACTACACACCACATGTATCCACTCTACTCTAAAACACATAAGTAAAAAACATTTACATTTACAACGCCAATAGTTCTAACTCTCGCAAATGTGAGATCTATTGCATTGAAAATACTTGTCTTTGTTGCTGCCAGTAATGTGTTCCCATTGTTCAATAATTCTTCAATACTTTTTTCATCAAATCTTGCTTCATCACTGACTCTAAAATGAAATAATAATATCTTGAACATAAATATCACAGACAAATCTAGTATAACAGTTTGGCCAATTTTGCTTAGATTGACTTAGGGAGAATGGTCTTAAAGATGCAATTTAATCCCTTCCCATTTGCACAATCTACTTGGGGACAGAGTGAGGGATAATGTTAGCCTTCTTGCTTTTAAAACAGTAATGATTCTATTTATACTTAAGCTTGGAGAATTCGTATTTTATGGCAGGATAGGAGGCTAGCATTATGCATAGGCAAATTTTTCCAAAGCAAATCCTGAGACATGTTCTAGTGGCCTGAACTAAAACCTAATAAAATCTAATAAAAACTCCCACACCAGACCAAAATGCTGTCTGCAAAATATCTTCTAAACCTACCTCCTGCAATAAAATCCTTTCTAGCCATTGGTCATCTCTTTGAATGAGATTTTAAAAACAAACATTTCACACCAGCTTCCTGCTTTACTGCTTCAACCCATCTAGTGACAGTAGCAGTTATCACAGCTCTAAAAGGCATCACATAGGGAATCAGTAATTGTTCTACTCCTGCACCTCTATTCTCACTCACTTGATGTTCATATTCCTTCGTACATCTCCCAACACATAGCTTTGGTTGGTCTTTAAAATATGGATAAAACACTGAGCTCGACATCATTTTGTTCTATGCATAACCTCAAAAACACCCAGTACAGTTGATAAGACCCAATACTCAGGTCCAATGCCTTTATATCTGACATCCTTCTAAACGAAAACAAGCAAAGGAAAATGGCTAGTTTCCAAATCAGTTCTCTTATAGTTAAAAAAGTTTAACCGGCCATCCCTTGTAAAGTAAAAAAACAGACTGACATCCCACAAAGTCTTATATCGAAAATGTGGTGACCTCTTCAGCTTTCAATCTCAAGAACCTGCAGATTAAGGGTCACTTTCCAATTTATACCTCTTCCAATGAAGAGTCTCCAGCAACGAAGACGGATTTGTAACAATTCAATGCTGTGTAGCATAAACCTTTTAGAAATAATTCCACCAAACAATTGACTACCATAATCTCATCTGCTCCCATGGGATTCAAGTCCCTCTCCAAGCACCAATTAGAGCATACTTTCCCTGGCCCTGTATATCTTCTTGTACCCAGTGCCCTAATGGATTAAGGAGCTCCAAAGCCTCTCCCAAAAGTGTTTCAAATTCCTTGCCACAACTATTAAAACAAGTATTAAAAGTCTATCTCATCAGCATGTTTGTACAATAAATAATGTACTAATAAATAAACAACAAGTTATGTTGTATTTCAGTAATGTCTTTATTGTTATTATTTTGTGTGCTTAACACACACCAGTAAAGGGCTTCACTGTGTGACTCGTTTGTGCTTTCCCTGACGACTCATTTGTTGTTTCTCTTTGGCAGCAGGGGTCACTTCTGGAACATGCTCAAATGACCTGCTGGCCCTGATGACTCATGTGTTTGTGCTGATTCTGATGACTCATTTGTTGTTTCCCCTTGGCAGCAGGGGTCACTTCTGGAACATGCTCAAATGGCCTACTGACCCTGATGACTCATCTGTTTGTGCTGACTCTGATGACGTAATTGTTGTTTCCCTTTGGAAGCATTGCAAGTTCTGGAACTTGCTTGAGAGCACCGCTTACTGAGGTGGCACCTCTTTACAAAGAGGCTGTGTCCTTTCAGTTGCGCTTGTTCTTCGTGCTTGGTTTTGAAAGAAGCTGCCACATCGAGGATCCAAACACCTAAGAAGTTTTTCTCGACGGCATTACACATATGCTGGGTGGGGAATATGTACAAGAGCGGAAAGGGGTGGACGTGGGTATAGTCTCCAGGGATCAAAAATAGATGGCTTTTAAAATTTTAACTTGGAATGTCAATGGGCTGGGTAGTAAGATTAAGAGAATGCTTGTGTGCTTGTGTTACAGTATTTGCGATGACACAACCCAGACATTGTACTGCTCCAGGAAACACACCTGAGATTTATTAAAAAAAAGAGGTTTTTCTCAATTTCAGAGAGCTGTCATCCTACAGATCAAGGCTGCATGTGTTTCCTGATACCACACTCTCTAACTGCTTGCTTTCAGGCCCTGCTCACCTTCTTCAGAGGTTCAATCAATCAATCAATCACAGAATTTGTAGAGCGCACTACTTACCCGCGAGGGTCTCAAGGCGCTGGGGAGAGGGAAGGGGGGGGGATGCTGCTACTGGTCGAACAGCCAGGTCTTGAGTAGCCTCCTGAAGGTCAGCAGGTCTTGGGTCTTTCGTAGGCTTAGTGGAAGGGTGTTCCAGGTCTTGGCGGCGAGGTGTGAGAAGGATCTGCCGCCGGTGGTTGTTCTTCGAATGCGGGGGACGGTGGCGAGGGAGAGGTCGGCGGAGCGGAGCTGGCGGTTGGGGACGTAGAAGAAGAGTCGTCTGTTGAGGTAGGCTGGGCCAGTTTTGTGGAGTGCCTTGTGTGCGTGGGTGAGGAGTTTGAAGGTGATCCTCCTGTCGATGGGGAGCCAGTGCAGGTTCCTCAAGTGGGGGGTGATGTGGCTGTGGCGTGGTACGTCGAGGATCAGTCGTGCGGAGGCGTTTTGTATGCGTTGCAGTCGCTTGATGACCTTGGCCGGGGCTCCCGCGTAGAGGGCGTTCCCATAGTCCAGTCTGCTACTGACGAGGGCCTGGGTGACTGTTCTTCTTGTGTCTGTCGGGATCCACCTGTAGATCTTGCGAAGCATGCGGAGGGTGTTGAAGCAGGAGGAGGAGACTGCGTTGACTTGCTTGGCCATGGAGAGCGTTGAGTCGAGGATGACTCCCAGGTTGCGTGCGTGGTCGGTGGGTGTCGGGGCTGCTCCCAGCGTCGTTGGCCACCAGGAGTCGTCCCAGGCTGAGGGGTTGGAGCCGAGGATGAGGACCTCCGTTTTGTCCGTGTTCAGCTTTAGTCGGCTGATCTTCATCCAATCGGCGACGGCCTTCATTCCTTCATGGAGTTTGGCTTTGGCGGCGAGGGGGTCCTTGGTGAGGGAGAGGATCAGTTGAGTGTCGTCGGCGTAGGAGATAATGTTGAGGTCGTGTTGTCTGGCGATGCGTGCGAGCGGGGCCATGTAGATGTTGAACAGTGTTGGGCTGAGGGACGATCCCTGGGGTACGCCGCAGATGATCTCGGAGGCTTCGGATCGGAAAGGTGGGAGGCGGACTCTCTGGGTTCTGCCGTCGAGGAAGGAGGTGGTCCATTCCAGGGCCTTGTCTCGGATCCCTGCGTCGTGGAGGCGTGCGCGTAGAGTGCGGTGGCAGACAGTGTCGAAGGCGGCGGAGAGGTCCAGCAGGATGAGGGCTGCGGTCTCACCATTGTCCAGCAGGATCCTGATGTCGTCAGTGGCGGCGATGAGGGCAGTCTCAGTGCTGTGGTTGCTGCGGAACCCTGATTGGGATGGGTCCAGGATGCTGTTTTCTTCGAGGTATCGGGTTAGCTGTTTGTTGACGATCTTCTCGATGACCTTGGCTGGGAACGGAAGCAGAGAGATGGGCCGGAAGTTCTTGAGGTCTCTCGGGTCCGCCTTGGGTTTTTTGAGTAGGGCGTTGATCTCTGCGTGTTTCCAGCTCTCTGGGAAGGTCGCGGTCTCGAAGGAGAGGTTGATGATGTTGCACAGGTGGGGTGCGATGGAGCTGCTGGCTTTGTTGAAGATGTGGTGCGGGAAAGGGTCTGACGGGGAGCCGGAGTGTATTGTGCTCATGGTCTTGATGGTGTCCTCGATGTTCACGCTGGCCCAGGCTGGCAGGGGGTCGTGGTCGATGGTGTGTGGCGGGTCTGGTGTATCGATCTTAGTTGGGGTTGTCTGGGTGTCGAAGCTGTCGTGGATGTCGGCGATCTTGCGGTGAAAGAAGGTGGCGAGGTTCAGCTGAGGTACCGCCTTCTCGCACTCAAGTAGAAACTCTTGTAACAAACTGGGGAAAAAACAGCACTCCAGTAAGGTGGCGAGTTGGGGGGCAGGTTTTAGTCTGCACTAGTGGTTGGTGAAGGGAGATCAACCAACCGTAGCATGAGACACACATTGGGAACTAACTCCTAGTTCCCCCTCTGTAGAGATTTGTCTTTGGATGTATAGGCTTGTTTTCAGAACTCGCAATGAACCTTGAAAAAACTGTCACAGCTTTTGATTCAGGAACATCAAGAAATTTGTGTTATTTAACATAAGGAACTGTAGTTATATACTTTGCTGTCTTAGTGGAAACAACCAGCGTTTTCTTGTGTGAAATGTAAAAACAATTCTTGGTGAAAGTAGAACTAAGAATTGTTGACTAACCTTTCTCCTTTCAGGTCTCATTCCCTGCAGTACCCACCCTAAGTTCCCTTTCCCCCATTTGGCCACATCGATACTCTGGTGAAATATAAAACTCAGAGTCGATGCTGCCAGAATTAGGGCATCTTGAGAACATCACTTCCGAGGAACAGCGCCTGACTGAAAGATTCTTGCATTCTCCTGATTCCCTGAATTTCTCTAACCAAGAATGTTGAGAACACCTGGATGTATGAAAGGATGCCCTTCTACTCCTACTAACATTCCTCTGGATGCTGGAATCATAAGGGGTTCCTCCATTGTCAACTCTAAGACTGTTGGAAACCAAGCCTGAGTGTTCCAAAAAGAAGTCACTCGAACCACACAACATCCTTGCTCCTCACCAGCAGTAACAGTCTCTGGGGCATATTCTCAAGAACGTGTGATAACTACCGCAAGTGTAGCTTAACGCAACCCTACACATCGCAGTCCATCGCGGGAAAACAACTCCGTGTTAACGTGGTATTCACAACATGGCGGTACCATGCGATAGTCACAGGACAACGCATCAAATGAACGCGTTAAAAACAACGGGACGCCGCAAAAACGCGAAACCCCAACGCAAAAATAGTAGTGATGACGGCAATCGCGATACAAAAATCTACGAAAACCAGCCACATGCCTGCAATTCCCACGCGTCATGCGGGAAAATGCACCATAAAAGTAGAAAAAAACATACCAACAAAAGCCAAACAACAGCGAAGCACAATGGAGGCAGCCGGAGCAAGTACAGAGGACAACCAGTACCCCACAAGCCCCACGGAGGACCAGCCTGGGACATCGGGGTCAGAGCAGGGCAAGGACAAGGACAAGAAGAAGAGGAAGACGAAGTTCAGTCTGCAGGAAAACAGGATCCTGATAACGGAGGTGATAGAACACCATCAATCACTGTTTGTCACCTCCACTGTGTCACTGGCAACTAAAAATGGAATATGGCAGACCATCGTGGACAAGGTGAATGCAGTCGGAGTGCTGAAGAGGACAATGGACGAGGTCAAGAGGCGCTGGAATGATGTGAAGCGCAAAACCAAGCTGAAACTCACAAACAACTGGAAGGCAGCAATGCAGACTGGAGGTGGGAGTCCTGCGCCACAGGAGGAGCTGGACGAGATGGAGGAAATGGTGTCCACAGTCATCAGTGGGGAGATGGTGGCAGGAGTCGGGGGACCAGACACTGCTCAACATGACCGGACACAACAGCAACAGGGTGAGTAACCACCAGGGACTGGGGGGACGGGGGGAGATGGGCACCATGGCACACATGCACAATTAAGCATAGCACATCTGCGGACAAACCATGCCCCAGACCCACAACTCCCACCGAGAGACCAATGCACACAGGTATGCAACATCTCAGCACTGCAGAAGCACAGAACCCAGAGGCACACCACATGGAAGGGAGGAGGGCAGCTAAATCAGAGCTGCAGGGGCGACTCCCCCAAAATGCGGCACACACACATAACATGCAGAGCACATCAACATTGACAACGAGGTGGTACAAACCGCAACACGTCCACAACAGAACAGAGGACACAACAGGTGCTGCATGTGCGTAGAAACTGGCCAATCACATATGGCACTGCAGGGAAATGTGAGTTGACAATGTACAAGTACAAACTAACATCCGTGATGTAGTCGGAATGTCCACTGTCCCGCATCAAATAGGCAGCTCCCCCCAAACAGTCACAATGTACACTGTCAGGCAGTCTGAATGCAGACATGTACAATGTGTCAACATACATGAATACACGATGTCAAACTGCATCTCCCCTTCACATTGCAGGGGGAAATCCAACACCTCCTGCAGAGCAGTCCAAACCTCGCTTCTCTGATGACGAAGAGGACAACCACACCTTCGACTCAGACGCCCTCGAACAGCTCGTGGAGAGCCTCCGCAGCCAACTTCCAGAATCAGGGCAACCCAGCTGCCACGAGGAGCCCCCCCCTGCACAGTACACACAGCAGGCAGCACCCACCACCACGGCTGCCTCCCAGGACCCCCACGCGAACACATGGCCTTCCAACGCCGTGTGTTGGGGTGCCAGGAGAAGCTGACTGAACAGGTGCAGGTGGGGTTCGACCGCATTGCAGCCAAACTAGACGCCATACGTGGGTGTCTAAGTCCCATCAGGGACCACTCACAGTCCCTAACGGACACCCACAGTCCGCTCCATGCCCTCCAACGGACCATGGCGGACATCGCCAGAGTCCTGACTCTGCGACAAGAATGACTGTCTAGCCAGAGTTCCTCCAGCGATCTCACCCAGGAGTTGGGACACATGCGGAGGATCATGGAGAACATGGAGCGGATGCAGGCGGAAAGAGCGGCTGCAACGGCTGCACATCAGCGAGAGGTAGCTGGGTCCCTCAATGCCCTAAAGACCTTCCTCATGGCATTGCTGCCACAAGGCCTGGCGCTGATGCATGCTGCTGCTACCACCCCATCCACATCTCCGGCCCCTGATGTGTCTGTGCCACACAGTGCTGGGGACAGTACACCACCACCCACATGTGAGGCACATGCAACAGCAGAGGACGAAGATGCGGATGAACCCACCCTCGTGGTCAGGAGGACGCAGTAGCATTCATCTCCGCCATGTAGCCTGTTTCTGCTTGGTTCTGCCCTCTGCATCACCTTCCACTGTCCCCCGATGCACTCTGCCACACTCACCTCTGACCTCGACATGGACTGCCATATTCTGTTTGGTCACCAATGACATAGCTATCAGACTGCGGACTAAAGTCCTCCTCTCCTGATGTACCTGTCATTCCCTGAAGGACTGTGGCTGGCCCTCCATGGGCCGACAATGTGAAGTGGGGTTGGCATGGCCCTTTACTGCTCCAGCTGCAACACTTCCTTGAATGTGTAATAAACATTCATATCCACACAGATGTGTCATGTCTATGATCTTTCAAGTGTGGAAGTATGGATGAATGTAGGGTCAGTGATTCCCCCTTATGTCCATGTTGCCCATGTTGTGGGACTATTGTCACAGGGTGACAGATTGCCGATTCCGGTCCGGGTGGCGCCGACACTACAACGGAGGCACATCCATTAGTCACTTCCTTGTCCAGCCCAGGACGGAACCACGCCCAGAGCCCCGGGGTCATTGTTCACACCCTTACGCTGGACTGGCATACGCCAGGACAGCCCACTCCGATTACGCACACAGGGGGGGACGACAGCACTACATGTCCTAGGTCTTCACTGTGGGGATCTGCAGCTCACAGGTCTAGTTGTCAGCATGCCACAGCCACTCCCTCACGGCTGGTGTACACCCACACCACACCCATCCAGTACTGGCATCACAGGACATGTGACCCTGGCAATAAAAATGGCCTGGCGCACGTGCTGGACGCCATTTCCACTCTCTCTGACTGGGTGTCTCCGTGTAGTTCTCATGTGTGCATGAGGGCCTAGGGCCCTGCCACCTCACATTGCCCAGTGCTGGGGGTGACATGATGGCGTCCGCACAACGGGACTCAATCATTAAGGGTCCATGGCTAGTGGGGCACAGACTTGGTGGCACCGGATACACTGCGGCAGGCACAGGCACCCCGCCACGGGACGGTGTCTTGCGGTGCAGTGAGATAGGGGCACCTAAAGTGCTGAGCGGGTGTGCAGCCTGCGATGATGCGCTGTCCTGGCGGTCCGGACTGGCAAGGATTAGTGTGAGCCCTGCTGGACCGCAATGTAGGCCTGGGCCAGCGGGCAGTGCGGCCCTCCCGCCAAGTGGCATTGCGTCACGCTTCACAGAGTTAGTGACACCTCAAGCGCTGAGAAGGGTGTGCAGCCTGCGATGATGCTGTGTGCACTGATGTGGTCTCTACCATTGCGTAATCAAGACCCAGAGTCAGGTGTGTGACCTGGTGGCCCGCGGTGCAGGGCTGCATGATGTGGAGGGTGCCATGGTCGCGGGCACCGGGCTTGGAGATCCCTCCGGAACGTGGTGGGCCCTCTTGGAGACAGGCCGGTGGCGGAAGGTGAGCAGTGAGGCCTGGTTGCGCAGGGGGCGGGCAATCACCGCTGGGCGGCGGGAGGGGCTTGGGTGGAGCAGCCTGTGTGAGCAGGGGCGGGCAAGCGATGATGGCGTGTGCAACTGTATGGACTCTGCCATTCATGTCTCTGGAAACTGTTTCAGATGAGGGACCTGGGGGACTGCTGTGAATACCGGCACGTGGTTGGAGACACACCAGTGGCAGCAGGTGAGCAGTGAGGCCTAGGTCCGCAGTGTCGGCACTCTCTCCCTCTCTCTCTCTTTCTCTCTCCCTCTCTTTCTCTCTCCCTCTCTCTTTCTCTCTCCCTCTCTCCCCCTCTCTTTCTCTCTCCCTCTCTCTTTCTCTCTCCCTCTCTCCCTCTCTCCCTCTCTCTTTCTCTCTCCCTCTCTCTTTCTCTCTCCCTCTCTCCCTCTCTCTTTCTCTCTCCCTCTCTCTTCCTCTCTTTCGCTCTCTCTCTCTGTACTTTGATGGGCGCATGGCACACCTTCTGATCTAGATTTCTGTTTTGCAGGCTGTGACTTACAGAATGTCCTGAGACGACCCGCCATGCCTCTTCAGATTTTTTTTTTTTGGTTTGTTCTGTAATAAACGTATTGTTTGGATATTTTGATATGGGTGTATGATTTCCCTTTTTCTGGCCACACATGTATGTTGGGTGTTGTGATTGTGCGACTTCAGGCGATTTGTTTGGTTCATGATTTCGTGGAGTTGATGTGCAACATCTTTGTCCATGGGGGGGGGGGTGCCCGGGGTAGGGCCCGGGGGGTGGGTGGGGGGTGGGGTCCTGGGGGTGGTGGCGATGGGTGTTGTTGACCTATTGGGGCTCAGGCCTGCATGATGGGTTGCTCCAGGGCATCTGTTGTTCTTCATGTGTGGCTTTGGGCTGTGCTCCCTTGTCTGGTGCCGGTTGTCGTCCGACTTTACACCAGGTAGGAGCAGGTGTTAGTTTCCTGCTGCTAACGTGCCTTAGCGCATGTTTTGTGATCTTATCGCCGATCTGGCTGGTCGTTGAGAATGTTGTGGAGTGGTGTTGTTGCGGCTTTTTGCACGGGAACGCCTACTCTGCATATCATTAGCGTTAGTTGCCGGGCTCCTCTGTGGCGATGTTTTTTGCGACTGCTATCGCAGGTAAACTGGAGTTATGGGCTGTTAGCACCAGCTTGGGAATGGGGATTTGGCTGCGATAAAGTGCCGTTGGCTTGGCGATAGCTCCTTGAGAATATGCCCCACTGTTTCATACCAAATGACATACGTAATCCCTCTAACATGTCCAACCCTTATTAAATGCCTCCACTGCCGTGGCTCCCAGGTCCGAACACCAAATTAAATGTTTCTCCAACTGGAAACTCAGATGTGAAGAAAAAACATCTACCTCCAGATACCACATACTTCCTAAATTTACAGAAAATACTCTCAGTACAGCATCCGATTGCTGAGAACCATCAAATATACAACATCCAATCTGCTTCTCCCTGACAAAGACTTCGCTCTCAAATTCACCTTGTTTTACAAATACCACATCTCATTCGCCACTTCTGAAAGTTTCTTTGACCAGCTAAATTCCAATTTGTTTATGTAAGCGAATAACTTCTGTCACCATTCTCAATAACACTGAGCAGTCATGAACCTGATTCTTAAAACTCTGAAGAACATAGGAATCTGCTGTCATCTCTAATATATTTATATATTCCTTCCTTTCCTGCACCTTTTGTCTGTCTTCTGCTGCAACAATTTTGCACTCCAACCTTGCATCCATCTCCTAAACATAGTGTGGGGCAGTCCCAAAGATTGCACGTCCATTCTATGCCTCCATTTTCTGCAACCACCATTCCAGTTCCTTCTTTGCAGACCATTCTCCGACATGGGCTCATGCTGCAGAGTTCTGAACTGCAAGGTCCCTGGATTGATGAAGACCAAAGACCAACAACCCTCATCAAACCTCTCAAACTGACCTTTTCCAAATTCAACAGATGTGGAAACCCTTGCTTGAACATTTTTGTTTTCCTTTCTGGCCTCTGAAATTGAGCCTTCCTCGTATCTACTCTGAATCCATAAAAACTCCAAACTTTGTGAAGAAATCAAAATAGATTTTTCTAAATTCAGAATGAATGCTAAATCCTCCAAAACTCTTTTTGTCATTAGAAGTTGTGACTCCAGAACCTCCGCATGATGACAGATTATCAAAATGCCATCCAAGTGAATCAACAAAGCACACCATTTCCTTCAGATAACGAACCACTCGCTTCAACATGCTGGTGAAACACCACAGTCCAGAGGTGAGACCAAAGGTAAATGTTTAAACTGGTACAACAGGTCCCTCATCTGAACTGAAGAAATCGCTGACTCTCCCTAGGCAATTGAATCGTAAAGTAATCATCCTTTCTGCTTTCACTAACCAACTTCCTGCCTGTGGTATATCTCGTAGAAGAGAAATTTCTTCCATTTTGAAATGCCTCTAAGATACAAACTTGTTCATTTGTTTATCACAGTGTGTCAGCCCTTGTTCTTTTTCTTTACCAAAACAGAGTGCTCCCATGTTTATCTTCTATTTTCATAAATGCACCCTTCATTAACATTTGCTCTACCTCGAAATCCACTGTACACCATAACTCCTGTTAAACCACAATTTCTCTTTGCTCCTTCAGCTGAATTGGAATCGCCATAAATTCTATTCTGTAACCCTGACTCGTCTGAAGAATCCATGCGTCCTTTCCAATTTTCTGATAATTCTCAAGGAAATATTTTAAGCTGCCTCCTACCTTTCCATGGGAAGAACCAAAAGTATTTGCCATACTCAACCTGGGCTGTACCTCCTTGCTGCTCTCTGTCCCTAGGGGTCCTATCACTTCTTCCTCTGCCTCACAGCAAAAATATAAAAATTCTAAAGAGTTTTGCGTATCATGCAAAGAGCCTCTTCCTTGATCGTATTGGGCCATAAAGAAACTTCGGCCAAGAGGTTGTTCTCTCCTCCTGGCCCTGCTGTACAAAGCCCCTCCAACAACTCAGATGATTCAGTTTTGTCCAATGCAGTAAATTTCGCCACATATTTTCCGAATTATGTTATCCAAACAGGAGCGTTTGCCTCCTCAGCAACCTTTTCCTTGCCAGATCCCCTAAATTAGGGCTGATTTTCATGAAGATCGGCTTGCATCTCTCAGAACGAAGTCCTGATTGCATAACAAATCGCCCACTGGAGCCACCTTCTCGAGAGTGTTAAATCCATGTCCTCTCCTTTCAGGAAAGCCTCTTCCGCTGTATCAAATATACATACCAGAATTAAACTTATAATGGCCAAGTATTAGTTGTTCTTCAGTACCACAGAAATCCTCTACAAAGGAAACATTCAAGTACAAATTCATCACAGCTGATCGCAATGTTGGAGATTCAACCTTCAAGCTCACAGCCAATGGGGGATGTTCCAAAACGTTCACAATCAGCTGCTGAAAGCATGACGTCAATGCGCTTATGCATGACGTGGTACCCTTAAACAAAATGGAGGAGGCGGCTTCAGGCTGCCCTTACTCGCGGATGAAAACAACCGCGTCCTCAACAGAATCGGGTAAGAGCACCAATCCATTGGAACAGTCCCTCACATTTGGCTTATATAGTGGACTATTATTATAAAATAACTTCAATAGAAAATGAAATAGAGTGAACATCAGAATTTACATGTCGAAAATAAAAAAAATCTCTTTCATAAAAACCAACAGCAACAAATTCTAGAAAACCATACTGTAGTGTCCTCGTTCTGTCTTAGAATGTAGCTCACTGTTCCTAGGCTACATGATCTGGAATGTGGAACTGTGTATTGCAGAAGAATGTAAGCAACTGGTCAGTTGACAGTTGCAGGACTTGTATGCTGGATGGGGACGTTCCATTGATTATAAAGGCAGAATCATTCCCGGTAAAGTATATGTTTCTATGAAGGGTATCTTTGATAAGCTGGTTTCACCAAGACGACATACATGTCTTTTTAGATCCCAATGAGAGCCCCTCTGTGTGTTTGAAAGACATTCCATCTGTTAGTCAAGTTGGGAGAGAGTGCAAAACCTGGGTCAGAAGGCGTTTTGTAAAGAGCTGGACCAATGGAAAGAGCAGCTCAATGAGTGCAAGCAGTTGTCCGAAGGCCAAGTGAAGACCCTGTGGAGAAGGCTAAAGAAATTTTGACAAAGGCCTGAAGTGCTCGAAAGCAAACTGGGGTGTCTTAAAAACTATGTGCATCACATCAAGATTAAACCTGGTTCTATTCCTAAGGTAGCAAAAGTTCGGGGTGTCCCTCTTATGGTGAAAGATAGTATGAGAATTGAGCTAGACAAATTGAAAGCCAATGGTATCATAGAGGAAGTTGAAGCAACCAAATGGCTTTCACCCATTGTTATGGCCCACAAGGCCAATGGGGAGGCCAGGCTTTGTGTGGACCTAAGAGAGCTCAACAAGGCAGTGGTGGTAGATCACTATCCATTGCCTAACATCAGCGAAATGTTGTGTTCTCTTGGTGGGGCGAAGCATTTTTCATCTCTTGACCTGACTTCGGCCTACCATCAGGTCAGATTACACCCCTCTTCTCAAAATCTTACGGCCTTTATCACGCCCTTTGGTACCTCTACATTTTTGAGAATGCCTTTTGGCCTGATCTCTGTGCCCTCGGTGTTCCAGAGAGTCATGGAACACATTCTCAAGGGTGTTGAAGAGGTCAAAATTTATCATGATGATGTTCTGGTGTTTGGTGTGGACTCCGAAGAACATGATCAGAGGTTGAGATTGGTCGTGAGGAAGTTGTGTGATGCTGGATTGACTCTACGGGCTGATAAGTGTAAATTTGATGTGGCTGAAATTGAATATTTGGGTCACCAAGTGTCTGCAAATGGTATTAAGCCCAAAGCTGCGTTGATTGAGACTATTTGCAAACTCAGGACTCCTCTAAACAAAGAAGAACTTGTGAAACTCTTGGGAATGGCAGAATTCTACCACAAGTTTGTCCCCAATTTTGCTGGTGTGCCTGGACATTTAAGAGACCTTTTAAAAAAAGGGTGTGAGTTTGTATGGTCTAATGATTATGATGGGGAATTTCAACACCTTAAGAAGTGTCTTAGTAAGGCCCAAGATTTCGGCAGTTTTGATCCAAAGAAAAATTCTTATTTAATGACAGATGCCAGCTCTAAAGGTTTAGGTGTGGTGTTGTTTCAGAAATCTGAGGGTGTTGAGAAGGTTCTTTTGTTTATGTCCAGACCCTTAAGAGGGGCAGAGTGCAACTATTCTGTTGTGGAAAGGGAGGCGCTCGCCATTTATTGGGCTATCTGCAAGTTGCGCAAATTTCTTTGGGGAAGCAAGTTTGAAGTTTTAACGGATCATAAACCATTAAAGGAACTTTTTGCGAAAAAGGGAATTGATTTTGTTTCACATCGAATTCGGAAGTGGGTTGTTGCCTTACAGGAGTTTAATTTTGTTGTTTCCTATTTGCCAGGTGCCAGTAATATTCTTGCGGATTGTTTGTCTAGGTTGGGCAGTGATTATGAAGAATCAGTAGAGTGTGATTGCTTTGGTGGTGAAGAATTTGAAGAAGAAGTGGACGTTTGTCTAATTAGTGACGGAATTGTTTCTGAAGATGAATGGAGAGAAACTTTAGCGAAGGATGAACTTTTGAAAAAGGTGATGACCATGATTTTGGAGGGGTGGTGTGAGAAGAAGGATTGCGATCAGGAGATGAAGGGTTTTTGGCAAGTCAAAGACGAACTGACTATTGTGGACGGTATTCTTTTGAGGGGCAGCAGATTAATTCCCTCTCATATCTTATGGGATAGGTTGTTGAAGAGTGCGCATGCCAGTCACATGGGGATTGTCAAGACGAAGGAAAGGTTGAGAGAAGCATATTGGTGGCCAGGCATGGATGTCTGGATTGAAAGGGAGGTTAGGAATTGTCCTGAATGTGCGTGCAGTGACAAGGTTTTGAAGTGTGGAAAGCAACCCATGGTGGTGAGAGAGCAATCTGATGGGCCTTGGTAGGATGTTGCTATTGATATTTTGGGTCCTGTCAAAATAAAATCTCGTGACCAGTATGTTCTTGTTTGTATGGATATGTACTCGCGCTGGCCAGAGATTAAGGTTGTGAACTCTGTTGAATCTTCTGTGGTTATTGAATTTTTGGATTGTCTGTTTGAAAGGGAAGGTTTGGTTTTCCTCTTTCTTTACTTTCGGACAATGGTGTGCAATTTACCTCAACTGTTGTGGAAGAGTTCTTATCTTCTAGGGGCATCAAACACAAGAAAGCTGCTCTCTACCATCCTGAAAGTAATGGGGTCATTGAGAGATTTGTAAAGGTGTTGAAGGAGACTTTGCAACAGGCTGTAGCAACTGGTGTTGACTGGGAGATTGCCATGAGGAAGAAAGTGAGGGAGTACATGTTTACTCCACACTCTTCTACAGGTTTATCTCCTTTCCGGTTATTCAAGAAGAGGGTGGCCAATACAGAAGTTTGTCCCTCTTGGGTTTTCTCTAAGAGTTTATTGGTCAATAAAAATTCTGATTGTGTGGAAGGTTGGAGAGAGAGGGAGAGAGTGGTTAAGGAGAAGAGAAAACAATGGTATGATGAGAGAAGAGCGGTCAAGCAAACTGTTGTTTCTGTGGGTGATTGAGTAAAGATAAAATCTCCTCGCTTAGGCAAATCTGGTTCGAAATTCAGTGTACCTTTTAAGGTGATAAAGGTTTTTAAAAACGCCATTAGGACAAGTGACCATAGGATATGGAACTTAAACAGAGTGGCTAAATGTCAACCCACTGATGTGTCTGTACGTTCGGATGTGGTTCCACAAAGGAAGATTGTCAGACCTCGCAGGGTTATAAAATGCCCTGCTAGATTTCAAGATTATGTCTAAACACATTGTATTTCTTATCCCTATTGTTTTGTTTTCCCCAAGTTTCTTTTGTTTTCTTTAGGTGCTATTGAGGGGGAGGTGATGTAGTGTCTTCGTTCTGTCTTAGAATGTAGCTCACTGTTCCTAGGCTACATGATCTGGAATGTGGAACTGTGTATTGCTGAAGAATGTAAGCAACTGTTCAGTTGACAGTTGCAGGACTTGTATGCTGGATGGGGTCGTTCCTGCTCTACTAAATAAACCTTATTTGGTTCTCTCTACGCTGCAGTTCTCTCTTTCTCCAATCGTTATTTAGACTTTTACACATACCCTTAATGTAAACAACAAATCTGAGATTCCCAATACCAAATACGTTCTATGAAACATAGAATAAATCGATATGAAAGCCAAAATCTGAGGGCAGCATAGAATGTTTAACTTTCATAGGGCAGCAAAGGAAAGAGGAACCACATGGAGGTTGGAATGTTTCTTCAAGTTTGAAGCGTGCTATTGTCACTGTGCTCATGTACGGTTTTAAAGGCTTTGTGTCTGTGTTGAAGTGCTGCAGAATTATACGATAAAGGGCATATGTGTACTGCCAGCCTCCTGTCCTGCTATAAAATCGGAATGACCAATAGGATGAGGAACAGTTCCATAGCCCTGAGGAGGACCAGATGTACCATGAGGGCAAGGATGACCACAACAAAAAGGACCATGACCAGGAGGGGCACCAGAAGGAAAGCCAAGAAGAGAAGTGGTAGGACCAGGGGCAGGAGGATGAGGAGTAGGAGGGGATGAAGAGGAGTAGAAGGAGGAAGACCAGGAGAAGGAGGAGGACCAGGAGAAGGAGGAGGAGCAGGAGAAGGAGTATGAGGACTAGGAGGAGGATAGAGAGGAGTAGAAGAAGGACCCGAAGGAGGAGGACTAGGAGGAGGATAGAGAGGAGTAGCAGAAGGAACAGGAGAAGGAGGATGAGGACTAGGAGGAGGATAGAGAGGAGTAGCAGAAGGACCATGGGAAGGAGGCTGAGGACTAGAAGGAGGATAGAGAGGAGTAGAAGAAGGACCAGGAGAAGGAGGAGGACCAGGAGAAGGAGGAGGACCAGGAGAAGGAGGAGGACTAGGAGGAGGATAGAGAGGAGTAGCAGAAGGACCAGGAGAAGGAGTATGAGGACTAGGAGGAGGATAGAGAGGAGTAGCAGAAGGACCTGAAGAAGGAGGAGGACCAGGAGAAGGAGGAGGTGTCGTATAGTTCCTATAGTACCCATGCAGGACCTGCACGTTTGGATAACATAAACTGTGGGCTTGGTGTTAGACTGACTCTGTGCACCCCCACTGCGTATGTTAGCCTGATTTGCATTAGCTAGCTCACAGTGCCACTAGAATCTCCTCTTATCGGGGAGAGATTAGTTTCTAGCAACCTTAGATCATGACAACCCTAATTCCTCAGAATCGTGGAAACAATGTACTACTTTTCGCTCAGTCACTCGTGCTTACTTATTCGGTTGGTCTCAGAGAGTTACACAGAATAAACAGTCTGGGCGTTTCAATAAGTATTTATTGAACAGTTGTTATTCTAGTGTAAAATATATGTGCTGCAGCAACCAGCAGACAATAGTAGGAAACCCGGGTGAGTTCAGTTCCTTGTTCTTGGCTAGTCCAAGACAGGATGTCTGTTGCACAGTGTCATTTAGAAATATCATCTGCTGTGGAATGAGGCATGCTCTAAAAAGCGCTTCTGTTCCCTGGACTTGCCAGTCCCTAGAACCCCAGATCGATTTTAAATCTATAGTGTCCTTCCATAGGTCGAAACCCTGTGTAGACAACTGGGCCATAAAGGAAGCAGAGTAAATCTGTTTGGTGTTAGTCAACATAATTTTCTGTGCTGATGTTGTTGCCACTTTGTAATAAAATGACTTCGGGTCAGATGTGTTGAACCCTGAAAAGTATGTGAATTTCTGTGCAAAAGTTTGCGAACTACCTTTTGGAGGTGTTGGGCGGTGTTCCCACTGGTGGTATTCAAATACATTTCTATGTGTTATAAATTTGTACAAGAAATTATGACCATAATGTTGGTAACAGTACAATGTATCATAGTCTGAAGTACCTTCTAACATTTCATTATTCGGAAATGCAGCAGTTTTTTCTAAATCAGACATCATAGCATTTACAGTTTCAGTGTCCCAATCATCAGAAAATGTACTGGAGGTAATGATATCACTTAAAGAAATTTTAAATACATGTTTAAGCTTTAAAAGTTCAGTCGGACCGAATATATCGAAATCAATCTTGTCCCATACTATACCGTCCGGTATAGGAACTGCTGTGATGTTCACTGAAGACAAGTCTCTTGGTTCACGATGTGAAGGCTGGTGTGGTTTTAAAATCAAATTGACTCTTTGGGCTGTAGAGCTCTGTTGAAGATATCGTCCATTAATAAGCATATTAAAAGTTATAATTAAACCTAACCAGAAAAGAAAAAATAGAATCCCAGTGATATACCATAGTTCTATCCAAGGTGACACCAGGTAAGTCTTTCTAAAAAGGTTCAAAAAGTCAATGAGTTTCTGTTTGTGTGATTTTTTGGCTGGCGTCGTTTCCGGCTTGCTTGGATCCAGTAAAAACGTATCAAAGTTCATGAAATAGCCAGAAGCAGTTCGATCAATTGTTGGAATTGCATCGGGATTTGTGGAAATCGGATTTTGCTCTTGACGAGGCATGTTGACGTAGATGTCTGTAGTCGGTCTTAATGCAACTTGGTTGTTAAGTTGAGTTTCTTCTTGTTGAAGTGGAACGAGTTCCATAGCATTGTTGCTTAGTCCTTCATTCCGTACAGGAGGCTCTTCGAACTTGATGAGTCTTTCTGTTTGAACTTCTTGGATTGTAGCGAGAGGAGGGCGTCTGCTACTGTGGAGTCCACGTGGCCTACTGTTTAGTATTGGCCACATAGTGTGGTTTGATTAGGTCAATTGAGACAAATCTTTTCTCCTTTTTCCCGGCAAGAGGCGGCAGAAGTACAGCTCTTGTGCCTTGGATTGCTAGGACCGGTACAGGCTTTCTGTAGGATGGCCCAAATTCTTTCTTGTCTGCAATCTTCTCTCTGACCAGATTCCCGACTTTTGGGATCCAGACAGGTCTTGCCGTTACTGCCTTGACTTCCTCAGTGGCGGTCTGCTTTATGTGGATGTTGCTTTGTTGTGTCCTGGATTCATTTAGATCCTGTAAAACAGCCAAACGATCATGGATATCAAATGGTTTCTCATCCGCCACTGTGCCTTCACAGTCAAGATCAGGTACCCACATTCTTGTCCCAAATAGGACCATGTAAGGAGTGACACCCCCTAGAGAGCTTCTTGGCTGATTATTTATTGCTCGTTGTACCCCATAGAGGTGATCGACCCATCTAACGCCCTTGCCTAATACCCTAGCTGTTAAAGATTGCTTTAAGTCACGGTTTTTCCTCTCCACAACAGCATTTCCCTCAGGATGGTACGGAGAGGAGTACCGCAATGCTACGCCCATTCCTTCCATGGCCTCTTTGTAAGCCCGAGAGCTAAACGCCGGGCCACGGTTGTTGTATACTTCATAGGGTGTCCATAAACGGGCTTTCTAGAATCATGACCTTATATAGGCACAATCCAACTTGCCCTTATATAGGCATACAATCCCAGACCTTATTTAGGCATAAACCATGTATACCAAATACAGGCATGGCTTCCGACATCCGTCCACCCTAGCGTCTCAACGAGTCCATGAAAAAACAGACCCTCAGGCTGCGGGAGTTTCCCTTGCCCAGGACTATTGATTTCTTCAAGGACTCATACATTATGCATGAACCTCTATTCCTTAAGGGATTCATTCATGACGTCTTTCGCTACCCAACTCACGTCAATGCTAACATTTTCAGGTATAAATATACCTTCCCAAACCCCTGTAAATCAGAGGAGACCTCGACTTCAGAGGAGCCCGATTCCCGGCCAGACGCACTGAGAAGACACTGTCATTCCTGCACGCAGAGAGTCCAGCTTCCAGTGATCTAACTTCCCTTGCGGGGTGTTGGAGTTCGAGTCCAGAAAGAGATTCCTACCTCTCTCATTCTTCAGGTATGGAGCAGACTAGAACCTAGAGGGACTCTTGGCATAATAGACTCTTGGCATACTAGGCATAACTTACTCTTAGTATACTCTAGTCAGGAATACAGCACCTACTTCTACTTCTTACTACACCTAGGACAGGTTAGGTACACTGGGTAGAACTAGGATAGAACCGCATCGTATGAGTACTCACATTTTTAGGCTTTGTCATTTTATGTAAATGCATATATGCTGAAAAGATAATGCTAACGCAGTATTATTTATTTCTACTGCTCACCCAGTACATTATTTATCTCGCATACTGTCTTGTGATCGTAACAGCACATCTAACTTACAACAGAAACAAGACTGTTCAATAAACCTTTTTATTGAAACGCCCGTCTGTTATTTCTGTGTAACTTTGAGGAGTAACTGAAACATGCACAACTGAGCTGAGTGAAATAGTTACCTATTGTTTCTACGACTCTGGGACACATCCTGATTCTGTAAGGGAAACACAGTGGTCATGTTTTGCGGCTGCCAGAAACTAATCCCTTCTTGTCGTCAAGAAGTTTCTAGTGGCCTCTGAGCTAGCTGGCACAAGTAATTAAGTTTAATATACTCGATAGGGACATACCGACCTCAGTCCTATGTCAAACCTATAGGATATATTATTCCAATGCGCAGAGCCTATAAGGGAAATAGGAGCTACACTACATGGCGCCCAACGTTTGGTAAGGCAGTAATTCAACGTTAGATACTGAGTAACTCAGCTGTGCAATATATTCTTTTCTCTTCAGAGACCCCTACCCCATATACTCCAAAAGACGTCTGGAGTGGGCAGGGTTAGTATCCGCCACGGCTACATAGGGAAGACCCCTATATATTAGCTGTTTGGTTTGCTCAACGTTGAAGGATACAGTGTTCCACAATATTGTGCACCTTATCTTTGTTTCCTTGTAAATTTGTTCTACATTTTTCAAAAAACAAAATGCCTGACGGAGACAATAACGCCGGAAACGGTGTAGCTGCGGCTGATCCAGCCCAAGCAGCATTTTTTAACAACACCGGTTTAAACGAAACCGAGGAGGGTGTCACTGACATCGCTCCAAACTTAAGAAGAGCCATTACTCTAAAACTTATAAAACATGGCCTACCACCGAGAGGAGGTAGAGCAGTTTTCGTGATTGAGGCACATGAATCCTTTCAGACAGAGGTATTCTATTCATGGGTAATTCTTCCTGAATCCAATCCGGTAACACACTTGTTTCACTTCTACAAAGAAGATGAACCACCAGAGGAATACATTCCTTTCGAGGATATCGAGATTCCATTAACATACCAGGAGCATCAGCTCTGGTTTAAAGGCGCCCTAAAACATAACAAAAATATAACCAGGCTCGGTCCGCTAGGCAGACCAGGAGCAACATGGCCGATTCTAGCCGGCTACACACCTCATCCAGACATCGAAATAATGTCAGACGAGGAAATACTTAATCAACTCACGGAGTTAATAAAAATCTACAGACAATTGGTTCAATATGTCATGCGGACTTTCACAGTCCAACCACCATTAACAATTACAAATCATACTCCTCCACAGGGGAGTACACTAAAAATTACACCACAGACTCTATACGCAGTCATGGGTAAAATGCCCACTAAGCGGGAGCAAATTCCATTCTGGATAGCTCAAAAAATTACTCAAATCGAAGCAGTATTTCCAAATACTAGCCCGCATGAGAAACACAGAATCCTAACCATTAGTTTACCAATGGGGATCACACCACAACTGGAAGACTGCACCACTTGGGGCTCAGTCTTTGCTGCCATCTACACTAAAACACACGGCATTCCGTCAATAGCGGTAATACCAGATGTCCTAAAACAAATTCAAAACGAATATGGGGCAGAGCCTGCTTTAAATTTAGGTATGAAATTACTGAAAAATTTCGACCAGGTCTCAACAATAATATTATCAAATATTAAAGGGGAGGCAGCAGCAGTGGCGATCCGACAAAAATTAAGGGAATTTGATGTTACAGAACATCAAACAGAGCTACCCAGAATTATAGAACAATCCTATGCAGAATTAGGCAGAGATAGTTTGGGTGGGAGACCAGTTAAACCAAAACTATCTGAAAGTCCTGAGAAGGACTCAATTAAACAAACTCCTACATCTTCTAAAAAGAAGTGGGAGTCTACTAAACAAAATTCAAATGAGAAAAGATCTCAATCCCGAGGTAGGTCTCCTCAAAAGGAGCCCTCTGAAAGGAGGTACAACCTCAGGAATAGGGATAATTTGAGAAAACCTGATAGGTATCAAGATAATGATACACGTTCCTCTCGTCCCTTTCAGGTCTCATCACAGACTTCGGAAAGAAGAGGACGAACAGAACATAGAGAAGAACGCGTGAAATCGAAAGACGACAAGCACGCAACAAAAATTAAAGCTAAACCTCAATTCTCCAAAAAGAAAGTAGCAGGTCTAAAAATAAGACATGCCGAGAATTCTGAGAACGCAGCTCAGGAACGGAGAATGGGCTCAGACAATGCTGGACAGTGCAGCAGAAGTCACAATAGCTCGCCAGAACCTGATGGAACTTCTGGAGATAGTGGACTTGAATGAGTACATTACAGTAGAGACTGTAGATACCAGGGTTAGTACTCCACAAAAGTTATATGACATAACACTCCGGATGGAGGGAGACAAACCTAGACAGGTTAAAGCACTTTTTTGGGAAAAACTATCAAAGGGTTATGACATACTTCTAGCAGAAAAGGACTGGCCACCACAATTTGTCAGGGAGTGCCCACACGGCGAGGACATGATTATGCCTGCCTTCTCCAACCACATACCAATTCACTTAAAATATACATATGCCAGAAAATGGGCAGTGGCCCAGGCTCCAGCATTATATAAAAATCATGTAGGATGGGATGAGGACTCACCTCACCATAAAATAAATCTGAAACATGAACCTACTGCTCAGAGGCAGTATCCTATTAAGCAAGAAGCTAAAAAACAGGTCAGGGAGATTTTAAATCAACTTGAATACCAAGGGGTGATTGAAACATGCACCTCATCCATGAACAATCCTTTGTTTCCTGTCTCCAAACCAGACAATACATATCGTCTAGTTTTGGACTACAGACATTTAAACACTTGTTCTAAAACTTTTGCAGTGCAAAATGCACACAGCACAGCATTAATGAATAACATTGTGCGTAAAAATACAAAACCACATTAGACATCTCAAACGGTTTCTTTTGTCAAAATATAGCACCTGAAAGCAGGTACTTAACGGCATTCTCCATAATGGGGACCCAGCGTCACTTTTGTCGACTCCCACAAGGGTTCAAGAACAGCCCAGGTTTATTCTCAGCGAGAGTAACGGAGTTACTACAAATTTATGACAACGAGGCATTGTCCTATGTCGATGACATCTATCTGACAGACGATGACTTGGAAAAACACTTGAACAGGGTGAGCACCATTATATTGGGATTCGCCTCTGAGGGCTATAAATTCAACTTTAAAAAGTCCCGAATTGCCCATCTCAATGTTCTATTTTTAGGATATGAGCTTTCAAGTGAAGGCAAGAGCTTGGCAGCTAACTTTCTATAGAAATGTGCGCTGCTCCAACCTCCAAAAACGCAAAAAAATTTACAATCAATACTGGGATTCCTTAATTTTGGCAGAACATACATTCTAAACTACGCAGAAAGGGTTAAACCTCTCTACGCACTAATCAAACCTGATTACACAATCAAAAACTGGACACAGGAACACACAGAAATTTTGCGTTCACTCCAGGCTAACATGTTAGCAACAAATCACTTACAAACACGCGTAAGTCAAAGAAATTTGGTGATTCGAATAATTTCGGGTCAATGTGGATTCACTTACTTAACCTTTAATGAGGGTGAGAAAGTACCAATTGCATACAAATCACATTTGTACACACAAGCGGAAATGCGTTTCAGTTCAACTGAAAAAATTCTGACAGCAGTTCAAACAGCTGTAGCAAAAGAAAGAGCCTTAGCCCAAGGGAAACGCATAATTGTCGTTACCCCAGTACCGGCTTTAGAAGCGGTCACAAAAGCGAGCATTCCGAATGCTAAAGCTTTACATCCGAGATGGATACAGTGGGTTAATTCTCTTGCTGCAACTGATGTTGAATATGTTTTTGATCCAGATTTAAAAACACAGGCATTTCTCCAATATGAACAAGAATGTCCTCTGCCCACTGAGATTCTGCCTCTCGATCAGTATGAATTCGTAATTTACACTGACGGATCCGCACAGCCCGCAACAGGGAGTAAGCAAGCTTACAGTGCAGCGTGTGCAATCGTTAAAGGTCGCATGCGAAATGGCATCTTCAGACCTATGGTCACAAAAACTCAGTCACTAGGTGATTGTACAGCTCAGCCAGCTGAACTACAGGCATTCAAACTGGCACTTGAGAGTACGGATCGAGAATTCCTCACACTAATCGTGTGCGATTCCTATTACTGTGTTCAGTCGTATAATGACTATATACGAACCTGGCTTGAAAATGGTTTTAAAGATGCGAAAGGTGGCACAATTAAGCATAAACTGCTTTGGGAACAAGTAGTTCAGTTGAAAAACGAACTACCAAAGGCTCACGTGATTCACACATTGAGTCATCAGCGTGATGGCGTTCACGTTGCAGGGAATTCATTGGCTGACGAAGCCGCAAAGGGGGCTGTTCAGACGGCTTCCGTAGCTGCGATCACTCGTTCAAAAACAAAAATAGACGGTGAGATAATGTTAGCTGTCAATGCTTCAAGCAAAGGCAGCAGTGCAGCGTTACCAAAAAGTTTCCACTCAAGTACTCTTATGTAATTGATGCGAATAACGTTCCTTTTGCTCGAATCCCTGGAGTGGGGGATAGGGTAATTCCAAACATGGAACGAAGAGCAGCCTTGATTTATGAAACACATTTGGGGGAGGGTCTGTCACATCAAGGGATCTCAAAAACAATTTTGACATTAAAAGAGATGTACTGGTGGCCTGGAATGAATACACACATTCACATATTCATCAACAACTGCTTAGACTGTAAATTACAGCGAGAAAGCCACCAGACACCATGCTGCGAATGCGGCAGCCCAGTGCAGACACCACTGTTAGACAGCATTAGGCTATCTACTCGCCGACGTCCCACTGGACAAAGGCATTCCCGCAAATACTAAATCTAGGTTCCTATGGTTATGGCCTCAGCGCTCGGCTGACGCTCGAACTGTTATAAAAGATTTGCGAGTCTTTATCGGCACATACGCAATAGGCACGTTTCATTCTGACCAGGGTCCTGCGTTTAGCTCTAGGGCTTACAAAGAGGCCATGGCCAGTCTGGGCGTTGCATTGCGGTACTCCTCTCCATTCCATCCTGAGGGAAATTCTGTTGTGGAAAGGAAAAACCGGGACATAAAGCAGTCTATAACAGCTAGGGTATTAGGCTCGGGTGATGGGTGGGTCAAACACCTCATTAGCGTTCAGCGCGCTCTTAACAATCTGCCAAGAAGTTCTCTAGGGGGGGTCACTCCATATGAGGTCCTATTTGGGACAAGAATGTGGGTTCCAGACTTAGAACACGTAGGCACAGTGGTGGACAAAAAAGAATTTGATATCAAAGATCGTTTGGCTGTTTTACAGGAACTTAACAAGTTAAGAACGAAACAAAGCAACGTATCCTTACAGCCAACCACCACTGGGGAAAAATCGGCGGTCCCAGCAAGGCCTGTCTGGATTCCAAAAGTTGGGGATCTAGTCAGAGAAAAATCGCGGACAAGAAGGAATTTGGACCTTCTTACAGACAACCGGTACCTGTTCTAGCTGTTCAAGGAACAAGGACAGTACTTCTGCCGCCCCTTGCTGGAAGAAAGGAGAAAAGATTTGTGTCAATCGACCTGATCAAACCACAGCATGTGGCCAATACTAAGCAGTAGGCCTCGTGGACTCCGACCTAGTAGCAGACGCACTCCTCTCGCTACTATTCAAGAGGTTCAGACTGAAAGACTGATCACGATCGAGAATTCAGCTGTAACAAATGAAGGACTATGCAACCAAGCAATGGAACTCATCCCTCTTGACAACCAAATAACAGTTCGTCCAAATACACCTGTCTACACCAACGTGACTCGTGAAGAACTGGTTCCTGTGATTTCAACGAATCCTGATGCAATTCCAACAATTGACAGAACTGCTTCTGGCTATTTCATTGACTTTGATACGTTCTCAGAGGATCCAAGTGAACCTGAAACGACGCCAGCATCATCAAAATTCAAGCAGCAAGTACAAGACTTTATTCACTTTCTGAAAAAGACTTATCTGGTTTCTCCATGGATTGAACTCTGGATTACATCTGGACTTTTTGTTTTCCTGCTCTGGCTAGCTTTGGTAACAACAGTAAGCATGCTTATAAGTGGCAGATACATCCATGTGAACAGTGAAGGAAAAGACGTGAATGTACTTTTGAAACCACATAAATCTTCCCATCGTGAAGCAAGAGACTTGTCATCAGTGAACATCACAGCTGTTCCTATACAGGATGGTATAGTGTGGGACAAAACAGATTATGAAATCTTCGGTCCAAGTGAACAATTGAACATTCCACATTTATTTAAAATTTCACTAAGTGATTTAATTACGTCCAGTACCTATTCAGATGATTGGGACTTAGAGACTGTTCAAGATATAATGTTTGATCTAGAAAAATCTGCTGCATTTTCTAAAAATGAATATTTAGAGGGTTCATCCGATTATGAAAAACTGTATTGTTATAACCACTATGGTCATCATTATTTGCACAAAACTGCATATCCAAGAAATGTGTTTATGTTTAATCAATGGGAACATTGTCCTACACCACCACAAGGTAGTTCGAAAACTTTTGCTAGTAAATTTCCATATTTTTCAGGTTATAATACATCTGACCCAGAAACGTTTTACTACAAAAATGTAAACAAAACAGGACTGAAAATTATGTTAACAAATACGAAACAGATTTACTCTGAAGCATTTATTGCCCAACTGTCTACACAGGGTTTCGACTTATGGAAAGACACAATTGAGACAAAAACTGTCTGGGGTAGTAAAGATTGGCAAGTACAGGGTATAGAAGCTTTATTTAGAGCCTGTATAATCCCTGAACAAATACTGTTTTTGAATGACACCGTCCAACAGACATCTTGTCTTGGATTGGCCAAGATAAAAGAGATGAAAACACCTTCTGTGCCAACACCAGCCAATGAAAAAAATACGAAGGCAGTGGTGACAGTTGACAATATACTCCAACTCAACAGAACTCATCCAAATTGGAAAAAATGGTTGATCTGGCCCACAGACACAAATAACTGTCAGGAAAGGTTCTTGAACAAAACTCAGGGCTTTACTATTCATAGGCCAGACCCAAGATATGTCCAAAGACAACATCCGGGGGTAGTAACAACGTACAGTGTAGGTAAATTATGCCTCGATTGGCTGCATAAATCTACACTACAGGATGTGAAGCAACACTTAACCTTACTTGCACATGACGCAGATCTTAGGGAATTCTTGCTTGGACCAAGAAAACCGCGTCAAAAACGTTTCATATATGCCGGCATCTATGCTGCTTATAACGAAGCATGGAAAGTGTCACAGATAGAGGCTGCAGAACGAATACGTGAACTTGATCGTATTAATTTAGAGAAAACACTCTCTGTAGTCGACAATGGGTTAACAACTTTGTCCTCCAGAATTTATTCATTGGATGGCATTGTATCCTCTGCTATCGACATTCTAGAACAAGATTTGGCTATGTTACAACAAGGTCAATCTCAATTACGTTCTATAGTGTTATTGACATGGACGCTGCAATCATTGCGAGCGGGCTATGTGCCTTGGCGTTTCATCAACACGTCGTCTCTGTTTGCAGAATACAATCTAACTGATAAACAGATCGAATTGGCACAAAGAGGAGCGAGGTATACAGTGCTGAGCATTGAAAAAATGGAGAAATTACCATTTACAGTGGCAGAAAAACCAGCTACTGAATGGGTGATTCATGGCAAAATAACATTACCTGTGACAACTTTTCAGTTTCAGTATTGCCTCAGACAAATGCAAGCAGGCAAATATGAAAGGTTGGGTAAGGAATACATTAAGATATTTTGGGATTTACCGTATACACATAGATGTTGGAGTGGGGATCGTGAAGTGTTTCTTAGCGGTACTAACTGTAAACATGCACTGACCGGTTCACTCATATGTCAGGACATTATTTTGCACGGAGCTTGTAATGGTTCTGTGGCAAACCTGTCTTGCCATCAGCACGGTTCTCCAGCTGCTGTGATTAATCCTACGTTTGGACAACTTTCGAATGGGAGTTACCTCATGTTGAATGATCAGAGCTGCTGTGGAATGTTGCCAGGCATCCCATATCTAGTAACGGTCAACTCCAGGGTCACTTGCTGTATGCAAGTATTGTTTCCCCCAATAGACACCGTCAGGGAGTTGCCTTTATGGCCTTCATTAAGCGTCTCTTTTATAAGATTTGATACTTTAAGCAGAATGAAAGCCATGCTTTTACAGCAAACAGTGCCTTTGACCTCGTCCAAAGAAACCTATGATCTACAAGTTGCAAGGACTTCGGCTGAGATACAGACTTTAATACGTACAAACTGCCCTATACATTTCATAGAAATGATAGGACGTATCTTTAACATGTCAGATACAACAGGAATTGTACATGTATTTAAGAGCATTTGCACCGGTCTCTTAGCACCGTTCCAGGCAATACTTGGAATCATTCCGAACTTTGCACATTCGGTGTTTGGTGGCATACCATTAATTCTCGCACTTGTTGCCGGAATTTTATTCATCTGTCTGCTATTGCGCTATGGCCAGCCTCTTCGCCGAAATCACTCCGAGCGAAATGGAGAAAGCTCTCCTTGAAAGAAAGTGCTGTGAGCGAATAGTACAGCTATTAGGCATGACTCGTCTACGGGACCTTAATACCACGTGGTTCCTGTCATTCCGACCAATCTGGCATGATTGCATCTTACCTGTTCTACGCTGCCTGCTATGCGGTGAAGAATGCGTGTTAGACGCTTGTCTAACATACCCATCAGCTGCGCCAAAGGACGTCGATACTTTGCTGGTCCCGATAACGGTCCATGCTTCGTGTTGTCCCCAGAGGCTTCCAATCCTGATGTCAGCATTCATTGAGATCTCACAGTCGCCTCCTGCTGCTGCTGAGGTACGAGAAACAACTCCAGGCACACAGGTAACATCGAGCGTGAACATTGCTGCGGCGACTTATGCTGAGAGCGATGCTTCCCATCTTTGTGCGATCAATCTTCTACACGAGGTGTTCCACCTTACACCAACGACAGTGGAAGATGTTTTGTCTATTGAAATAGATGATCTCATGTTTACACCAGACCCGTGAACTGACTCTGATTCGGCATACTCTGTTCCAGTACAACAGCAACAATTTGGCCTTCATTTTTCAAAACCTTGGAACTTTACCAAATCTGAACTTTTGTCCCATTTTTTTTAACACAAATGGCACTTCCCTCTGCTTAAAGTAGAACTAGCCTTATAATACAGACTTGGCAGTACTTCCAGGGACACTTCGTCATCTTGTGTGTCTAAATCTATTCATTTAAATTTCATGATAGGAAATGATTTTGATTTTGAAACAAACTTATCATTCATTCTCGTCATATGTAAATATTGCTTTTATATTTCGTTCCAAATGCATTTATTTCATACCTTATGCTGGAAATGAAAAGCATTGCTTAATGATGTACAGAATCCTTTGCATTTTAATGTATCTTTTATAGCTTTTTTAGGATATGTTTTATTATGCGGTACTCCATTTTAATGTTTAGCATTTTAAATGTTTAGCATTTTAGTATTGTTGTATACACAAAAGACGAGTGGGTGTTGTATACTTCATAGGGTGTCCATAAACGGGCTTTCTAGAATCATGACCTTATATAGGCACAATCCAACTTGCCCTTATATAGGCATACAATCCCAGACCTTATTTAGGCATAAACCATGTATACCAAATACAGGCATGGCTTCCGACATCCTTCCACCCTAGCGTCTCAACGAGTCCATGAAAAACAGACCCTCAGGCTGCGGGAGTTTCCCTTGCCCAGGACTATTGATTTCTTCAAGGACTCATACATTATGCATGAACCTCTATTCCTTAAGGGATTCATTCATGACGTCTTTCGCTACCCAACTCACGTCAATGCTAACATTTTCAGGTATAAATATACCTTCCCAAACCCCTGTAAATCAGAGGAGACCTCGACTTCAGAGGAGCCCGATTCCCGGCCAGACGCACTGAGAAGACACTGTCATTCCTGCACGCAGAGAGTCCAGCTTCCAGTGATCTAACTTCCCTTGCGGGGTGTTGGAGTTCGAGTCCGGAAAGAGATTCCTACCTCTCTCATTCTTCAGGTATGGAGCAGACTAGAACCTAGAGGGACTCTTGGCATAATAGACTCTTGGCATACTAGGCGTAACTTACTCTTAGTATACTCTAGTCAGGAATACAGCACCTACTTCTACTTCTTCCTACACCTAGGACAGGTTAGGTACACTGGGTAGAACTAGGATAGAACCGCATCGTATGAGTACTCGCATTTTTAGGCTGTGTCATTTTATGTAAATGCATATATGCTGAAAAGATAATGCTAACGCAGTATTATTTATTTCTACTGCTCACCCTGTACATTATTTATCTCGCATACTGTCTTGTGATCGTAACAGCACATCTAACTTACAACAGAAACAAGACTGTTCAATAAACCTTTTTATTGAAATGCCCGTCTGTTATTTCTGTGTAACTTTGAGGAGTAACTGAAACATGCACAACTGAGCTGAGTGAAATAGTTATCTATTGTTTCTACGACTCTGGGACACATCCTGATTCTGTAAGGGAAACACAGTGGTCATGTTTTGCGGCTGCCAGAAACTAATCCCTTCTTGTCGTCAAGAAGTTTCTAGTGGCCTCTGAGCTAGCTGGCACAAGTAATTAAGTTTAATATACTCGATAGGGACATACCGACCTCAGTCCTATGTCAAACCTATAGGATATATTATTCCAATGCGCAGAGCCTATAAGGGAAATAGGAGCCAACTGCGTATACGTGCCAACTGCGTATGTGCTGATAAAGACTCGCAAATCTCTTATAACAGTTCGAGCGTCAGCTGAGCGCTGAGGCCAAACCCATAGGAATCTAGAGCAGAAATCCACTGCAACCATGATATATTTCTTGGCCCCATCAGATTGTAGGGGTCCGCAGTGGTCCAAATACACACATGCAAGAGGTTTGTCTGATTTTAATAATGGTGTCTGCGCTGGGTGTGCTACGGTGGAGCCTTTCATCTGCTGGCAGATGTCGCACTTTAAGACATAGTCTTTGGTCTGCTTTGTTAACCCTGGCCACCAGTAGCGCTGTTTCAGTAAAGAAATAGTCGCTGTGACACCTGTATGCGCAGAACCCAAACCCTCGTGTGCTGCTAGAATTAAGCCTTGCCTATGATCCATATTTGGTATTACTCTATCCCCCACTCCAGGAATCTGAGCATATGGAATGTTTTGTGCATCTAACTTGTAGGAGTACTTGAGTGGAAATTTCTTTGGTACTGCTGTGCTGACTTTGCGTGAAGCATTGACAGCTACCATAATCTCGCCGTCTATTCTCGTTTTTGAACGAGTAACTGCAGCTACGGCGGCTGTGCGCACAGCCCCCTTTGTGGCTTCATCAACCAATGAATTCCCTGCAACGTGAACGCCATCACACTGATGACTCAGTGTATGTATCACGTGAGCCCTTGGTAGTTCGTTTCTCAACTCCACTACCTGTTCCCATAGCATTTTATGCTTAATTGTGCCACCTTTTGCGTCTTTAAACCCGTTTTGTTCCCAATGATGTAAATATTCATTGTACGACTGTACACAGTAAAAGGAATCACACACAATTAGTGTGGGGAATTCGTGTTCCGTATTTACAAGTGCCAGTATCAGTGCTTTTAACTCTGCCAACTGAGCCGTGCAGTCTCCTAGAGATTGCGTTTTAGTGCAACTAGGATGGAACTTTCCATCGCGCATGCGACCTTTAACCATCGCACACACTGCGCTGTAAGCTTGCTTACTCCCTATGGCCGGTTGAGCAGATCCGTCAGTGTAAATAATGTATTCATACTGATCTAGAGGCAAAATTTCATTTGGTAGAGGATATTCTTGTTCGTATTGCAGAAATGCTTGTGTTTTTAAACTTGGATCAAATCTGTATTCAACATCCGTTGCAGTAAGAGAATTTGCCCATTGTATCCAACTGGGATGTAAGGCTTTCGCATTTGGAATGCTAGCTTTTGTAACAGCTTCTAAAGCTGGTACTGGGGTCCACGACAATATATGCGTTTACCCTGAGCCAGAGCTCTTTCTCTTGCTACAGCGGTCTGCACTGCTGTCAGGATTTTTTCTGTTGAAGTGAAGCGTATCTCTGCGTTCATGTACAGGTGTGATTTATATGCGATTGGTACTGTTTCTCCTTCATTGAAGGTCAAATAAGTGTACCTGCATTGACCCGCTATTACGCGGATCACCAAATTGTGTGCGTTTACGCGTGTCTGTAAATGTTATGAAACTATCATGTCTTCCTGTAGTGAACGTAGGATATTTGTGTGTTCCTGTGTCCAGTGTCTGACTGAAAAATCAGGTTTTATTAAGTCGTAGAAAGGTTTTACTCTTTCTGCGTAATCCAAAATGTATGTTCGACCAAAATTTAGGAATCCCAGAATTGATTGTAAATTCTTTAATGATTTTGGAGGTTGGAGCAGCGCACACTTTTCTAAAAAGTTAGCTGCTAGGCTTTTTCCTTCACTTGACAGCTCATATCCTAAGAACAGGACATTGAGGTGGGCAATTTTGGATTTTTTTAAATTAAATTTATAGCCCTCAGAGGCGAATCCCATAATAATGGTGCTCACCCTGGTCAAGTGCCTTGGTAAGTCATCGTCCGTCAGATAAATGTCATCCACACAGGACAATACTTCTTCATCCAAATTTTGGAGTAACTCTGTTACTCATGCTGAAAATACCCTGGGGCTATTTTTATACCCTTGGGCTAGTCGACAAAATTGTCGCTGGGACCCTAACGCACTGAATGCGGTCAGATACCTGCTTTCAGGCGCTATATTTTGGCAGAAAAATCCATTTGAGATATCAAGTGTTGTTTTGTATTTTTTGCGCACAATGTTATTCATTAATGCGGCACTGTGCATTTTGAACTGAAAATGTCTTTGTGCAAGTGTTTAAATGTCTGTAATCCAAAACTAAACGATATGTGTTGTCAGGTTTCATTACGGGAAACAAAGGATTGTTCATAGGTGAAGTGCAATTTTCTATCACCCCCTGGTATTCAAGTTGATCTAGGATCTCCCTGACTTGTTTTTTAGCTTCCTGCTTTATAGGGTATTGCCTTTGAGCATTTGGGGAAACTTTTAATGGGATCATGTGGTGGGTTGAATCCTCATCCCAACCAACATGATTTTTGTACAATGCTGGAGCTAGGGCAACCGCCCACTCCTGCGCATATGCATGTTTTACATGTATGGGAACGAGGTCGGAAAATGCGGAAAAATGACAGTTTCTCCCCTATGGCACTCCATGACGAATGCTGGTGGCCAGTCTTGTTCTGCTAATAGAATGTCATAACCAGATGACAGATTTTTCCAAAAGAGACCTTTAATTTTTCTGGGCTTGTCCCCCTCCAGCCGGAGTGTTATCTCATGTAACTTATGTGGGACACTTACCAGAGTATCAGGTGTTTCCACCGTGATATACTCACTCAACTCCGCTGTCACCAGAAATTCCTTCAGGTTCTGGCAAGCTATCGTTACTTCTGCCACGCTGTCTAGCATCGTCAGAGCCCATTCCCCGTTCAGAAGCTGTGTCCTCAGAATTCTGGGCATGTCTGATCTTGAGACCTGCTACCTTCTTCTTTTTGAATTGAGGTTTTGATTTTTGTTTATCTTCTTTTTTAGGTGCGTAGTCCGCAGCTTGTTGTGTGTCTCTGGACTTTGTATGCTCCTCTGACCGTCCTTCCCTCTCGGAGTTTTTTGATGAACCCTGAAAGGAACGAGAGGAACGAGTATCAGTATCCTGATACCTGTCAGGGTTTTTAATATTATCCCTATTCCTGAGGTTGTACCTCCTTTCAGAGGGCTCCTGTTGAGGAGACCTACCTATGGATTGAGATCTGCTGTCTTTAGACTTTTGTTGTTTTTATTTTCCCACTTCTTTTTAGAAGAAGTAGGTGTCTGCTTTGTAGTGTCCTTTTCAGGACTGCCCACCAGTTGTGGTTTTAATGCTTTCCCACCTAGACTGTCTCTGCCTAGTTCTGCATATGCAGTTTCAATTATTTTGGGTAGTTCGTGTTGTTGATCTACTGGACTGAACTCCCTTAGGCATTGGCGGATCGCCACTGAAGCTGCTTCCCCCTTAATGTTAGCTAGTATTATGGCTGATACCTGGTCAAAGTTATTTAGTAACTTCATCCCTAAGTTAAGGGCAGGTTCTGCTCCGTACTCATTTTGTATCTGTCTCAATACGTCAGGTACTACTGCTAAGGACGGGATACCATGTGTTCTGGTATATATGGCAGCAAAGACTGAACCCCAAGAGGTGCAGTCCTCTACTTGTGGTGTGATCCCCATGGGCAAGCAGATTGTTAGAGTTCTGTGTTTATCACAGGTGGTAGTATTCGGGAATACCGCCTCAAGCTGAGTTATTTTCTGAGCTATCCAGAATGGTATTTGTTCGCGTTTTGCAGGCATTTTGCCCATTATCACGTGTAATGTTTGAGGAGTAATTTTATTTCCTGTACCCTGAGCTGGAGTCCTGTTTGCTGCACCTGCTGGTGCAGGTTGGATTGTTAAAGTCCTCATCACAAATTGTGTCAAGTTTCTGTAGATTTTAATTAAATCTCTGTGTTGTATGAGTAATTCTGGCTGTGGCATTGTTCCAATGTCAGGATGCGGTGGTGTGTAAGCCGCTAGTATTGGCCATGTGGCCTCGTCTCCTCCGAGCGGGCCTAATCTTACTCTTTCTCTTAAGTGGGGTAGGGCGCCATTAAACCAGTAATAATGTTCCTGGTAAGTAAGTGGAATCTCTATGTCATCGAATGGACAGTATTCCTCTGGTGCATCTCCTTTTATATAATAGTGACATGTCTTTGTTATGGCATTTGCTGCTGGGAATGTAACCCATGAATAGAACACCTCTGTTTTGTTTGATTCGTGTGCCTCAATCACGAAAACAACCATGCCACCCTTGGCTGGTAAGCCATTTTCTAATAGTCTTATGGTGACTGTCCTTCTGAATTTTGGTGGAATCTGTATTGCATCCTCAGGATCTTCTTCTCCTGTTAATAAATTCAGGTTAACTCTTTCTTCCCCTGTCTCGGTATCAGACATGTTTTAGAGGAAGAAGTGTTCCAAGGGAACTAAGATAAGGTGTTATGCACAATTTAGGAACTAAATGTCCTTCAAGCTTGATTAACCAACAGCCAATAAATAGTATTTTCGTACTACTCAGCTGTGGCGGAGTTTGCGCCCACCCACTCCAGACGTCTCTGTGGTTTTGTGAGTAGGTTCTCTGAGAATAGCATGACTGAACTACTCAGAATCTACTGTTAAATAAGTACCCAACCAACGTTGGCGGCGCCATGTCGTGTAGTTCCTATAGTACCCATGCAGGACCTGCGCGTTTGGATAACATAAACTGTGGGCTTGGTGTTAGACTGACTCTGTGCACCCCCACCGCGTATGTTAGCCTGATTTGCATTAGCTAGCTCACAGTGCCACTAGAATCTCCTCTTATCGGGGAGAGATTAGTTTCTGGCAACCTTAGATCATGACAACCCTAATTCCTCAGAATCGTGGAAACAATGTACTTCTTTTCGCTCAGTCACTCGTGGTTACTTATTCGGTTGGTCTCAGAGAGTTACACAGAATAAACAGTCTGGGCGTTTCAATAAGTATTTATTGAACAGTTGTTATTCTAGTGTAAAATATATGTGCTGCAGCAACCAGCAGACAATAGCAGAGATATATTTTCAGCAGTGCGACAAAAGCAAAGGGATAGAACAAACAGTTCTACCATATTGCAATAATCATGAATACATACATGAATATAAAAGCATTATGAAAGTGCGCGTACTCCTACGATGCCTAACTAGATGTACCTGAGTGTACCTAGCATATGTGTAGGTCTAAAAGCCTAAGAGCCAAGAATCCTTCTAGGATTTAGTCGAACCCCCATACCTGAATAGAGAGAGTGTGGGACCCCCGTCCTGGTCTCAAGTTGGACACCCAGCAAGGGCTGTGTTAGACCGCTGTCAGCTGGAGCGACTGCATGCAGGAGCCTCAGCGTCTCTGGTCAGTGTGTCAGCATGGAAGTCTCGGTTCCCTCTGTCTTACCGGGGTAAGATGTGGTGTATTTATACCCTGCAGACTCTAGTTGCGTCGTATGGTTTGTATTGGGCCTTCTTAGACTTGAGGAAGACGTCAGGGGTGATCTTTGTGCATACATATAATGCAGGTGGTGTATTCCTAGAGAGTCATGCATAATTGAGGAGTACAGTGTGGGCCTATGTTTGGGAAAAACCCTGCTGTATTCAAAACCACAGACTAGATAACGTTCAGCCCTCAGAGCTCGTTGTGTACAAGCGAGGACCAATGTAGGTGAAAGATCATGCCTATATAAAGGATCAAGACTATAATAGGACATGTACAGTTATGACCGTAATAGGGCATATGCGGCTTTGACCATAATAGGGCAAGTACGAATATGACCGTATTAGGGCAAATATGAATACGTCCATTTTAGGGCATGTATGAACGGGTCTACATTAGGGCCTCTATACGGGACATAACAGAGGACCAGGAGAAGGAGGAGGAGTAGGAGGATGATAGAGAGGAGTAGCAGAAGGACCAGTAGAAGGAGGAGGACCAGGAGAAGAAGGAGGACTAGAAGGAGGATAGAGAGGAGTAGCAGAAGGGCCAGGAGAAGGAGGAGGACCAGGAGGAGGAGGAGGACTAGGAGGAGGTTAGAGAGGAGTAGCAGAAGGACCAGGAGAAGGACCAGGAGTAGGAGGGGAACCAGGAGAAGGAGGATGAGGACTAGGATGAGGATAGAGAGGAGTAGCAGAAGGACCAGAAGAAGGAGGAGGACCAGGAGAAGGAGGAGGAGGAGTAGGATGATAGAGAGGAGTAGCAGAAGGACCAGGAGAAGGAGTAGGACCAGGAGAAGGAGGAGGACTAGAAGGAGGATAGAGAGGAGTAGCAGAAGGACCAGGAGAAGTAGGAGGACCAGGAGACAGAGGAGGACCAGGAGAAGGAGGAGGACTAGGAGAGGGATAGAGAGGAGTAGCAGAATGACCAGGAGAAGGAGGAGGAGGACTAGGAGGAGGATAGAGAGGAGTAGCAGAAGGACCAGGAGAAGGAGGAGGACCAGGAGAAGGAGGAGGACCAGGAGAAGGAGGAGGACCAGGAGAAGTAGGAGGACCAGGTTCAGGAGAATGAGGACTAGGAGGAGGATAGAGAGGAGTAGCAGAAGGACCAGGAGAAGGATGAGGACTAGGAGGAGGATAAAGAGGAGTAGCAGAAGGACCAGGAGAATGAGGAAGACCAGGAGAAGGAGGAGGACTAGGAGGAGAATAGAGAGGAGTAGCAGAAGGACCAGGAGAAGGAGGAGGACCAGGAGAATGAGAATGAGGACTAGGAGGAGGATAGAGAGGAGTAGCAGAAGAACCGGGAGAAGGATGAGGACTAGGAGGGGGATAAAGAGGAGTAGCAGAAGGACCAGTAGAAGTAGGAGGACCAGGAGAAGGAGGAGGACTAGGATGAGGATAGAGAGGAGTAGCAGAAGGACCAGGAGAAGGAGGAGGACTAGGAGGAGGATAGAGAGGAGTAGCAGAAGGACGAGGACCAGGAGGAGAATGAGGACTAGGAGGAGGATAGAGAGGAGTAGCAGAAGAACCAGGAGAAGGATGAGGACTAGGAGGGGGATAAAGAGGAGTAGCAGAAGGACTAGGAGAAGGAGGAGGACCAGGAGAAGGAGGAGGACTAGGAGGAGGATAGAGAGGAGTAGCAGAAGGACCTGGAGAAGGAGGAGGACCAGGAGAAGGAGAATGAGGACTAGAAGGGGGAGGGCTAGATGGACACAGTAGAGGAGGACCATTGGAACAATGAAGAGGAGGTGAGACCAATATGGACATGGCTTTAGTTACAGAGGTCACATTTCCCAAATGATTCTTAGTTTCTCCTAAACCACAGCCCCCTTTAGAGACCGTTTTGACTGCCCCTCAGCTATCCCGAAAAGCATCTGTGAGCAATCAACAGCTTCACCCTCCACCCCTCAGAATGTCTCCTCTCATGGCTTAAATGTTTTCTGCTGCACACAATTTCCTGGATCCCAGAGCAAACCTTTTCCACTTCAGCACTTTGTGTAACCAGTTGGTCACACTTCAGAGTGTGGGTAAAACAGCTAAACAGATTCTTGCATAGACCCCGGTGTCCGCATTCCAGGGAAAATCTGTTCCATTGGCATCTTGCTATGAGCAGGTGGTAAATACGAGCAGGGAGTGAGGGTAAGGCATGCATGGGGTGGGCAATTCAATTCAGTTCAGTTGTATTTGTATAGTGCATAGCTACCCAAACGTGCCTCCTAGCGCTAGTTGCAAAGCAACCCCACCACGACTTTGTGATGAACAGGGCCGGACTGGCCATAGCGGGCACCGGGCATTTCCCCGGTGGTCCGCTAGGGTGGGGGCCGGTTTTGGGCCCCTGGGGGGCCGTTTTTGTTACCGGGGGTCGGCAATATCGGCCCCCTGTAACAAAATCGGCCGAAACCGGCCCTCGCAAACTGCTCGGCTGCACTCCCCTCACCCCAGGGGGGGGCCGGCTGAGCAGTTTGCCAGGGCCGGTTTCTGTTCCCAGTCCGGCCCTGGTGATGAACCAATTCCCCAAAATGATTTTAGAACAGGTGGGTTTTTAGCAGTTTTCTGAAGCAGGCTTCAGACTGCTGACTTCTGAGGGAGGTCGGGAGAGCGTTCCAAAGTCTAGGAGCAAGTAATGCAAAAGAGCGGCCTCCGCTCCTTGCTGTTTTAATCTTGGGCACCACCATAAGTCCCTGATTACTAGAATGAAGAGCCCTTCCTGGAGCATGGGGGGTGAATATGGACCGAATAATAGGTAGGCCTTTTCCATGGATGGCCTGGTGTGCGATACAGAGAGCCTTAAAGTACATTATTTTTTTAACTGGTAGCCAATGCAGGGCTAAGAGGGCTGGTCAGGCTGACTGGTGTTTCTGTAATTTTTGAAGGATTCTTGTGGCTGCATTTTGCACCACTTGGAGCCTATTGAACATATATTTCGGACTCCCAAGATACAGGGAGTTGCCGTAATCAAGACAAGAGTTGATTAGACTCTGCACCCTACCCTTCTTGTGGAGAATGGTAGCATCTGCATGCATTTCCTAAGCGATCTTAGGATGCCAAAGCATACACCTGCAAATGTTATGGCGTGTGTCTCCATCGTGAGCTCATCAACTATCCAGGCTCCTAGGCTTTTCACTGCTCGGACTGGCTCAGCACGATCACCCAGATATTCTGGCCATGAAAGTTCCTGCCACCTAGAACTGTTATTGCCTACTACTAAAACCTCTAATTTGTCGCTGTTAAGCTTTAGCCTACTGATGGACATTTAATCTGTGACCTCCCTGAGGCAAGAATTTAGTTGGGAGATAGTTTTGCTGAAGTTTGCGTTCAGCGCCGGAATGACCTGTGTGTCTTCTGCATAAGACACTAGGGCAAGCCCATGGGAACAGGGTATTCAAGGGTCTCTATGTGTGTACTGTCCACCCTTCCTTCAAGCCATCCTTTCACCAGTTGGATTTTTCACCCTTCCATCCATCCATCATTTCATCTTTATATTCATCCAACCTTGCACCCTTCTTCTTTCGCCCTTTCTTTCATGTTTCCTTAGTACCTTTCACTGTGCCTTCCTTGGGCCCTTGCTTCTTACCATCCTTCTCCATTTCCTTCTTTCCAGTTTCTACATATCCATTATTCTTTTTTATTTCTCACGTTATTAATTTGTGCATTTCTCTCTCCCACTCACAGTTTTTTTTAATGCTCTCTATTCCTTCTCTCCCATGTTTTCATCATTTCTGTGTCTCCTTTTCTGAAATTCATTTACTTCGCAGCTACACCACTCAGCCCTACCCTCATATTGCCTTTGGGGCATATTTACAGGAATTGTGGCGCAGAACAAGCCACCTTGCTGCGCTGCCATGCGTCACAGAGAAAGGGCAGGATTGCGCTATATTTGTCCAATACGGCGCATTCCTGTCCTTTCCCCCTGTGCTGGCAACCTAGAGCCAATGCCAGGGTGCTAGAGAGACAGTGTTGTAGGCAGGATTGTTTTTGTACAGAAAGGGACACCCTCCTGCACAAAAACAATCCCAAGATGGATTTTCCTCCTTCTATGTGTGCTGCAAATGCAGCACACATAGTACGAGGAAAGAACAGGTAGAAATAAACATATTTCTCCTCGTTATGCCTCACCTGGGGAGGCGCATCCTACTGGTGCATTTAGAGGTTTACCAGGTTTGGTAAATCTGGGAATGTGTCAAAAACCATGAGATTTGCGTGGGACCCACACAACGCTCATGGAACACCCACACAACGCCCATGGAACACCCACACAACGCTCATGGAACGCCCACACAACGCTCATGGAACACCCACACAGCGCTCATGGAACACCCACACAACGCTCATGGAACACCCACACAACGCCCATGGAACACCCACACAAAGCTCATGGAACACCCACACAACGCTCATGGAGCACCCACACAACGCCCATGGAACGCCCATTGAACGCCCATGGAAAGCCCATGGAACGCCCATTGAACGCCCATGGAACGCCCATGGAACGCCCATGGAACGCCCATGCAACGCCCATGGAACACCCACGCAACGCCCATGGAACACCCATGCAACGCCCATGGAACACTGTAGTATGCTGGCCCACACGTTCAGATCATGAAGGTAGTCAGAGTAGGCGTAGCTGAGTTAAATAGTAGGTTTATTAGGTATAGTAGATATTAAGCTACAGCAAGCCCCACCAGGAGCAGCCTCCTAGCTGCTCAGCCCATCTTCCAACTGACTCACACACACCAGGCACCCAAGCATTCCACTCACACTAACATTCTACACGGAACACTCACACTGGCTGAGCAGCTAGTTACAGAGAGGTGTAAAGAAACATATATATAAACCTGAGGATACTACATTATCCTCTTCCTCTCGAAATGGAAAACAAAAGACAAACTACAATGATGCGAGAAAACTATACACAGTAATAATACAATCGAAGCAATAGATCCGTAAACCCAGGGATGAAGGTGAAACCACATCGCAGGAGGGAAAACAGACAAACAAAGAAAGAAGGAAGAAAGGAATAGGAAAACACTAACACTATCCTCCTCCTTTAATGGTGAAAAAAAAATATGAGGTGAAGAAATAACTCACAAAGAACAAGTGAGCATGACCTAACGTGAAGAGGAGTCCCTCACGAAAGGAGACTGTGGCAAAGGGAAAAGAAGACCCTACGCGCCACCCCTCATGTGAGGGACAGTGTGAATATGGGGATAACCCATACGAATAAGAGTAGGTGTAACATGGGGCAAAACCCAAGAACACACGCAGCACGAGATGATGCAGCACAATGTGGCGAACGCACACATAAAGTCAAGGTGAAGCACAGGGTGACTTACACACACAAGACGACGTAATAGTACAAGGTGATGCGTGGGGCGGCTTACACACACAAGACAAAGTGAGTAGCTAGACGACTCACACACAAAAGAGAACGTGATGCACAGGGCGACTTACACACGACAACGCAAGGTGAGGCGCAGGGCGGCTTACACACAACAAGGCAAGGTGAGGCGCAGGGCGGCTTACACACTGGACACGGTAAGGTGAGGCGCGGGGCGACTTACACACAATATGAAACACAACGAAGTGGTGGGACTGACACCCATAACACAGAAGTGTCCAACATACGTAAATGAGGAAAACACCCCATAACCCAAGTATGAGGGTTAACAGCAAAGAAGAATGGTAAAATGACCATGAAATGGGGCTGAAACCCATCAGAAACTGGACATGGGACTGAAACCCACTCCCATCCCTAGGTAGGGATACAGCATATGAAACGAGGGGACATGGGACTGAAACCCACTCCCATCCCTTATGTAGTTAAACAACAACTGTAATGAAGACGAAGGGCTAAAAACATCACCATAAATATCTACACGGAACACTCACACTGGCTGAGCAGCTAGTTACAGAGAGGTGTAAAGAAACATATATATAAACCTGAGGATACTACAAACACCCACACAACGCCCATGGAACACCCACACAACGCCCATGGAACACCCACACAACGCCCATGGAACACCCACGCAACGCCCATGGAACACCCACACAATGCCCATGGAACACCCACACAACGCTCATGGAACACCCACACAACGCTCATGGAACACCCACACAACGCCCATGGAACACCCACACAACGCTCATGGAACACCCACACAACGCTCATGGAGCACCCACACAACGCCCATGGAACACCCACACAACGCTCATGGAACACCCACACAACGCTCATGGAGCACCCACACAACGCCCATGGAACACCCACACAACGCCCATGGAACACCCACACAACGCTCATGGAACACCCACATAACGCTCATGGAGAGCCTCCCTTGCGCAGAGTAAGGCAAAGCATCAATCTGCCCTGTGTTACCTTACTCTACATTTTCGAAGCCATTCAAAGCCGTACAAAAATGCTTCATAATATGACTTAAAAGTTTGTGTCGTGCATATACTGGGCTGCCTGTTGGAAGCATGATGCTAAGCCCTCATAATGATGCCCCTCAGTTCATTTTGTGAGCTCTTTGATTGCAGAAAGAAGCAGCCAATGGAAACATTGTAAATGTGTTTGGGGACGAGGATTATCAGGTCATCCTTACTGAGGCGACGCCCTACTTTAGTTAGTATGGCATAACACCACTAATCCCTGTTGACACTTTGCTTTCACAGAGTCATCAAAATACATTTTTGGGAGGGTTTGTGAGAGTATCTCAGTGCATTTTTGGGGTTTCATACCAGAATTCCCTCTCCTCTAAATAATGCCCCTTAAATCTGGTTATAAACATCTTATATCTGATCTTCACAGAATGCTTCATGAGTCAGTCCTCCAGGTACAATCCTCCGCTCAGAGAAGGTGGGAGGCAGAGGTCAAAGGAACTCTCTCATAGAGCGAGTGGGCAGAAATACTTGATAGGACCCGCCCCTCAGGTGCGAGGAGTGCAGGTTTTTTCACCCAGGTCTTGTCCGTGGGGAAGTCCTCTGCTGGTTGAAGGAAGTGTGGCCCGAGGGAAACATGGGCACGCTTATTATAACAATGCTCCGAGGTACAGGGTTGCTGGCAAGAAATCCTGACCAGGATTAATACAATATTTTCCACAGACATCTCACAACTCCCGGCTTATTCTTGCTAGCCTGTCCAACAGGCTGACCAACCCGCTCCATTCAGCATTGAGGCAAAGCATTATCTTAGCACTATGTTCAGCTCAACAACAATCACTGCATCTTTGGGCAAGTTGTGGGCCCAGAATACAGTGCATGGCTTACTAGAGTGTGGAACCTGCTGGGATTGGAGCAACTCTGGACTGGCCTAGCGGGAAGCGAGCACCATTTCAAGAAAGCCTGGGGCCTACGCATTCTCTCAAGAATTCAGAGAGCTCCAGAAGAAAGCCCCTCGACCTGTAAGGGCAACATAGGGCCGAAACATGCCGACCAATCACGATCTCACATTAGGTGCTGTGGACCATTAACACATCCACCGAAGCACCATTTTTACTTTTAGCGTTATCCCTTTCCTGCACAATAAAATATCAAAAACAAGAACGGAGATAATTTTAAATCCACTTTTTTATTGCACCACCCACCTTTTAATCACGACTGTTATAAATCAGATGGTCTTCCTCAAGGGTGGAGGATTGTGGTTCGCCTGGAGAACTAGCAACTCAGGCGAAAAAGACCCAATGATGATACAATTCACCTAACGAATAGGGCAAAGAACCAACATATACCGCACCCGGAGCTAGTGTGAATGAGGGTCTCCGTGAAGGAATCTTTGAAGACCCTGGAACATTAAGACACGTGATTCATTTTCCCAGCTCCATAGTCAGCAGCTGTGGCCCTTGCACCACATACTCTCCCAAGAGGACACCACATCATCTCCCTAGCCTCAGCCTTAGTTCCACATTTGTGATTACAGCCAAATCACTTATTTTCCCCGTGGCATCCCACGTTTGCTGTTGGTTGCCCATCCAACTCCAACCCGTCGCTGCTTGCCCCGCTGAACTCCATTGCACTGATCCCCTCCTCCCCCGACTCAGCTTTAGACATTTTATTTCCTGCACTTTAATGCCAGCACCACCCGAAGGTATTGGAGCGCTTTACATTAATACAAGTTACATTTTTCATGCAGTTATAGCACCAACACCACCCAAAGGTATTGGACCGCTTTACATTAACACCAGTTAGTTTTCATGAACACACTGTCAATTTAGGCAAATCACTTAATCTCCCCATGGCAGCCCGCATTGGCTGTTGGTTACCTGTCAACATCCCGCCCCTCACTGCTTGCCCATGCTGAACTCCCGTTGCACAGATCCCTTCTTCTCCCAGATCGCCTTCTCCCCACAACCCTGCTTCTTACACTTGTTTTTTTTTGTGCAGTTTTATGTTGCGTCAACACCACCTGAAGGTATTGGAGCACTTTACATAAGCACCATTTAATTTTTTGGTGTGCAGTTTAATATAGCGCCAAACACCACCCAAAGGTATAGGAGTGCTTTACATTAGCTCCATTTACTTTACACAAGGACTCCGATGCAATGTATTTCCTCATGTTCGCTACTGTAAACCAGCCTAACACTGTGACACATTCATTTTTGTAGGCACAGGGAGATAAGGTGATTTGAACAAAATCAAGTATGTTAAGCCGATGTTGAAACTCGAACCCGGTTACCAGCTCCATATAAGGCAGCTGAGGCCTTTACGCCACACCCTCTCCTAAAAGAACGCCACATCATCTCTGTAGCTTTGGCCTCAGTTCTACATTTTGTGATTACGGATAAATCAATTAATCTTCCAGTTTCTAAACACAACAAGCACTGTCAAAGCCAATAGGTTACGCCTGTGCGAAATCTATTGTTTTTAGGTCTCGGTTAGACCGCGCATGCGCAGTTTCGAAGAGACATGTTGTGTTCTATCTGTAGGCTTACAAGCCATGCATCTCCTACCATTGGTAAACTTCAGCTTCCCTCTCATTTTCTTTGATGCCATTCGTCATGGCATGCGGGCGTCATGCCCTCTTCTTGTGTTTGGCCCTTTCATAGCGCATGGAGCAAGTACATGTCTCCTTACACTGCTCCCAGTTTGCAAAGCTATTTTTTCTTTGTTTTCAAGCAGTCCATAGGAGTACTTGTGTTTTCAGGCCATCTCTCTTGTACACATATACACATACCACTAAAATGCATGCGCGTGTAATAATGAATTTCTTAAAAAGTTGTTAAACCCCACAAACAGCACTTATTTACTTTTTTTTTTGCACGATTTGATGGTATTGGAGCGCTCGCTCCATCTTGACATAGCACGAACACAAGCCAATGCTATTGGAGCGCTTTAAATGCTCACCAGATGCATTCCATAATGATACATTCATTTTGTCTCTGATACTGCTTCAATTAAGGTATTTTTTCCTCCCTTCATTGTTGCTTCCTCCTGCCCTCTCCCGTTGTTGCTTGCCCATCTCCCCATCCTCTTCTGCTTCTCTGCTTGACCCGTACCCTCACTATCACCCTCGTTGCTGCTGATTTTATTTTTTATGTTTTTGCACAATACAGTGGCATTGGAGCATTTGTTCCGGCCTCAATCTTGCCACAGTGCCAGCTGGTGGTATTGGAGCTCTTTAAGAGATTCGAACCTGGTTCCCCAGTTCCCCTGTCATCTTCTCTGTGTGTTACGCCACATCCTCGCTTCACTTCAAAGCTCCTCAACTGTTTCTCACTATCACTTCCACATTTGATCAGCAAGACCCAGTCAAAACTGAACAAGCATTGGCAAAGCCAATAAGTCTCGGCAATGCCCAAGCTATTGGCCCTATCAACGTGAATGTCTTTTAGCCATGTTGTCTAGCGGCACATCTGTTGTTTAGCATGGCTGAAAGTCACTAATAAAAGTGCAATGATGCAGCCAGCGCAGTCCACATCAAAGCGCTTTTTTGTGTTAGGAGAGCGGGACAATAAACTCAACATGGGGGGTGAAAAGACTCTGCATTGGCTCAATATCCTGTGATTCTGGGCTTTCAGTGACTTTCAGCCATGCTCTACAGCAGATGCTAGACAACATGGTTAAAGGACATTCACACTGACAAGGCCAATAGCTCGGGCGTTGCAGAGATCAATTGTCTTTGCCAATGCTTGTTTGTCCGTGTTAACATTCCTCTTTACTAGTCCCTCTCAGACTAGACATGTCCATAGGACTGAACTGCGCAGAGCACCTGCTGGCGGCAGGTTCTCCACCCCAGTTGTCATGGCATTGAATGCTGGCCCCGCACACACAGCTCTTCATTACAGTGTCAGGCCTGGGACATCCTGCTGGGCTGCTTGGGGCTGCCAGGCCACAGCTTTCTTTTCCATCCTCCTGATTGATGACCAGCTCAGAACAGATTCATTAGTTTTCTTAGAAGGCGCTGAAATCCAATTAGCCGCCATTATCCCATGAAGACCTAACCATGAGAAGCGCGGCCGAAGCTCGCTGTGAGACATGGGGCAGACACCTTAAATGAGGCTCCATCCTATAGAAAGTGGGGCAGCTGGCCAAGATGTCGGTCACATCCTCAACGGGGCTCAATGCAGGTGGTCGGGCGAGGAACCTGAAGACGCGTCAGGTCGCACAGTCGCGTTAGGCCGCACTGATAGCTGATACTGCCATGGGACTATATAATGTCCACAATGGCTGAACTAAAAGCATTTTGCAAAGTTTTCCATTTGCTTTCTTCAGAAACCAAGATACTTCATTTCTGTCCACCTGAAATGCCACTCCAGGAACCTTTTTGTTTTGGAAATTAAAGGTGTCCTTTTTTAATGCAATTTTTAATAAAGTTTTAAAGTTGTGTATATACAATAGACGGACACAGGTTGCAGTCAGGCTACCGGGTACACATAAGAAGTGGGACCTAGTGGGACGACACAACAACTGGGCAATGTGAGCCACTACTATCATGGACAACTAGTATTTATTCGAGATAAGACAATAGTTATATTACATTAGACCAGTATGTGATTCCGGCCATCAAGGTGTCTTTCGAGCTAAGGGAGATCAGTGCGCGCGGTAGCACTTTCCACAGGTCAAGGTCTTCTTGAAGTTTGTCATCAGTTCTAGTTAGGTTCAGTTTTATTTTCTCTGTCGTCGTCCACTCCTCTGCATCCTGGACCCGTTGTCCATTCTCAAGAGTCCTCGTGCCCACAAGGGGCTACCCGTCGTTTCGCTAACAAGAGTGTAAACTCGAGACTAAATGGGAATCTGAGATGGGGGCTTTGAGGATGGAGAATGGGAGGCGGACACTGATGCATTTCGGGAGCTTGCTTTTAAAACTGTCTTTAGGCTAATACAACTGCGTATTTTACATCGATCCTACTACTCCCCTTCCAGCACTCCATGCCATGGGCAGTTGCCCACGAACATCTGCGTTAGAGGGTGCGGGGAAGAGGGTACTTTCCTCCACGTGCTATGGACCTTCCCTAAATTGCGCCTTTACTGGGCGACAGTGATGGAAATCATGACCGATGTAGTGGGATGCGCAGTGCTGATATCCCCAATGCTGCGTGTTGAATATCTGGGTATGGCAGCTGTGTTATCCTTGGGGCTGGGAATAGTTAAACAGAATATAGCCAGATAATGGGGAGCGGGCCGAGCCCCTGAGGTGGGGGATGTGAGTAATGACATGGACTTATGCATGCTGGTGGAAGAAACTATCTATCACAGCAGAGGGTGCCTCAAAAATGGGAAATATCTGGGTTCCTTGGCAAGAGTCCAAGGATTATCGTGAAAGTCACTCAACTTGGACCTTAGTATTGCGACAGCATGTATATCAGGACAGTACATGATGACGTCATTGTCAAGTGTCTCTGAAAACTTGTCTCAGTCATCCCTCACTGGCAATGCCTACTGTGTGATGCCTTGAAACCCGCCTTTTGTTTTGTTGGACTATGTTTCTTTCTCTCGTTTGGAAAACGCCATAAAAATATATTTAAGAAAAGAAAGAGTGTAAACAGTACAAACTTCTGCATTATTTTGTACTTCGTTTTTATAATATGTATGCCCAGTAAGCTTGTTTGTGGCGCCAATTGCACTATAAGCGACATATGTGTCACCCGCCCCCACCCTGCTCCTTTAGGGCAGTCCCATACCAGGTGCTAGTATGGGCCTTGGGGTCTCTGCATTTGGGGTAGTAGCTTGGAGCATTGCCATTTATTCGGTGCAACACTGCCGGTGTCATATATGTTCTGTGTTCATAATTAAAATGTAGCAGTCTAAATCTGGCACTGCTGGACACCTCTTTAATGAGCACTAACATTTGCTTCCATTGCACATCTGTGAAGCGCTGCTTGCAGTCTGTGTCCCATGTTGTGCGACCATGCAGTGTGTTTATGTGTCTCATCGCTAACTGCAGTGTATAGTCTGGTTATACTACCACGACTGCTATATGGTTGCACCAGCTGCGTCAGTGTACTAGACCCCACCGGGAGTGTCCTCATGTCCCCCCATTATTCACTCATTATCTCTTTTATAGCTCAGTATTGTAGATATTGCCCCGTACCAACTCCGTATTGAGCTCTAGCCCTCTCGAAGGAGGACCCTATGTCCATCCCCCCTATGTTAGCTAATGTGAGGTAGCCCCCTCTATTCCAGTCTGTCACGTTCGTCTTTCGGTCTAGACGGGCAAACTCCAGGAGCCGCCACATCTTTAGATCTGTGGAATATGAGGTACACTGCCCTAACGTCTGCAGTATCTACTCGAGAGACATGTCTTGTGGTATACTACATGTGGAGCATCAATTAGGGCTTGTGGTGATTCAAATCATTTGCAAAACACACAAGATGATGGACGGAATGCTGCACATTGGCAAACATTCACCCCCAGTCACAGATCTGGGTTTAATCCATCGTTATTTTGCTTCACCACGCCACCCCAGTTCAGACATAGCCATATGCAAATCAGTCTTGACCCTGTGCCTCATGGGAACAGTCCAGACCGAACTGCCAAGCCATGTCTTCCCTGGACCGGAATCAAGCATTCTAGGACCGGTTTCAGGCTATCAGCCTTCATCAGCCAGGATAGCTTGACTCCAGTGGCGTAGTGAGCACGGGACCCACGTCTGGGCATACCCTTCCCACTTAGGGCGAAATGCAAAACACACAAGATGATGGACGGAATGCTGCACATTGGCAAACATTCACCCCCAGTCACAGATCTGGGTTTAATCCATCGTTATTTTGCTTCACCACGCCACCCCAGTTCAGACATAGCCATATGCAAATCAGTCTTGACCCTGTGCCTCATGGGAACAGTCCAGACCGAACTGCCAAGCCATGTCTTCCCTGGACCGGAATCAAGCATTCTAGGACCGGTTTCAGGCTATCAGCCTTCATCAGCCAGGATAGCTTGACTCCAGTGGCGTAGTGAGCACGGGACCCACGTCTGGGCATACCCTTCCCACTTAGGGCGAAATGCAAAACACACAAGATGATGGACGGAATGCTGCACATTGGCAAACATTCACCCCCAGTCACAGATCTGGGTTTAATCCATCGTTATTTTGCTTCACCACGCCACCCCAGTTCAGACATAGCCATATGCAAATCAGTCTTGACCCTGTGCCTCATGGGAACAGTCCAGACCGAACTGCCAAGCCATGTCTTCCCTGGACCGGAATCAAGCATTCTAGGACCGGTTTCAGGCTATCAGCCTTCATCAGCCAGGATAGCTTGACTCCAGTGGCGTAGTGAGCACGGGACCCACGTCTGGGCATACCCTTCCCACTTAGGGCGAAATGCAAAACACACATTCAAATCATTTCACAGGTAATGTCTCGTCACCTATGTGTCCCTGTAGTAGGATCCCATCTACATTAGTGTCTGTGCCGAGCCAGCCAGCTACAAATGCCCTGACAAGGGCAGGGAGCTCCAGAAGTTTATAGATCCCTCAATGCCCCAAATGAGTCTACTGGTGTTCAGGATATGCCAGTACCTATCAGAGGAGGTCACCATGACACCCAGATTTGCAAGGCCTCAGTCTCCTATGGTATTGGCAGAGTGGGTAGTAGTGCTCGTAGCACCACATTGGGCAGCAGTGCCCTCCTGCTTGACCCCAGAGAACACTGAATAAGTATCTGAGAGGGGCAGAGCCTCTCAGCTCTGCCGCTTGAAACTGAGAGAAGAAGGATTGCCAAGCTGGAAACTTGATGTGTACCATCAGGCCCTGCACTCTGACTGACTGCGCCTGCTGCATTATCTGGAACTACAGCCCTTTGGATGTACCTTGTTTCAAGAGGAATAAAGAGTGGGCTCCCTGCAAACTACAGGTTAACAGATCTCACCTGCATCAACTCCACCAAGAGTCCCCTGCCTGGAGTTCATCCAGTGGACATTAAGGGAGATGTCCAGGTGCACTTTGGGAATTGTGGTCCCAACCTTTCAAGGACCATCTTGGAGATTCCAGACCCTTGAATTGTGTTTTGGACACTTTGGACCATCAAGAGGACCTTAATGAAGAAGTTCCAGAAGTTTGAAAAAGTTGGAGCAACTTTGGGAAAAAGCTCCACCCACAATGTGACCAAGTGCTAGAAAGTGTCCAATCTTTCAAAAGTCATATCTACGGTTCCCGACATTAGATGTTTGTCATTTTGGTGTCATTTTAAAGATAAAAATAATTCCTATTTTTATAAATTGGTGTGGGATTTTATTGTGTGTTGTGTCTTTATTATTTACTGACTTGGTGTTTTTAAATGCTTTACATACCTGTCTCTGAAGTTAAGCCTGCCTGCTCACAGCCAAGCTACCAAGAGTTGAGCATGGGAATAATTTCTTGAGACCTATACTGAGCCCTAGACCGTGTTAGTGGCCTTATTGCCAGTGGTGGAGGCATATTTACCACAACTAATAATCCACTTTCCAACAGTTCTGTTATGTTTTAATAACATGCGCCTCTGAAAGAGACAGTGGCACTAAGGCTTATCTAAACTGAAGACCCGGACGAAACTCTTTGGAGTGTTCTAGAAAGGCACCGTGCGTCCCAGCTCTAGAGAAGACATTGTTTCTCGTTTTGAATATCCTTGAATGTGGAGTTTGTAACAGAAGGCAAAGCCTCTTACGTGATGAAAAGCCCACGAGCATCATCAGTAAATCCAAGACGCCAGAGGCCATATTTACGAAAAACTGACACAGCGCAGCAAGTCACTTTACTGTGCTGCGCTGTCCCACAGGGAAAGGGCAGGAATGCGCTGCATTTAAAGCAAAATAGCACATTTCTGTCCTTTCCCTTGTGCCCTTTTGGCAGCCTAGCACCAACGCAGTCACTCTTGCACCATGGTGCAAGGGTGCCTGTGTTGCATGCAGGAATGTTTCTGTGCAGGAAGGGGCACCTTGCTGTAGAAAAACAATCCTGGGAGGTGTTTTCCTCTTTCCATGTGTGCTTATCCCAAGCCAGGTTTTCTTTCGATGAGAGATTTCATCTTTAATTTTTTTAAGAGTCGCCATTTTAGCGTGGGCTCATCACGGTGAGGCTGAGAACTGGCACGTGACACAGGATAGACATCAAACGTAAACAAAAGAAGGGTTTCAAATCTCCCAGAAGTTACTCAGCCAGAATCTGTCGGCTCCGAGGGGGTCTCTCTTAACATCTTTGTCACATTTGTGGATTTTATTTTTGTGATGAAATCATGGAAATTAGCAATGAATGTTGGCATCTCATTCTACCTCCTATAGGTTTGTCATATTGGGCCAGTTCTTGAGATAAAGTTCAGAATTTCAGTTTCAGAACTTATTCCAGACAAATTAACAAAGTTTCAGGTGTCCTCTTCCCACCTGAAATATGTTTGAGACAAGCAAGCAGGGAGAAATATGGCGCTTGCCAGGTGTTATCTTTCAGGTGTGAAGTTGAATAAGAAACAAGTTAAACTGGAAAAAATAAAATGCCAGAATGATTTGTAGATTTTGTGTTGTGGGTAATTCAGAAATGGGTTGGGTAGAACTTCCACTTTAAGGCATTTTGAAAACATGTTCTACACAGACCCATAAGGTTCAGATGAGCGCAGATCGCCATCATCCGGGGCTTCTAGAAGATTCATATGAAGATCTCTGTGCAAACACCCATGATGGTGATATAAGTGGAAATGTTGTCATTGGGACAAAGGTTGATTAAAGAGCTCTACATGAACTCACAATCCATATATTTATAGAAAGATGAGAGTTGGTTCTGCCAGAGTAACAGTCTTGTGGGCAATAGTGTGAAGTTGGGTTTACTTTGTCATGATGAGTATAGTTTATGACGTGTATCACATCCTCTGTTACCTTTAAGGCATTTTACTACCAAATAAACACAGACTTGTCCATCCCCACTATTTCAGCCACTGATTTCTGCAATGACGTCTCTCATTGAGAAGATGTCGCTATTGGTTTTTTTCTGACACCTTATGCAACATCACTTCCTTCCTCATTCAAGGACAGAAAGACATATTAAACTGTGCGGTCTGCCATGTGCAAGAGGAGAATTTATAACAACAACCGGGGTACAAGAGATCCATCTTCATTCCCCCATTCAGGGTGAATTACACCTACGTTCCCTACGGATGTCTCTAGACTCTAGTTCCACAAGCAGCTTGCTCACATCTCAGCACTGATAGAAATGACTAAGTATATTCTCTAGCATATCAGATTTACTTATATGGTATTGAATATCAGCAAAAGCAGGGAAGTGCCCTAGATAGCAGATTCTCATCTTTTCAGCCATTTTCTATTTGAGGTGGTTCAAGAGGCGATACGTCTAGTCCGAGAAAGTGCAGCAATAATATTGATAAATCGTCTTTTCATGACAAGATTAGATTATACCTTCGGGATGATAATATTAGAATAGATCTTCGGGATAAGGAAAAGCTCCTCTTTACATCACCTTAAGTGCTTTTTCTATCTGAATTTCAGTGACTATAACACATGGTATAGTTTGGAACTCCAGAGAACAAACATTGCAGGCTTGTGGTTGGAGTTCTTCATCAGTGAGAGAGGTCTCCACAATAGATTTAATAAAAGAATGACCTCAGTGCCCCAGGAAGTCTCTACCTAACACAATTCCATCTTGGAAAATGCTAGAGGCACAATACATTTCAATTAGGGTGACCAACTGGTATGGGTGCAATTTCAGGACGGTCAGTGTAAAAATTCAGAACAAAGGGTCAAAATTCAGGACAAAAATTCAGGACAAAAGGTCAAAATTCAGGACAAAAATTTGGGACAAAACTTATGTTTTACAGACATATCAGAGGAGGTCGCACAATAGTATATAAGTAAATAGACAACCAAAATAAGTACAAGTCAAAATAAGTTTATATAAGGTTGAGACAATCGTGCACTTCACAGTTTTTCAGTATGCGCGCAGCTTTGCGAAGTGACATCAGGCCCTCTCTGCAATCAAGATTTGTGCAGGAGAAGGCACACCACATGCTGTGACTATAATGGGGCCCATTGTCATTCTATCTCTGATAATCGCCTGCAGTCTCAGAATGACAATGGGCCAGTCCACAGTCTTTGCTTTTAAACTCATGGGGCCTCTCGCAGGGGAACAGCATACCTTCCTGAAATTCCCCAATTTGATTTTAGTATGATGTCTGTAAAGTGTTCGTAATTTGGGGACCCCAAATTATGGACGCCTTACAGACATCATTCTAAAAAAGCGGACGGTCCGTGAAATTTACGGACGGTTGGTCACCCTAATTTCAATACTCAAGAACCAGCTCTGACCGCGACAGCTCACAACTGCCCGAAGTCGTCTTGCTGGAAGTCGTCCTAGCAACAGGAAATCGTGCGAAGGGGGCGTCAAATCTCGCTCTCGCAAGTTTCCTTTCAGATGCCTCGCTGGCCTCTGCCCTAATGCGCCACCATGCGTGCAACGCAGTGTCACTAGAGTGAAAGGTCGGACCCCATGAGTACAAGGCACCCCGGCCACTGAGTCTAGCAGCACCGGATGTTTCCAAGGCTGCTAGGGTAGGGTGACCAGACGTCCCGGATTTGTCCAGACAGTCCCGGTTTTTCACCAGCTGTCCTGGCAGATTTCGGCAATTTTGGCTCATGTCCCGGTTTTTAGAGGGGGTCGACTGAAAACAGTGAGAGGCACTTTTTTGGGTGTCCTAAAGCTGTGCTAGTTAGCTGCTGTTATAAGTAAGCAATGTAATTACTAGGTATGATGTTGGTTGTAGGAATTACATTTTATTTGTTTTCTTAATTCATCTTCTGTGATCCTATGTTGATGAGAGCTGTCATTCTGCGCCATTCCGTGGATGAAAAATTGTAGTCCTTCTTCCTGAAATGTCCCGGTTTTTGGTTCTGAAGATCTGGTCACCCTATGCTAGGGCCTCTTTGATCCAGTGTTCCACCACGCACCTCAGTGTCACTGGAGTGAAAGGTTGGACCCCTGAGTACAAAGCACCCCAGCCACTGACTCTAGCAGCACCGGATGTTTCTAAGGCTGCTAGGGCCACTTTGATCCCGTGTTCCACCACGCATGCACCTCAGTGTCACTGGAGTGAAAGGTCAGACCCCCCTGAGTACAAGGCACCCCGGCCACTGAGTCTAGCAGCACCGGATGTTTCCAAGATAATTGACATAACTTATTATACATTTTCTTAATAAGAATAAAATAATGACAGACTCAGTAAGTTTTAAATCTTTATCTAAATTAGGGCTTTTGAACCATCTCAAAGCGTGTCAGTACAAATACCTTCAACCACAGGAGTGCCAATTAAAAAATATTTCAGAAAGCATTTATCAATTCAGATCCACACAATAACTATGCTCAGAAAGAAGAGGATAGAGACAGAAGAGCATTTATCAAACGATGAATTTCATAATTACCAAAGTATGGTGTGAAGACCAACCCCCTGACCAAAGGGCTGGTAAGGGCCTCCCAGGACAGATCAGGAGACAAAGGCTTCAGGACAGGATACTTCACCTGTCTAGTTACCGACGACTACGTCGCACCCCTCTCTGACACTCTCTTCCTCCTCGTGGTTCTTCCGCGATCTTCTTTCTAACCCACCCAATTTAAGTAGATGGTTCTGCATTCAGTTTCCTCATCAGCATTTCAGAGCATCAGCACCACCCCAGTACACCCCGTTCTCAGGCTTCTACAACGCGCTCCAAAAGCTTCTTCGTAACTTCCCCAAAGCCCGCTCGCTCTTCTAATCAAACTACCTCAGTTATACCTTTCCATAGGCATGTACCACCCATTAATGTTTCATTTTTCACAGAATACTAACTTCTGATTGGACAGGCGAGGGGGGGATGATCATCACACCATGCTTATACTTCATTTTATTCCCCTAAACCATTGTTTCCAAACTCCTCCCCTCAAACTTTTATTCCGCCCTTCCTTTCCCATACATCTTTAAACTTTATTAATACAATTGTAACAGTTTTGTCGAATTAGTTCCTTCATATGAACTCTTCACCCTCATGTTCCCAGGGCACATCTCCGCCGACCTTGGACGCGTGACAAATCCTTAGTCATCCTCCAAGCTTCCGTACCAGGGCGCATGCGTTGCGCCACGTCAGTCTACTCGACTCAGACAACTTTAACAGGTCCAAATACGCACTAATAATAAAGTCAAAAGGAGAAATGTTATTCTCAAAAATAAATGATTTCACTGTATACCACCAACCTCTACTCTGACCCATACCATTTATTATTTCTCTTTCTGCATTTGCGTTAGTTATAAACTCATTTTCTAATTTCAGCAAAGCAGGTGCCATGCATGTGAGCTTTCAAGCGGCCATTTTATAGCTCTTTGCGCAAGCGCCAGAATTTCCCTCCAAGCGTCAGCACGTCATACTACGTAGATGCAGTAGACGCATGCACAGTAAAGATCCCGTGTTAAAATGCGTTATAGTCCTACGTCCGTGTTATTTGCAGTTAGTAAACACATAGGCAAGCTTCATTCTTTTCCCGCGTGTAATGAAAATGCGTATTAATAATCACAAAACACGTTGTTAGTAATTCGCTAGTAAGTTAAATCGAGAGTATTGCTTCCGAGCAAGTCTCGTGTCCGAGTCCTTGCTCCATCAATCCCCTCTCTGATGGCATATTAAGCCATCACAAAATTTCCCATCCATCCCAGATACCAACTTTAACACTTCTCAGTTTTCTCCATTTGTCCTCCCAACTTTTCATCAAACATCTCATTTCCTTCTAAATCTCGCATCTTCTTATATAACCTGCCTTTTCATTTCTTCCAAGTGTATTTCCTCGTACTGTCTCTTACGTGTCTGTCCCTTTCCTTTTCTGTTCAAGTGTACCTTTCCTTTCGTACCTTTTCTACAACATCTATATGTAATCATTATTAACATCACTATTGTTATTATCATCACTAATGGTATTATTATTTGGCCTAGAAAACTTTTCCCAAACCAAACAAACCATTTCCCTATTGATGTTATAATTTTTGGTAGTCTTCCCTACACACTGTCAACCTCCAGTTGGGTCAAATCTTTATGCATTCTCGTAATATTTTCAATATATCCTTTAATTTCTCTGCTCTTGTCCGGAATATAAGTGCAGCAATGTTGAACTTTCAACATGCCACAAACTCCACCTTCTTTTGCTAATAATATGTCAAGAGCAAGACGGTTCTGTAAAACCATCGATCTAATTGCAACCATTTCTGTGTTAATCATTAAAAATCCTCCTGCAGTATCTGTAAAAAGACGATCAACTATGGTTGATAACTTACACATTTTCTGTGGATTTAGGATGACTCCAACTGAGGGTATCAGTGCACTAAAATATCTCCTACAATTTCAGAAAAACTAGCCCTTCTTCTTCGTGTTAGTCTGTTAGAATTTCCATTGGTTCCACTGATTTTGTCTACATGATAAATTTTTGGAAAAACTATTCCAAAATAACAGCTTTTGTACCATCTTGCAGGTAACCTATAATAGGCATTACTCCCACAAACATAATACACTCCTGGAAACACAGGATCAGTTCCCCCTTTTAGTCCCCATCCTCCTAATATTAGGAAGTTATGTTCACATTCACTGGAACCAATGTAATTATTGTTATAATCTGTCTTCAGTCTATGGAGGCAGAATTTTCCCCTTTTCACAAAGTCCAGGGACATCGCAGCATGAGCCTTGCCACTTGCATAGATTCCCTCCTTCCCAACCCATGGAGGTACATGGGTTTTCTGTGTAGTTGCCTTCTTCATTAAATCCTGTCTCCTTTCTTCTACTAAATCTAAAAAATCATTTTCTTCTTTTCTTAATGTACATGTTAGATTATTTTCGTGTGCCTGAACTAAATCTATTGAACTCATTGTTCTGAAAAATTCACCCATAAATTGTGCATTTTTACTACTAACTACTGGATTCATATTCTTTCTAATAGGAAGTTCAGAAAATATTACATCTAAGTTAGAATAAAAATACTGCAATCTCCCTGTAGTGTAAAATAAACTCGACAAAATACTACATGATACACCATACGTTAAAAGTATATGGTGATACGTCATCCCTTCTGATACTGAAGAAGGCAATTTCATACATACATAACAGTTGTTAATTTGCATAGTGCTAACATACTGAAACAATAATTTTATAAACACATTAGAGGATGTATTATAGTCTGACTCATTGTGATAGTTTGCTTTATCTTCCATTCCTATTTCTAATCTAGTTTCTCTTAATCTATCTACCTTAACATTAGTATCTGTATTATTCTCGTTATTTGTTTTCATTATCAAAGGTACCCCTACTGTTAGGAATAGCCATCCTAATACTGCGAATAAAATACTACAAAAAAAAAATCTAAGACACTTTCTCTTTACTCCACATTTTGGTTTTCCGCTAACTTCATTGTCGGCCATTTTGTCTCTGAGAAAATTTCTTTTCTCTTATCTTTTCCCTTTGTCAGTCTTTTGTTCTTCTTTCTGTTCTTAAGGAGGTTTCAATTGGCTTTCGTCAATTTGTGCAATATGGACTTCTTCTGTCTCATCAGACAGATCCAGGGACTCAAATTCTTCAAGAATGACGTGTGTCCACTCTGGAGCCTTGTATTTTCTGTTTAAATTTCTCAATCTTGGACTTCTTCGAGTTATTTTTGCTAAAGTTTGCTTAGGTCTTGTTTGACTTGTGATTTCATTCACTTGCTCTGGTTTCTTTTCAGATTTTCTCAAGTGATATTTTAGTTTCTTTACTCCAGTTGGCCAATTGTCTCCCTTTCTGACTCTTTTAATTTGTACTGCTTTTTCACCTTCCTTATCTCCTTGTAAGGTTTTTTTTATTTCATTTATTCTGGGCACAATCTGTACTATTTCTCTGATTTCTGTGCTTGTACCTTCTTTTGCTTCTTCCTGCTCAGGTTCTACCAAATTTTGTTCTGCTTCTTCCTGAGCTTGTTCTTCTAATTCTGTCTGATCCTGCTCAGGTCTTACTTCAAATCTTTCTTCTTCTGCCTGAACTTGTTCTTCTACCTTTGCCTCCTCAGGTTGGTTTGTGTCTCTTTCTGTTTTCACCTGAGTGTGTTCTTCTTCCCCTGTCTCTTCCTGACTACTTTCTTGTCTTTTCAGTTCTGTTCTTCTTCTGGTTATGTTATGTTATGTTAAAGGTCATTTTTAAAGCGCTCGTTCACCAAACGGTTTCTTGGCGCTAAGGGCAAAACGGCAGCAATTCCAAACAGTAGGTGAGTGTCAGTTGTAGGTGTGGGAGAAAAGCCAGGTTTTAAGTGACTTCCTAAATTGGGTATAGGAGTCCACGGTGCGCAAATACAGAGGGAGAGCGTTCCAAAATTGAGGGGCCAAAGACGTGTATCTAAGGCCACCATGTTTCTTTCGTTTGAACGAGTGGGAGACCAGTAAGTTCTTGTTAGATGAACGTAAATCGCGAGAAGGGAGATATCGCTGAATGTTTGAAGCAATAAAATGGCATCATCAATTATTTCAATCACTGGGATCCATTCTTCCTGACTTAGCTCGGGCTGCTCATCATATGGTTGTCTTTCAGAATCTATCACTCTAGATTCTTCAATTTCACAGTTTACAACTCCTGACGCTTCAGCCTGCTCAGTCAGTGGTGGCTCTTGTTGCTCTGATGGGCTCGGTACTCTTCTGGTATGACTAGCGTGAATCCAATTGGGCAAACCTGCACACTTCACTGCTGTGGTAGTGACTAGTATGACTTGCCTTGGTTTGTCCCACCTTGGTGCTAGACACGATTTCCTTGCGTGTTTCTTCACTAGCACCCAATCTCCAGGATTCAAATCATGCGCTTGATCTGGCTGTCTTTCAACTGCGTCTTCTCCAACCTGATGAGAGATAGAACGCATCATTTCAGCCAATCCTTTGCAATAGTCCAATACTAGATCATCAGTTATACTCATTAGTTTATTTCCAGGAATAACCCCTGTCTCATGGCTCTTCCCATGAGTACCTCATGTGGACTCATTCCTGTTTTTCTGTCTGGAATGCTTCTGAGACCCATTAATACAAGAGGTAATGCATCTGGCCATTTTAGCTTTGTGGATGCACACACCTTTCCCAATCTTGACTTGATTGTGCCATTCATTTATTCAACAACTCCAGAAGCCTCTGGACGATAAGCACAGTGTAGTTTTTGTTCAATGTTAAATGCAGCACACATTAATCGAATTATTTCATTATTAAAATGAGGGCCTCTATCTGATTCCAAAGTGACCGGAAAACCAAATCGTGGCACCAACTCCCTCAGCAATAATTTTGCAACTGTAAGACTGTCATTTCTTCTAGTAGGGTAGGCTTCCACCCATCTTGAGAAAAGGCAAACTATGACAAGTACGTATTTCAATCTGTTGCAGGGGGGTAATTCAATGACATCTAACTGTAATCTGGTGAAGGGTCCTTCTGCCTTTCCGATTTTTCCCCAGCTTACCACTGTCTTTCTACCTGGGTTCTGCTGTTGACAGGTTAAGCATCTTTGGCAAAGGCTCTCTGCGACTACCCTGAACTTCGGATTATACCAACTCTGTCTGAATAGTCTGATCATTGAATCTTCCCTATGTGTGTTGCTCCATGTTACACCCTCGCCATTTTTGAAAGCAGACAATCTGGCATGACTGGTCTTCCATCTACATACACCCATACTTCATCATGTGGTCTTTTGGTACAGGCTGCCTTTATCCAGATTTCTTTTTCCTTTTCCTCAACTTCTTCCTGCAATTGTCTAATCAATCCCATGTCTCTGGCACTGAGAAGTACATAAGTTGGCATCTGGTTTCCCCCGTATCAATTTTTCTGTTTATGGCTACTGCATTTGTAGCGCAGTATTTCGCCACTTGGTCAGCATAATTATTGCTAGCAGTCACATAGTCATTTCCTGACTGATGTGCAGCGCATTTTACAACTGCTATTTATTTTGGCAATTGTAATGCTTCCAACAAATCTTTTACATTTTCGCTGTTTCTGATAGGAGACCCTGAGGAAGTCAGAAATCCCCTTTGCATCCAAAGCTGGCCGAAGTCATGCACAATCCCGAAACCATATTGACTATCCGTAAATATGGTTACTCTCCAATTTTTCCCCTTTTTACATGCCATTGTCAAGGCAACCAATTCAGCTACTTGTGCAGACTTGACCCCAGGTAAACAGGATGCTTCAATTACCCCCGAAATTTTGCAAACAGCATATGCAGCACTTAGACCTCCTTCTTGTGTCCTAAGGCAGGAGCCGTCTACAAATAACTCATGATCTGCTTCTTTTAGTGGTGTCTCTCTTAAGTCCGGGCGGGGCTTCGTGCATAACTCAGTCACGTCTAAGCAATCATGATCACTTTCATCTTTTACTTCCTCTTCACAGGGGTCTGGCAATAGGGTGGCTGGGTTCAGAATCATACACCTTATCACAGTCACATTCTCAGCTCCCAAAATCACTCTTTCGTACTTTGTCAAACGACTAGGGGTGAGGTGTTGTGTTCTTGTTCTTGTCAAAAGAATCTCAACTGAGTGTGGAACGAATACTTTTACCGAATGTCCCATCACTATCGACTCACTTTTCTCCAGACTCATACAAGTAGCAGCTACTGCTTTTAAGCAGCCAGGCAATGCTGAAGCCACCTGGTCCAATGTGGCTGAAAAATATGCCACTGGACGCCGACTCAATCCATGTCTCTGTGTTAAAACTGAAAGTGCACAATTTTCTCTTTCGCAACAAAACAAAGCAAAGTCTTTTGTATAGTCTGGCATGCCCAAGGCAGGAGCCTCACATAGACAATTTCGCAATCTCACAAATGCCTCTAGGCAGTCATCATTCCAATCAATCGGATCTTTTGCTCGTTTCCGAATCATCTGTATCAGTGGTTTCACTAACATAGAAAATCCATTTATCCATTGTCTGCAGTATCCAACCACTCCCAGAAACATTCTCATTTCTCTCTGAGTCTGTGGCAATTGCATTTCTTTGATTATTTTTATTCTTTCCGGTGTCACTTTTCTAACTCTTTCTATTTTATGCCCTAAATATCTTACTTCTTGTCGACAGACCTATAATTTTTCTGGAGACACCTTGTGTCCTCCTTCAGCCAAATGGTTCAGCAACGCAATTGTATCTGTGACACAATCTTCTCGCGTTTTTGATGCCACTAACAGGTCATCAATGTACTGAACCAGAACAGAATTTCTGGGCATAATCAATGATTCTAGCCACTTTTTCAAAATCTGATTAAAGATTGAAGGACTTTCTGTGTACCCTTGAGGAACACGACACCATGCGTAAATACGATCTTCAAATTTAAACGTAAAAAGATACTGGCTGTCTGGGTGTAAAGGAATAGAAAAGAACGCTTGGCATAAATCAATTACTGTGAACCATCCTGCATTCCATGGTATCTGATAAAGGATCACTGCTGGATTTGGCACAATTGGACAACAGGGAATTACAATCTTATTTATTTTTCGCAGGTCTTGCACTATTCTGTACTTTCCGCTAGGCTTTTTCAGTCCCATTATTGACGAATTACAGGGACTACCCATCACTTCTTTTAGAATGCCTTGTTTAACCATTCGTTCAATTTCTGGAATAATTCCTGCTTTTACTTCTGGACTCATTTTGTACTGTCGGGTATTTGGATACACTGCACCTTCCTTCACTGTCACTTTAACTGGGTCTATATTTTTCATTAGCCCAATATCTTTTCCTGTAAAATCCCACACTTCTGGATTGACTGTCGTTCTTAACTCTTCCGGCAATTCATTCTCAGTTATTAACGACAACATTTCATCTACCTCTGTTCCCTGTTTGGCCAGCATCATTTTATAGACTACGTCCTCATCGGGAGTTTGGAAAGCGACACCATCCGGTGTACAATAGATCGTGCAATTCATCTTGCACAAAAGATCTCTTCCCAACAGGTTTACAGGACTGGAATCGCAAACTACAAATCGATGCATTCGTTTGAAGTTTCCAATGTGTACCTCCATTGGCTTTGTGATAGGGGTTCTAATCTGTTGGTTAGACACGCCTACAACTTGGATAGTTTCTCCCGAGAGGGGTAGGTTTGGGATGTCTGCTGTTCTCACAGTAGACCTGGTAGCACCAGTATCCAATAGGAAAGTTATGTCTTTACCTTCTACTTTCCCGTCAACAAATGGACCTGACTGATCTACCGGTAAGGATGCGCCAAGCACGCACTCCTCTTCCTCCCCCTCAGGCACCGTCATTGTGCAGTATCTGAACGTTCTTCATCATTCTGCAAAAAATATTGTGCAATTGTTCTATTATTCTTACCACTTTCTCCTTGAAATCCGGTGTTCGCACTGAAACTTTGATGGTTCACAAAATTTGGCATAGGAGCTGGCGGCACCTAATATTGTGGAGTGACTACCTGTTGCTGCTGATTCATAAGTACTTCATTCTGCATCTGTGGGATTAAATTTTGATTTGGCCCATTATTATTCTTATTATTCTGAGTACTCTTACACTCGTTCTTCCAATGTCCAAGCTTTCCGCACGCATGACAAGGGAACTTCTTTTTCGCTTCTTCTCTGTCCATTCGCCCCTTAAATTTATTACCATTCGCTCCTTGATTATTCTGACTCTGTTCTTTTACTGGATTATTATTTTGCTCATTTGCCTTCTCTTCCTGCTGCTCTGTCAATTTAACTTGAGCCCACATCATTTTCTCTTTCAGCTTCCTTCGCCTGGCCTCTATGTCATCCCCGCAATATTTTGCGTACTTTAGAATTTCATCCACTGTCTTACTTTGCCAACACAACATGTGCTGCTGTATCAACTGACTAATTTCCGGTTTCAAGCCATATACAAACCGATGCACAAAATGTCCCATATCTTTGTCACCAATGTTCTCAAAACCACTATACTGCTTGAACACCTGCAACAATCGTTCATAGTATGCATGTACAGATTCATTCGGTTCCTGTGTTGTTCTATCTATTTTTACCCAATCTGTTTCTTTAGGAGGGATTTTTCCTTTCAAATATGTAATCACTTGGTGATACTTTTTCATCACTTCTTCTGACGGTGCTCCTGTTTTTGCATCTCTAGGATACTCCTCATTAGGCCAATCAATTGTGATCTTACATTCTGTCCATAAATCAGCAGGTACCACTATGTCAAATAGACCATCCAAGTCTTTCAATAACACCTTTGAGACTTTCACAAACCTCTCTACCTGTTTGTACCACTCAACTGGCTTTTCTCTCAATTTTGGAAAATCATTTGTAAACGATAAAATAGCTTGTCTCCTCCAAGGGACATGAACATATCCTCCTCCAGGAACCTCTCTCATTGGACACAACCTTTCCACCTTTCCTGTTTCTCTTACTGGAAATGCAGCTGCTGCCTCTCTCGCTTGCACTTCTTCTTTCTTCCTAATCCACCTAATCCTCCATTTATCAATGTCTCCCCATTTTCGCAAAATGTTCATTAAGTCTTTTATCTGTAACCTTTTTCCTGAAGTATTCACACTTTCTAAATCTTTATCAGTAAAATCCACTCGATAGGGCTTCTGTAACAATTTTGATTTCCCTATGTCTATTCCAATCTCTGAAGCAACTTCAGTTAATCTTTCATGAAATAGTCTTGGTCTCCTGGTTATACTCTTACATAAATACAATAATTCTTCATCATTGTAAACGTTTAATCTTTCCGTACCCACTCATCCTGTCGTCATTTCTTCCAATTCCACTTTCAATCTACTAATATCCAAAAGTTTTGGTATTGGGTTCCGATTATCCCTTTCCTGAGCCCACCTCTCTAATTCTTCAGAGGTAACTACTGTTGTACCTGAAGTTCCAGCCAGAACCAAAGGTCTTCTCTCTCTCAAATTCATAGGCGTAACTCTCTTTTGAGTTTCCGCATGAGGTTCCACAATAGGGAGATCCATTAATGAAATAACCGACTCACTTTCACTAACTTGATCATCTGTGATTAGTACCTCTTTTCTAGGATCACTTAATGGAACTGTCATGAGTTGTGGTTTCTGGCAAATCTTATTATCCCCATATAATGGGATTACTGGACCAATGGTTACTGGTACTTTCAAAGCTTCAGTATTTAAATTCAATTGACTTATCCTTTGTACTAGTTCTTCCCTAGTTTTGTTCAAAGCTTCTCTTTCATTATCTTCCAACCCTCTGTTGTATGATGTCTCATGTAAAATCTGTGGAGTTAATGGTATTCCCATTATGGGCGCACTTGGGACAACCTTACTAGCTGCTTCTTGATACGGTGGTGGATTTTTAATTAAAATATCCTCTAACAATTCGTCATCTGACTCTCCATATCCTGTCGAATTCATATGTTTCGTTTTCTCTTTACACTTTCCTCCAGATTGTTCCTCAGCCATCAACACTGGATATAACCCTTCTGATACCATAGCTCTCCTCCACTGTTTCATCTGCCCTTCTCGTGACTCATGCAAATGTCTCGGAAAGAATCCTCTATATCTTCCACCTCTGCATTTCTCTCTTTCATATGACTCAGTCTCCCATTCTTCCAAAGCCTCATATTGAGTTAACCTAGGTCTCGGTTCTAAATCATTCATTTTCAATCTCAAATTCTGAAGAATCCTCCCATTAAACGTACCATCCTTAGGAAACGCTAACACACCATCATCCTTCGTGTACTCCACCCAGTTTTCCAGCCACACGCAGGTATGATATCCCCTCTCCATCATCATAAAAGATGCTGGTGTCTTCGGTGGCGGAATAGGAATGCCCTCTCTAGTCAATACAGGCTTATCCTTTACAAAGAAATTATTTATTCTCTTAAAAATTGACATCTTTCTTTTCTCTCCATACATTCTTGAAGAACGGTGTAGGAAATTGTATTCCGCAAACCCTTGAAATCTTCTACCTGTACGTCTTGCACTGACAGTCAAATCAAAATCCCGCATACAATCCTTCTCTCCTCCAATCCTAGTGCGGCTTCTAACTATGTATCCAATCAAATCAGGCTTACACTCGTACTCTGACCAATGTCAGCGCGACCTTTTTCCTGACATCAGTTCTGCTCCTCACTACTGACCCCTCCTTTACAATGCTGCTTCTGTCACGCGCCCGCTGCTTCTACCAATCCCAGCGCGGCTCTTCTGTGACGTAGGTCTTACTCAGGCGATTTCTCACCCCTCCTTTACCAAGCTCCTCCTGTCACAAGCCCGCTGTATCTACAAATCCCATCTCGGCTCTCTCTGACGTCAGTACCACTCCGGCAACTGACCCTCCCTTTGCAAGGTAATACAACATTTTATTTCTTCAAAAAGTTCTTTAAACTTCTTTGTTATTAACAACGTAAAACCATTCGCTACTCTGTCTGTTCCACTAAATCAAAAGGATAGTTTATTTTTCTTTCACTGCGAGTAAAACCTTCCGCTTACTCTTCACCTAAGCTCCAGAGAACCTGCTACTCTTCCGGTATCTCCCGTTAGGGAAATTTGAGACCGATATTTCACCAGCGAACTCCTTTTGCTGCCAATCTAGCTTAGAAGAACCTGCTACTCCTTCAGGGTTACCCTTACTAGGTGATATAACGCCTAAAGTTTCACCAGCGAACTCTTTGCTTTCAACCACTCTCACTTTTGTACAGAAAATAGTCCCTAGTTTAACACTGACAGCCCTACCTAGCTTCTCAGTGTTATTCCAACAGACGAGTAACCTCACTGCAGTGTGGTTTCTATCGCCACCTGCTATTCATTCCCTGGGAATTTTCCAGACAACATAAAAACAGGACACTAACTCTTTTGTTAAAACATAAATTAAAAATCAATAATCTATACTTATCACCAAACTAGTTACTAACAACCATAGCTCTGCTACCAGAAAACTGATCCAGCGGCGTACTAGCAACAGATACTCCACTACCATATACTCACCTGGGCCCAAACAACTCGCTTCCGTTCTGTGCCAAGTAAACCACTGGAACTTTTTAGTTTATAATGTTTCTCATACCTCAAGATCTAGTTATTGCTTCTTTAACTAAACCTTCCGCTGATCAAACAGTTCTTTCCTCTGGTCAATGGACCAGTTAGGTGGAACTAGTTGATGGCGATAATTGACATAACTTATTATACAATTTCTTAATAAGAATAAAATGACAGACTCAGTACGTTTTAAATCTTTATCTAAATTAGGGATTTTGAACCATCTCAAAGCGTTTCACTACAAACACCCTCATTCACAGGAGTGCCAATTCAAAAATGTTTCCAATAACATTTATCAATTCAGATCCACACAATAACTATGCTCAGAAAGAAGAGGATAGAGACAGAAGAGCATTTATCAAACGATGAATTTCATAATTACCAAAGTATGGTGTGAAGACCAACCCCTGGCCAAAGGGCTGGTAAGGGCCTCCCAGGACAGATCAGGAGACAAAGACTTCAGGACAGGAATCAGGACAGGATACTTCACCTCTCTAGATTACCGACGACTACGTCGCACCCCTCTCTGACACTCTCTTCCTCCTCCTAGTTCTTCCGCGATCTTCTTTCTAACCCACCCAAATGAAGTAGATGGTTCTGCATTCAGTTTCTTCATCAGCATTTCAGAGCATCAGCACCACCCCAGTACACCCCGTTCTCAGGCTTCTTCAACACGCTCCAAAAGCTTCTTCGTAACTTCCCCAAAGCCCGCTCGCTCTTCTAACTAAACTACCTCAATTATACCTTTCCATAGGCATGTACCACCCATTAATGTTTCATTTTTCACAGAATACTAACTTCTGATTGGACAGGCGAGGGGGGGATGATCATCACACCATGCTTATACTTCATTTTATTCCCTTAAACCTTTGTTTCCAAACTCCTCCCCTCAAAACTTTATTCCGCCCTTCCTTTCCCATACATCTTTAAACTTTATTAATACAATTGTAACAGTTTTCTCGAATAAGTTCCTTCATATGAACTCTTCACCCTCATGTTCCCAGGGCACATCTCCGCCGACCTTGGACGCGTGACAAATCCTTAGTCATCCTCCAAGCTTCCGTACCAGGGCGCATGCGTTGCGCCACGTCAGTCTACTCGACTCAGACAACTTTAACAGGTCCAAATACGCACTAATAATAAAGTCAAAAGGAGAAATGTTATTCTCAAAAATAAATGATTTCACTGTATACCACCAACCTCTACTCTAATCCATACCATTTATTATTTCCCTTTCTGCATTTGCGTTAGTTATAAACTAATTTTCTAATTTCAGCAAAGCAGGTGCCATGCATGTGAGCTTTCAAGCGGACATTTTATAGCTCTTTGCGCTAGCGCCAGAATTTCCCTCCAAGCGTCAGCACGTCATACTACGTAGATGCAGTAGACGCATGCACAGTAAAGATCCCGTGTTAAAATGCGTTCTAGTCCTACGTCCGAGTTATTTGCAGTTAGTAAACACATAGGCAAGCTTCATTCTTTTCCCGCGTGTAATGAAAATGCGTATTATTAATCCCAAAACACGTTGTTAGTAATTCGCTAGTAAGTTAAATCGAGAGGATTGCTTCTGAGCAAGTCTTGTGTCCGAGTCCTTGCTCCATCAACTGGAGTGAAAGGTCGGACCCCCTGAGTACAAGGCACCCCGGCCACTGATGGCGGTGACTCTAGCAGCACCGGATGTTTCCAAGGCTGCTCAGGGTCTCTTTGATCAAGTGTTCCACCACGCATGCACCTCATTCTCACTGGAGCGAAAGATCGGACCCCCTGAGTACAAGGCACCCCGGCCACTGACTCTAGCAGCACCGGACGTTTCCAAGGCTGCTAGGGCCTCTTTGATCCAGTGTTCCACCACGCATGCACCTCATTCTCACTGGAGCGAAAGGTCGGACCCCCTGAGTACAAGGCACCCCGGCCACTGACTCTAGCAGCACCGGACGTTTCCAAGGCTGCTAGGGCCTCTTTGATCCAGTGTTCCACCACGCATGCACCTCAGTGTCACTGGAGTGAAAGGTCGGACCCCTGAGTACAAGGCACCACGGCCACTGACTCTAGCAGCATCGGATGTTTCCAAGGCTGCTAGGGCCTCTGTGGTCCAGTGTTCCACCACGCATGCACTGCAGTGTCACTGGAGTGAAAGGTCGGACCCCCTGAGTACAAGGCACCCCGGCCACTGACTCTAGCAGCACCGGATGTTTCCAAGGCTGCTAGGGCCTCTTTGGTCCAGTGTTCCACCACGCATGCACTGCAGTGTCACTGGAGTGAAAGGTCGGACCCCCTGAGTACAAGGCACCCCCGACCCCTGACTCTAGCAGCACCGGATGTTTCCAAGGCTGCTAGGGCCTCTTTGGTCCAGTGTTCCACCACGCATGCACCGCAGTGTCACTGGAGCGAAAGGTCGGACCCCCTGAGTACAAGGCACCCCGGCCCCTGACTCTAGCAGCACCGGATGTTTCCAAGGCTGCTAGGGCCTCTTTGATCCAGTGTTCCACCACGCATGCACCTCAGTGTCACTGGAGTGAAAGGTCGGACCCCTGAGTACAAGGCACCCCGGCCACTGACTCTAGCAGCATCGGATGTTTCCAAGGCTGCTAGGGCCTCTGTGGTCCAGTGTTCCACCACGCATGCACTGCAGTGTCACTGGAGTGAAAGGTCGGACCCCCTGAGTACAAGGCACCCCGGCCACTGACTCTAGCAGCACCGGATGTTTCCAAGGCTGCTAGGGCCTCTTTGGTCCAGTGTTCCACCACGCATGCACTGCAGTGTCACTGGAGTGAAAGGTCGGACCCCCTGAGTACAAGGCACCCCCGACCCCTGACTCTAGCAGCACCGGATGTTTCCAAGGCTGCTAGGGCCTCTTTGGTCCAGTGTTCCACCACGCATGCACCGCAGTGTCACTGGAGCGAAAGGTCGGACCCCTGAGTACAAGGCACCCCGGCCCCTGACTCTAGCAGCACCGGATGTTTCCAAGGCTGCTAGGGCCTCTTTGATCCAGTGTTCCACCACGCATGCACCTCAGTGTCACTGGAGTGAAAGGTCGGACCCCTGAGTACAAGGCACCCCGGCCACTGACTCTAGAAGCACCGGACGTTGATGCTCCGGTTGGAACAGTCACTTCAATAGAAGGGATGAGAGGTTCTACCCAGTGACCTCTGGCGCCTAGAGCTCGCTGTACTCTGAAGCTGATGATAAAACCCAAACCTCCCTTTTGTAGTGTTTTTATCCGTAGAAAGGATACAACAGGGGCTTTAAAATGGGAAAGGAGCAGCTTTCACTCATGCACCAGAAGGCCATAGATCGTATTATCCTTGTCTGCTGAGCTCAAGCGCTTTATTCTTATCACTGGTTCTGCATCAGTCGTGGCGCTGGTGGCAACCAGGGCTGGACCGGCATAGCATCACAGCCCCGGCAAGTGTGTTCAAACCCCCCGGCTCCCCCCCCCCCGCCTCTCTCTGTCGGTTCATCAGTTCTCTGTTTCTCTCCTTCCCTCACGGTTTCTCTTTTAACATCCTTCTCTCTCCTCCTTCTTTGATCCCTCCCACTCTCTCCCATCCACTCTCTCTCTCCAGAAACCTCCACTGTGCTAATTGCAGTTAACCTCTGGCAGCTGCAGGAAGTGACAGAGGCACCAGCAGCGGCCCGAGCCTCCTAAACCTGGCCTGGGACGGTGCCAGCCCACCGGGAGAATGCCCGGTGGAACCAGTGGCCAGTCCGGCCCGGAGGAAACAAAGAACTCATCGCATCTGTCGCGACGGAGTCTACCTTCCAAGAAAGCAGGTTTATCAGACAGATATCTTCAAGAAAAAATTCATAGCTCCTCTGTTGCTTTGGAAAGTACAGAACGAAGCACCATTACTCTCACCGGATACCACTGTCCTGCACAGAGCGCCCTGAACCCTCATAGCGCATTCTAGGCGCCGCACTCTTCCATGCAGCTGCAGTCATCACTTATTCCATGAGCCCACCCCCTCATCCAGGGGCCACGAAGACTAATCAGAATGTATGGGACCTGCCTCCTCCCTGGGGCACACCTGTCACTAACACTTCCCTCTCACAATCTCAGGCCACTGATTGCTTTACGCCAGCCTGAGCCCTACACCGCACAGGGAGACGCCCAAACCTGCCCCAGGAGACCCTGGCAGCTGCCAGCCTGAGCCCTACACCGCACAGGGAGACGCCCACACCTGCCCCAGGAGACCCTGGCAGCTGCCAGCCTGTATCAAATATTCATTGTTTGTTAAAGGAGTTGTAAAGGCAGCCTCAGGCCATCTAACGCGGCACCTAGAATGGCCCCCTGCTGTCACTGTCTGGGCGGTGGCAGAGAGAGCGACAAGCGATCTCAGTGCGGGGGGCAGGAGAGGGGGGCACGAGCCACTGATATTGGATGGTCCAGAGGTACTAGTCAAGACCTCAAGAGGCTGCACAGCGCACATCTTTCCTTCTTAAATACATTATTAATTAACCGCGTTAGTAACAAGCATTGGCAAAGCCAATAGGTCTGGCTTCAATGAGCTTACAAATACAAACACAAGCATGCACACATGCTGCCTGCCGGCATTGCATGCACCAATACCATTTCGCACATTACAATTAGATATCATGGTTCTGACAATGCCAAAAAATAGCAAAAAAGAGTCTTTTTTTGCTTGGAACAAATTTAGGAGGTGAAGAACTAAAGGTGAGTTGGATGCTTGAGTGTAGGTACCAAATTAACGAAATAATGTATGGGAGGCGGAATAATACACTAAACACCTAATACAAATATACGTAGCATTGGTCAAAGCTTCACGCTATACATATGCTAAAGGATTGGAGGTTCTTCAGACAGCTACGCTGTGAAGCCAGACCTGAAAATCACAGAGACCATATCAGCAGAGGCCCCTCAGTAGCTCTGCTGCTGTCTTAGGTGCAAGAACTTAGCAGCAGGCACATATCTGCCAACTTTGGGTTAAACCTCACTGTGTGAGGAGGGGGCTTAAAGAGGTCAGGTGTGGGAGTGGAGGGCCTTGAGCTCATACTCTCAAGAGGCTTGAGAGGCAGGGCCATGGAGAGGGGGCAGGATTTTGACCTAAGCACTCACCCCTTCCACTCTGTGCAGGGGTTTCCAGCTCACATTATCTCCCATCGTGTGATACTAGCTCCTCACTGGGAGACCGTGACAGCAGAGTCAATATTGTGTGACAGACTGTGGCAAGTAGCGGCTGCTACTGGTCCCGGATGGTGAGGCGGGGTGCCTAAGGATGGAGCGAAAAAATAATAAAACCCACTTCCCTGGCAGGCCGGCCTGCCGGCCGTCTGGCTGCCACCTCTCCTGCATCCTCCGTCAACTTCCTGCAGACTCCCGGCAGGAGGAAGCAACCGGCAGACAGGCTCCCCTGAGCCAATCACAACGCTGCTATGAAGTGCTGTGATTGGTCCAAGCACCATGGATCGGCGCTCAGACTGGAACAGGGAGCCTGTGCATGTTCCTGACCGGGCTGTGTAATGCAAAGTGCGCATGAACTGTTTGTTCGGCCCAAAAGGGCCGGCCAAACAGTTCATGCGCACTGTGGGAGTGCACACCACTCCTCCCCTGCTCTGGCCAGCCCCGCCCGCCCCACACTGCACACAGGCCACTGGCTCTATGCATTCAAGGCACTCTATCCATTCCTGGCACTCTAACCAGCCCTGACTCTATCCAGCCCTGACACTCTCTCCAGCCCTGACTCTATCCAGTCCTGACACTCTCTCCAGCCCTGACTCTATCCAGTCCTGACACTCTCTCCAGCCCTGACTCTATCCAGTCCCGACACTCTATCCAGTCCCGACACTCTATCCAGTCCCGACACTCTATCCAGTCCCGACACTCTATCCAATCCCGACAGTCTATCCATTCCCGACACTCTATCCAGTCCCGACACTCTATCCATTCCCGACACTCTATCCAGTCCTGACACTCTATCCAGCCCTGACACTTTATCCAGCCCTGACTCTATGCATTCCTGACAGTCTATCCATTCCTGACACTCAATCCATTCCTGACACTTTATCAAGTCCTGACACTCTATCCAGTCCCGAGACTCTATGCATTCCGGACAATCTATCCATTCCTGACTCTCTATCCAATCCTGACACTCTGTCCATTCCTGACTCTCTATCCATTCCTGACATTCTATCCATTCCTGACACTCTTTCCAGTTCTGACTCTATCCAGCCCTGACACTATATCCAGTCCTGACACTATATCCAGTCCTGAGACTCTATGCATTCCTGACACTCTATCCATTCCTGACACTCTATCCATTCCTGACACTCTATGCATTCCTGACAATCTATCCATTCCTGACTCTCCACCCAGTCCTGACACTCCATCCATTCCTGACACTCTTTCCATTCCTGACACTCTCTCCATTCCTGACACTCTATCCATTCTTGACACTCTCTCCAGTTCTGACGCTCTGTCCATTCCTGACACTCTATTCAGCCCTGAGGCTATGCATTCCTGACACTCTATCCATTCCTGACGCTCTTTCCATTCCTGACTCCCTATCCATTCCTGACACTCTGTCCATTCCAGGCACTCTGTCCATTCCAGACACTTTATCAATTCCTGACACTCTATCCAGCCCTGACACTCTATCTAGTCCTGAGACTCTATGCATTCCTGACACTCTTTCCATTCCTGACACTCTTTCCATTCCTGACACTCTCTCCATTCCTGACACTCTCTCCATTCCTGACACTCTCTCCATTCCTGACACTCTCTCCATTCCTGACACTCTCTCCATTCCTGACCCTCTATCCATTCTTGACACTCTCTCCAGTTCTGACGCTCTGTCCATTCCTGACACTCTATTCAGCCCTGAGGCTATGCATTCCTGACGCTCTGTCCATTCCTGACGCTCTGTCCATTCCTGACGCTCTTTCCATTCCTGACTCCCTATCCATTCCTGACACTCTGTCCATTCCAGGCACTCTGTCCATTCCAGACACTTTATCAATTCCTGACACTCTATCCAGCCCTGACACTTTATCAAGTCCTGACACTCTATCCAGTCCCGAGACTCTATGCATTCCGGACAATCTATCCATTCCTGACTCTCTAGCCTATCCTGACACTCTGTCCATTCCTGACTCTCTATCCATTCCTGACATTCTATCCATTCCTGACACTCTTTCCAGTTCTGACTCTATCCAGCCCTGACACTCTATCCATTCCTGACACTTTATCCATTCCCGACTCTCTATCCTTTCTTGACTGTATCCATTCCTGACACTCTATGCATTCCTGACACTCTATCCAGCCCTGACACTCTATCCAGCCCTGACACTCTATCCAGTCCTGACACTCTATCCATTCCTCACACTCTATCTAGCCCTGACTGTATCCATTCCTGACACTCTACCCAGTCCTGACACTGTACCCAGTCCTGACACTCTATCCATTCCTGACTCTCTATCCTTTCTTGACTGTATCCATTCCTGACACTCTATGCATTCCTGACACTCTATCCAGTCCTGACATTCTATCCAGTCCTGACACACTATCCAGTCCTCACACTCTATCTAGCCCTGACTGTATCCATTCATGACACTCTATCCATTCCTGACACTCTACCCATTCCTGACACTCTAGCCATTCCTGACGCTCTAGCCATTCCTGACACTCTATCCATTCCTGACGCTCTATCCATTCCTGACTCCCTATCCATTCCTGACACTCTGTCCATTCCAGACACTCTGTCCATTCCAGACACTCTGTCCATTCCAGACACTCTATTCATTCCAGACACTCTATTCATTCCTGACACTCTATCCAGCCCTGACACTCTATCTAGTCCTGAGACTCTATGCATTCCTGACACTCTATCCATTCCTGACACTCTATCCATTCCTGACACTCTATCCATTCCTGACACTCTATTCAGCCCTGACACTCTGTCCATTCCTGACACTCTATCCATTCCTGACACTCTCTCCAGTTTTGATGCTCTGTCCTTTCCTGACACTCTATTCAGCCCTGACACTCTGTCCATTCCTGACACTCTATCCATACCCAACACTCTCTCCATTCCTGACACTCTCTCCATTCCTGACGCTCTATCCAGTCCTGACACCCTGTCCAGCCCTGACACCCTGTCCAGCCCTGACACCCTGTCCAGCCCTGACACCCTGTCCAGCCCTGACACCCTGTCCAGCCCTGACACCCTGTCCAGCCCTGACACCCTGTCCATTCCTGACACTCTGTCCATTCCTGACACTCTATCCATTCCTGACACTCTCTTCAGTTTTGACGCTCTGTCCATTCCTGACACTCTATTCAGTCCTGACTCTATGCATTCCTGACACTCTATCCATTCCTGACACTCTCTCCAGTCCTGACACTCTGTCCAGTGGTGACACTCTATCCAGTGGTGACACTCTGTCCAGTGCTGACACTCTATCCATTCCTGACACTTTCTCCATTTCTGACTCTATGCATTCCTGACACTCTGTTTATTGCTGACACTTTATCCATTCCTCGCACTCTATTCCTGATGCACTATCCATTCCTGACTCTCTATCCTTTCTTGACTGTATCCATTCCTGACACTCTATCCATTCCTGACGCTCTATCCATTCCTGACGCTCTATCCATTCCTGACTCCCTATCCATTCCTGACACTCTGTCCATTCCAGACACTCTATTCAGCCCTGACACTCTGTCCATTCCTGGCACTCTATCCATTCCTGACACTCTCTCCAGTTTTGATGCTCTGTCCATTCCTGACACTCTATTCAACCCTGACACTCTGTCCATTCCTGACACTCTATCCATACCCAACACTCTCTCCATTCCTGACACTCTCTCCATTCCTGACACTCTGTCCAGTCCGAACACTCTGTCCAGTCCTGACACCCTGCCCAGCCCTGACACTCTGTCCATTCCTGACACTCTATCCATTCCTGACACTCTATCCATTTCTGACACTCTATCCATTTCTGACACTCTATCCATTCCTGACACTCTCTTCAGTTTTGACACTCTGTCCATTCCTGACACTCTATTCAGCCCTGACTCTATGCATTCCTGACACTCTATCCATTCCTGACACTCTGTCCAGTCCTGACACTCTGTCCGTTCCTGACACTCTGTCCAGTGGTGACACTCTGTCCAGTGGTGACACTCTGTCCAGTGGTGACACTCTGTCCAGTGGTGACACTCTATCCATTCCTGACACTTTCTCCATTTCTGACTCTATGCATACCTGACACTCTGTTTATTGCTGACACTCTATCCATTCCTGGCATTCTATCTATTCCTGATGCTCTATCCATTTCTGACTCTCTATCCTTTCTTGACTGTATCCATTCCTGACACTCTATCCATTCCCGACACTCTATCCAGTCCTGACACTCAATCCAGTCCTGACCCTCTATCCATTCCTCACACTCTATCTAGCCATGACTTAATGCATTCTTGACACCCTGTCTAGTTCTGACAATCTGTCCATTCCTGACACTTCTATACAGTCCTGACACTCTACCCAGTCCTGACACTGTCCATTCCTGACACTCTATCTGTTGGACTTGGCCCTTTTTTCAGGGTCATCCCTGAACTTTTTGCCTTCCTCCTAGCCTTTTTTCTGACATGGGGTTGGTGGTTTTTTAACTCTGGGCACTTTAGCACTGATGTTCAGTGTAAAGTGCATGTGCTCACTGTGGTAAACATGGTAAGATTGGTCTACACCTGTTTGGCATATTTAATTTACCTGTCAGTCCCTTGTAAACTGGTATCTCAGATACCCAGGGCCGATAAATTAAATGCTACTGGTGGGCTTGCAGTGCTGATGGCGCCACCCACCAAAGTAGCCTTTCAAACCTGTCTCAGGCCTCTGCCATTGCAGGGCCTGTGCGCGCAGTGTTACTGCCGCTGTGACGTGGCACCTAAAGTGTGTGCCATGTCTGTGACCCCCCTTTTACTGCATGTCAGTCACCCCTAAGATAGGCCCTAGCTTGCCCTATGGGCAGGGTGCATTGTAAGTAAAAGGTAGGACATGTACCTTAAGTGCGTGACATGTCCTGGTAGTGACAAACAGCCATTTTGGTTTCTCACTGCTGTGAGGCTGCCCTCTCATAGTATTGCATTGGGGATTCCCTGATAAGTGTTTCAGTGGTAATTCCTGATATGGGAGGAGCAGCATGGTCAAGTTTGGTATGGTTGGAATAGTAAGAATAAATGCTGCGCAATGGTGTGCGCAGATTTATTATCACTATTTTAGAAATGCCACTTCTAGAAGTTGGCATTTCTGTGTGCTATGTGTCTGCCTGCCTGATGTGTATTGCATGTCTGGCTTTGGAGTGACAGGGGCTGGTGAGGTGTGTGTGGCTCCAGGGAGGGCAGGGTGAGTCAGCGCTAGGCTGAATGGGAGACCTGCATTTGGAGTAGTGGGAGGAGTAGTCCCCTGACCCTGAATAGGTCTGTGCCTGCCTGGGTGAATGCTGGCTCCGCCCCCATGTGGTGTGTCCCCACCTGACAATGGGAAAGAGGAGCCCTGTAAACAGAGGGCTCCAAAACCCCCCAGAACCAGCTCAGGCTGGTTCCCCCAAGCCCTGTGCCAAGGGCAGACACAGAAAATGTACTATAAATATTGGGGCTGTGACCCCATGTCAGTGTGCTTGCTGGTACCTGTTCTGGGGCAAAGGACTGCTGGGCGACAGGAGGAACCACCGTGGGACCCAGCTGCTGGCTCCTGAGGGTCCCTACGTGCTGGCCTGCCTGGGTCCAGCCTTATGCCCCTGAAACTTTGCTCTTTGGAGCTGTGGCCCCTAGCGCCTTGTGGAGCACTGTATCTGTCTCCCCCAGGACGAGGAGAGTGTTGGGGCCTTGCAGCGCTGTGCTGCGATCAGTTTCGAGGGAATCCCGATGTGGGGATTCCCCCGCATTGCGTGGGAAGCGGGAGCCCACCCCGCTGTTCTATGCCTCTTTAAGCGGGAGCCCACCCCGCATTCATACTTATCAAATAGCGGGAGCCCACCCAGCGTTTGTGCTCCCTTTTAGCGGGAGCCCACCCCGCATTAGCGTTTAATTTACGGCGGGAGCCTACCCCGCACTTTTGCCACAAGAGAGGAGCACCGATGAAAAGGAACCGCCGCGGTGGCGGAAGACAGGCGGCCGTGCCTGACCTGGGGCGTGTCCAGCAGAAGAGCCGGAGCCTCGCAGGAAGTCAGGCCTGAAGGTGGGCGGGAGCCTACCCCGCCTCCGAAAGCAGCCGCGTGTGCCGGAGACCGAAGAGGTCAGGAGAGGTCCCGGTGAAGGAGGACCCATCGAGGCACATTGCCGGTGCCTGTCCCCTGCTGTGGGGAGACCAAAGGAGTCCCAAAAGAGCCCGGTGAGTGGGGCTGATTTGGGAGCATCGGTGCCGAGTGAGAGCACCCGACGGAGCCCAGTGAACGGGGCTCCCAGAGCACAGTGAGTGCTGATTTTGCTGAGAGCGGAGCCGTGTTGGTGCTCCCAAGGCACAGTGAGTGCCCGGGCTTGTTTACTTTTCACAGCTGCACCGCAGTTGCGGGCAGCTGCAACGAGAGGTGCACATGGTCTAGGAGTCCCAGTTGGGCTCCAGGGGCACAGGAGTGAGGTTCCCTATTGGCGATGAGGATGCCGGGTCAGTGAACATGCCCTCTAGGTGAATCAGGGCTCCCCGCAGTTACAGGCCTGTTGTGCTGAGGCTATGTGTACACTAATAATGCTGGAAGGTACACTGCTGCTAATTGCGTGTATGATATAGTGTACAGGGTTACTGTCTCTTTAATGTGTTTCTAATGTGTGCACCTTGCCGGTTTATTTTCCTAGGGTGCACTGTGGCTAATTTTGTGCAAGACCAAATGTGCTGTGCCGTCATTTGTGTTATGCCTAATGTGATGCTATGGTGCTTATGCATAATGTATTTATGCCTCTGATGTTTATGCAGGATATGTTTTATGCCTAAGGTGATATAATGCTGAGGTCATTATTATACCAGTAGTTACTGCTTGCGTTATTTACTACTTGTTACTAGTGCGTTCTAAAGGTTCTGACAGTGGCCCGATTGGCCCTGTCATGTGTATATAATCCCCTGTAAATATTGCCTAGTGCCAGTTGGCACAGTGTATATGTGTGATTATGATTCTAATGTGTTTATGATAATACAAAGGCTATTTTTTATATAACCTTGTGTGGAGTTCCTTTTGTAGTGTGCCTAGTGTGTTGCTGCTGTGTGAGTGTGTTGCACAAACGCTTTACACATTGCCTCTGGGATAAGCCTGACTGCTCGTGCCAAGCTACCAAGGGGGTGAGCAGGGGTTATCTTCAGCGTGCAACTCCCTTGCCCTGACTAGAGTGGTGGTTTCTGCCTGGCTTAGGCGCATGCCCTAGCCAATCAGAAATCCCATTTCTAACACTATCCATTCCTTACACCCTGCCCAGTCCAGACACTCTATCCAGTCCCGAGACTCTATCCATTCCTGACACTCTATCTATCCCTGACTCTATGCATTTCTGACACTTTCTCCATTCCTGACACTCTGTCCATTCCTGACTCTCTATTCAGCCCTGACACTCTCTCCATTCCTGACACTCTGTCAATTCCTGACACTCTGTTGTAGTGTAGCTCCTATTTCCCTAATAGGCTCTGCTCATTGGAATAATATATCCTATAGGTTTGACATAGGACTAAAGTCAGTATGTCCCTATCGAGTATATTAAACTTAATTACTTGTGCCAGCTAGCTCAGAGGCCACTAGAAACTCCTTGACAACAAGAAGGGAGTAGTTTCTGGCAGCCGCAAAACATGACCACTATGTTTCCCTTTTAGAATCAGAACGTGTCCCAGAGTCGTGGAAACAATAGATAACTATTTCACTCAGCTCAATCGTGCATGCTTAGTTTTCCTCAGACTTACACAGAAAGAATAGACGGGCGTTTTCAATAAAAGATTTATTGAACAGTCTTGTTTCTGGTGTAAGTTAAATGTGCTGTTACGATCACAAGACAGTATGCGAGATAAATAATGTACAGGGTGAGCAGTAGAAATAAATAATACTGCGATAGCATTATCTCTTAGCGTATATTCACATACATAGATAACATGAGCTAAAAATGCGAGTACTCATACGATGCGTTTCTAATCTAGTTCTACCCCAATGCACCTAACCTAACCTAGGTGTAGGACGAGGTATGAAGTAGGTGAAGTATTCCTTACTATGGTATACTAAGAGTATGTTAAGTCTAGTATGCCTAGTATGCTTAGTATGCCTAGTATGCTAAGAGTCCCTCTAGGTTCTTATCAGCTCCATACCTGAAGAATGAGAGAGGTAGGAATCTCTTTGCCAGACTCGAACTCCAACACCCCGCAAGGGAAGTCAGATCACTGGAAGCGGGACTCTCTGCGTGCAGGGATGACAGCGTCTTCTCAGTGCGTCAGGCCGGGATACGGGCTCCTCTGAAGTCGAGGTCTCCTCTAGTTTACAAGGGCTAGGGAAGGTATATTTATACCTGAGAGTACCTAGGAATGTTAGCATTGACGTGAATCGGACAGCGAAAGACGTCATGAATGAACCCCTAAGGAATAACGGTTCATACATAATATATGAGTCCTTGAAGAAATCAATAGTCCTGGACTAGGGAAACTCCCGCAGCCTAAGGGTCTGTTCTTCATGTACTCGTTGTGACATTAGGGTGGACGGATGTCGGAGACCATGCCTGTATTTGGAGTGCATGGTTTAATGCCTAAATAAGGCCTGGGAATTTGTGCCTATATAAGGACAGGGTGAATTGTGCCGATATAAGGACATGATACTGGAAAGCCCGTTATGGACACCCTAAGAGGAATACAACACTGTCCAATCCTGAGACTCTCTCCATTCCTGATACTCCGTCCAGTTCTGGCACTCTGTCCATTCCTGACACTCAATCCAGCCCTAACTCTATGCATTCCTAACACTTTATTCATTCCTGACTGTTGGAAGCCGGAGTCCCCGTCCCGCACCACTGTCATTAAATGCGAGACCCGGGACTCCTCCCTCAACTTTAGGCCAAGTAAGGACACCGTTTGAGATAGCCCCGCTTACCCCCTTAGTAGATTGGCACGAGCAGCCAGGCCTATCTCCAAGGCACGAGTGTACAGTATGTGCAACCACGCTCACAGCAACCCACTGGTGACACCACAAATGGACTCCACACGAGTTTGATAAAACTAGTATAAACTTTATGTAAAAAGATATACGATCAGACCACACAATACATAAGCCAACATATAATAAAGGGTAATATTCGTTCCGGCTGGTTGGTAGGTTCAAATCCCAACCACCGACTTCAAAATGCTATGCTGGTCTTAATGCTAGAATCACACACGTTGCAATGGACAAACAATAGTGCGTTGCGTAACGATACAATCCTGTGCCGGGCACAGGAGAAATAATACAATGCGTAACAATACACCCCGGTACCTGCAATGGGAGAAATAATGCAATGCGTACCGCTACAATCATGTACTGCGCAATGAAGGAATAATGCAATGCGGGCCGCTACAATCCTGTACTTTGCAATGAAAGAATAATGCAATGCGTAGCTACAATCATGTACTGCGCAATGAAGGAATAATGCAATGCGTCACACCCCAATCACGTACTTTGCAATGAAGAAATAATGCAATGCACACCGCTACAATCATGTACTTTGCAATGAAAGAATAATGCAATGCGTAGCTACAATCATGTACTTTGCAATTAAAAAATAATTAAGTCTGGGTGTAGTTTGCGTAGTAGTATATTTTGAACTACACGTAGCTATGCAAATTGCGTAGCTGTGTGCTTGACTGCACTGTACAATAATTGTGCAAGTTAAGATAAAATAAATATCTGTCTTTATATGCTATAAAAAAAAAAAATGCATATAGTCATTTCACAAAAGTGAAAACAATAAATTAACAAGCAGTGAGAGAGGTGATGATTTTGTGATCCTCCCTAACCTAGGGAGAGAACCAAGCAGATGCCTTGAAAACAAAAAGCACATCTTTTGAACGATTCAGTGGTGGTCCCATCCTCTTAGGACCACCCCAAGCACAGTTATTGACAAAATACAATCCCAACCATAGGCCCTGCAAAGCATTATGGGACGAGATTAGCAGTGGGCAGTGAATATTATAGTATCCAATATCAAAATAATTCTACAAAGAGCTGCAGTTCACTAGTCGTTACTAGATGTCCCTCACGAGTCAAAATGCAAAAGCTTCATGAAAGGGTTTCAATGCTTTTGCATTTGACTCGTGAGGGACATCTAGTAACGACTAGTGGAACTGCAGCTCTTTGTAGAATTATTTTGATATTGGACACTATAATATTCACTGCCCACTGCTAATCTCGTCCCATAATGCTTTGCAGGGCCTTTGGTTGGGATTGTATTTTTGCCCATAACTGTGCTTGGGGTGGTCCTAGGAGGAAGGGACCACCACTGAATCGTTCACATGATATGCTTTTGTGTTCAAGGCATCTGCTTGGTCCTCCCCTAGGTTAGGGGGACCCCAAAATCCTCACCTCTCTCATTGCTTGATATTTTATTGTCAAAGTTCACTTTTGTGAATTGGTTATATGCATTTTAGCATTGAAAATTGCTTTATTAAAGCATTTGTAGGTGTTTATTATACTGTTGCTACGCTACGTCAATTAGCACAGTTTTTCACTCTGCTATGTGCAATGTGCATAGTAGCACAAACTTTGCATGCTCCGTGAGCGTAGCGAAGTTTTATGCCCAGGATTAGAAATAATGCAATGCGGGCTGCTACAATCCTGTACTTTGCAAGGGAGAAATAATGCAATGCGTAGCGCTACAATCGTGTACTTCGTTATGCAGAAATAATGTCAGGCGTCCTAAGACAGTCCGGCAGTTCGTTAGCAGCAATATTGGCAATGTGTATTACGACACTCAGTCTCTTCAATAACAGTTGACCCCCCACACGTATCAACGATGACACAAAGTACAGCTTCTCACTCTGGCCCCTGTACTGCCACTCCTGAACGCAGTACGGGCCCCACTCTGAGCCGAAGCAAAGGCTCACACCGCCAGAAGGTCTGAGAGGCCGAGAGAGTGTCCCTCCGAGCCCGCGCCCCACCCAGGCAGTGATCCACGTTACCTGGGGGCGCGACCCCACTCTCCTCTCCTCCTTCAGCGAACTGGGCCTTCCGTGTAGAACTTTCTCAATGGGCCTCAGCGGCTCGGCCTGGCAGCTCAGCTCCTCCGGGCTGCCGGTCCGGGCCGTGACTGTTAGGAAGGTCTCAGGCGGCCGCAGGGCACACGTACCCCACGCCCCTGAGATTACGTTACTCCGGGTGCACTTCACCACAGCACCCTCCGGGTCTCCTCTGGCACAAAGCCACTCACACAACGCTGATGGGACTTCACGTCGACTCCGAGTGCATGCTCACCAGGCACTCCTTCCTGCGGTCTCAGTTGGCACCAAGACCCGCACACCACGTTGCAGAGACTCGGGGGCATATTAGCAAGACCCACGTTAAAATTATCGCCGTTTTAGCGGCAGGAAACTGCCGCTAAAGCGGCGATAATGGGCTTGCTAATATGCGTTATAGAATTCAATAGAAGCCCAGGTTAGATGTCCTGCACATCTAACCTGGGCTTCTATTGAATTCCATAACGCATATTAGCAAGCGCATTATGCCGTTTTAGCGGCAGTTTCCTGCCGCTAAGCGGCGATAATTTAACGTGGGTCTTGCTAATATGCCCCATACTCTTCCGGTGCACACGATGATCAGCCGATCACCTCCACAGTCCCAGGTTGCACCAAAGCACGCACACTGCTTCACTGAGACTTACTCCAACTCCAGTGCCCCGATATCCAGGCGCTCTTCACCAACGCCTTTGGCCGGACCCCGACTCGCTCACCGTGTCCGAGCCTCACTTCTCCTCCGGTGCACTCGACGACCAGGCGCTCTTCACCAGTGCCTCCGGTGCACCACGACACGCACCCTGCGCGTCCGAGACTCACTCCACTTCCGATGCACACGGTGACCAGGCGCTCCTCACCAACGCCTGCTGTGCACCACGACACGCACCCAGCGCGTCCGAGACTCACTTCACCTCAGATGCACCCGCCGACCAGGCGCTCTTCACCAGCGCCTGCGGTGTACCACGACACGCACCCTGCGTGTCCGAGTCTCACGTCACCTCCGATGCACACGCTGACCAGGCGTTCTTCACCAACGCCTGCTGTGCACCGCGACACGCACCCAGCGCGTCCGAGACTCACTTCACCTCAGATGCACCCGCCGACCAGGCGCTCTTCACCAGTGCCTGCGGTGTACCACGACACGCACCCTGCGTGTCCGAGTCTCACGTCACCTCCGATGCACACGCTGACCAGGCGTTCTTCACCAACGCCTGCTGTGCACCACGACACGCACCCAGCGCGTCCGAGACTCACTCCACCTTCAGTGCACACGTTGACCAGGCGCTCTTTGCCAACGTCTCCTGTGCACCACGACACGCACCCTGCGCGTCTGAGTCTCACTTCTCCGTGTGTCCAAGATCACAGGGCACACCTTCCGAGGGTCTCAACCTGCCACAACACGCGCCCACCTCGTCGCTTGAAACTTCTCCGAAAACTTTTATGTTCCTGTGTTTCCAAACAGGGAGCTAGCTCACCTCGGGCCCTTGGGGGGTAACAAGACACAGCACAAAGCACAGTCTTCTTCAAGCAGGGGGACCCAGCGCACCAAGCACAGTGCCAACAGCCTCTTCCTTGGTTAGAACAGCAAACTGCAGACCAGCCCCAGATCACGAAGCAAGGGTTGGTCCTTCCCCAGCAGTCTCTTCAGTTGTTCCTTCCTTAGCAGAGGTTCCTCTTGACCACGGAATGGGTCCAAGCCTTTTCAGTCTCAATCCATTTCTATTCCATTCCCCGCGTTCAGGGGTCTCAGCTCTCCTAGTTATACCCCTAAACGTCTTTGAAGTTCGTTGTGCTCAGGGGTCCCTGACCCCTGCCTAAATCAGTTCTGGGTGTCTCCCTCCCAGTGTCACCTTTCTCCCTTTGATACTGGGGGTCTGGATCCTTAATCACTCAGCAGGAGATGGGTCAATTGTTTTATAGCCGCAACCCAGGCCTCTTCACCTCCCAGGGCTTTTCCTCGCCTGCTCTCCAGGTGCAGGTCAGCCTGGTGCCATCTCAACCCCTCCCTGGGTCAAGACCTTCCCCGGCTCCTCTCCCCTCTCAGATCCAGACAGTCAATCCACATTCAGCAGAGACACACAGAAATGCTTAAAGCACAAAACTCAGCCACTTTCTAAAAGTGTGGCTTCTGAACACACAGTGATAAAACCACTTTCATAGAAAGATGTGTTATGCCGCTGTGAGTTCATACATACTAAACTTCAGCTCTCCATTTTAAACTTATGGGAAACTAGGCTAACAAACACAATACCCAGCCTCCCCCATTCTGTCCTATGGGCAGAATGGTCTTTCACCAGTGAAAAACAAAATGGAGCGTTTTCCACTGTCAGGACATAACACACACCTCAGTATATGTCCTGCCTTTTACCTACACTGCACCCCGCCCAGGGGCTACCCGGGACCTACCACAGGGGTGCCCACTGTGTACGCAAAAGGGAAAGTAAGGCCTGACAAGTGGTTACACTTGTCAGGACAACATGCTAACTTAGCAAACTGCGTGCAGGCCCTACACTGCAGGCCTGAGTTCCCTTCTCCGCGCATCTTTGCATTACTAGCCCTGGCACACACAGTGCACATCACTAGGGACTTTACTAGTAAGGCAACATACCAATCATGGCCAACCAATTACCATTACACTTTACACAGGGAACACTTGTACTTTGACACTGATCAGCAGTGGCAAAGTACCCAAAGCATCTAAATTGGCAACTCTATGTCAGGAAAACGGTCTAGGGGGAAAGCAAAAAGTTTAGGGAACTTTAGCCAAAAAGGCCAAGTCCTACACTGACGCTCTATCCATTCCTGAATCTATGCATTCCTGACACTCTATCCAGTCCTGACACTCAATCCAGTTCTGACACTTGTGAGAAGTTGGCCTGGCATATGCTGTCCACTAATTATAGTGGGCACCTTGCACCAGTCCAAACAACCCCTTATTGGAGATAGGTTAAAGACAACCTTTATTGAAAGCTATCCTAGTGGTAGCTATGGAGAGCAGCCTTCAGGCTAAGTCTTGAAGGAATGTAAAGCAGCTTGTTTTACCAGTCTATAATCTCTTGAGTGACCAAATGAAAGAGCACCACACCAGGTATATATTCAAAATATATGTATTTATTGCTAAACACACCCCTCCAGTCTCTTTATGAGGCTAGAGTTCAAGTACATAAGTTATAAGTTATTTAAAGACAGTAATAGCACAAATACACGTTTGGGCCCTAGGGCGTACCAAACCATATACCAATAAAGTGGTATAAGAACCACGACTGAACTAGACACTAGGCCTAGAGCCTCTAGAAGTGCTTGGACCACAAGGAACCACCCAAGGTAGTGACACAGGGGACCCACGGGGACGCGTGCAGTGTAAATACACAACCGCGATACGCCGTTAACTTCTATGGAGAAAGTCGCGATCAGGAAATTAAAGAAAAGGGACACTTAAAGGAGGACTTGGAGCAAACCCTTTGAGAACTAGTACTTTGAAGAGTCTCTACCCACGGGAGCACCGGAGTACTCGTGTTACCTCACCCAGGGAAGCCGGGTGCATAGGTGCCTTTCGGGGTCGGGTTTCGTCGTCGATTTGAATGGCGATCTGCTGCAAAGTGCTGCTGGCGACCAAGTGGAAAGTGTCCGGGTGGATCCAAGAGTGGATCGGAGATCTGAAGAACCTGAAAGCAGAGGGGACAGAGTCTGGGTCACTAGCCAGTGACCAGGAAGGCGATGGACAGATGCCCACCGATGTCGCTTGCTTCAAGTGCATTGACAATCATCTTGACTCTTCAGCCACGAGGTCCAGGAGGCGTTGTCGGCAACCTGGAGCAGGATTCGGGCTGGTACATGATGTTTGTCAAGTGCTGAGGTGTCGGCGACCGGATTGGACCCAACAAGCCTTGGCAACGGCAAGTCTTGGTGAAGATGAAGATTGTCGATGGTGCAGACCAGCAAGGTCTGGGGAACTCACCCAGCGAGGGTAAGTGAGGGCAGGCCTGGAGCAACCAGGATGCCCAAGAAGAAAAAGATTGGCCTTCGTAAAGGGCTACTAGCCAACGGGCTAGCGACTGCAAAGGAGCCTCGAGACGTTGCACGTGGATCTGGCTCACAGGACACTCGTGGAGTGGAGGCCAGTGATCTTCGGTGCAGTTGGTGCTGGAGGCTAGGGCTACTCGGAGCCCAAAGCACGACTTCGTGGGAGACCCAGAAGAGGATGCACTTGCAAATGTGCTCGGTGTCCAGGGGTCACGGTCTCACGTTACCCACGATAGCTACGGGCCTCAGCTTTGCTGGGGACTCAGGGTAGCCTCGGGAAGTCTGAGAATCTACCTCTGGTGATGCGAAGACTTCGGCGTCCGACGGGAGCTTCAGAAATGCAGACCGGACAGATGCGTCTTTGGTGCCTGCCAAGCAGGGGAGTCACTCCTTGACCCCAAGGGAGATTCTTCTGTCCTCTAATCTTGAGTAGAGTGTCGAAGGTCCAGGATTCTGTTTCAGAGTTTCGTCCAGGGATAATCTAAAGTCCTAAGGACTGGGTTCCTATACTTATACCAAGTTTAGGGTTGGACTACTCTGTGGCCCCACCTATGGGTGGGTCAGGGCAGAGGGGTGGCTACACCCTTTCCCTTTGTCCAGTTCACGCCAAAGCAGGGGCTGCAAGCCCCTGATCCGGTTTGAACTGGGGTATGCACAGGTACACCAAATGTGCCCCCAGTGCAGGACTTCAAAGCACCCGAAAGTGCTCCCGCCCAGCCCCAATACACATTATCCTGTCTGGGGAGGTGGTCACACCTCCCTGGGACAGGAAACCTATTGTCCAGGCCTCCCCTGCCGGAGTTTCGTCCAGCAGCAGGAGGCCAGACTCGTGTCTGTGGCAGCAGCATCCATTTTGTGATGCCAGGGCTTTAGAAAGAAGTTACCGGGCTAGCCAGAGGTAACATGTCTTTCCTCTAGAAGGGTGGAATGCTACCCCCGCTGCCAGAATTGGCGGGGGGTAGTATTCCAAGATGTTTGACACCAAACACGACATGTTTAGGTGCAGCCATTCCAAAGTTAGCATTTAACGCGAGGTTATAATGCGCTTAAGAGTATATGGTCGGGCTGCACTACAAACAGCATCAGAGAAGGGTCTCCGAACGCTGCAGAGGGGCCCTGCTCATGCAGGGGCACCCTCGCACATAGGAACCAGGCACTCTGCCTTTAGGATTGATAAGGCCTGCCTTAGGAGTGACTTATAGGTTTATATGTGTGTATGCATTTAGTGATATAGGTAACCTATATCACAGTAAGGGGTGCATGCACCACCTTACCCAGGCTGCAGTAGCAGACCTGTGGTGTCAGTTTGGATGGCCTTCCAGGGGTGGCATAATACATGCTGCAGCCCCTGGTAGGCCTCTGAGGTACCTATGCCCTTGGTACATAGTATACCATATACTAGGGACTTATAAGGGCACTCCAGATTCCAATCAGTGATGTGCCTAAGGCACATGGAAACCATTTTACAGAGAAAGCAGATAGACTGGGGCCCTGAATAGCAGGATCCCAGTCCAACTAAGTCATAAACCAGCAAAACACCATAAAAAAGTGGGGGCAACCATATAGTCAGATTCCACCTTCCTACATAACCCCCCCCCAAACGAAAGGAGATAAGGCTAACCTTGGCCAGTTGAGCCTTTATTGACTAAGTGGCCATATAAGGAAGCACCTGCACTAGCATGGTTGCCCCCGGTCTTATGGTCCACTAAGCAATCCCTCACCCTAAGGGTATGAGAGGGTCTCCACCATGGGGAATCACTACCTCTGGTGTGCTTAGGTAAAGTACAAGGCTGGTGAGGTGTCTGAGTAGGGAAGTGAGGCCCTAGGAATGTTGGTCTCAGCTTCCTCAGATCACTGGTCACCATGTATGCCTGTCTTTCCATGACTGAGTTGCACTTTGCTCTAAGGGTCAACCTTTGGCTGCCTACAGCTGGGGGTTGGGTCCCTTTGGATGGACTACTGGAGGGACATGGCAGGTTTGGAACCTTCTGGTCCCCGGTTTGCCCTTGCCTACCAGAGTCCTTCTGGGGGAGGTCCCTACATAAAGGTATGGGGGATCCCTCAGTGTGTAGAGGAGTTTTCACCTGGCTAGGGCTACTAGACTGGGTGCCCCAAATCTGCTGATGGGGGGTTCCTCTGGACAGGGGGCCCTGGGGGGTCCACTGACCTCCCTGACCTCTGCAGCCCTGGGCTGGCTGAGGCAGGGTAGAGAGAGGCAGATTACCTGCTCCAGACTGGGTACCACCTTGGAAGGGTCCTCTGCCATCAGGGGTGTGGCCAGGCCAGGCCTGACTACCTCTGGGGCAGTTCCTTCACTAGGGGTAGGGTCAGTTCCCTGAGGAGGCTGACCCTTACCTACTGTCTGGAGGGAAGAAGACTTTTCTTCAACCCTTGTGCTCTCTTTTGGGGAGAGTGGGCCATTCTTCCAGGCTCCATCTCTCCAAAATCTTGGGCTGGGGCTGTGGCCATCACAGCCCCACTAACCTTTACAGGGACGCCCAGCATCCTGAGATGGGTTTGGTGTTCAACTTCAGCCCAGGCTGAAATTTCCAGATCATTGCCCATCAGGCAATCTACAGGTAGGGTTGGGGACACTGCCACTCTTTTGGGACTGTGACCCCCTCCCAGCTGAGATTGACTATGGCCATGGGGTGATCTGTTCTGACACCATCAATGTTGGTCACCTGGTATTTAAACTCAGGTAGAAGCTGGTGAGGGGGACTAGTTTCCCTGCCACCATGGTGACACTAGCCCCTGTGTCCCTAAATGCCACAGCTTTCTGACCATTAATTATTGGCTCCAATCTGTACCTGCCCAATGCTGTGGGACCCATGGTAAAGGTGGCAAATCCTATACCACCATCAGAGTCAGAGGAGTCTGTTGAGGGGTCCCTGTCTAAACTAGGGCCCACCTCTGTTCCTCTTGCAAAAGCACCTAACTTTTTGGGTGCACTACTCCCAACTGGAGGATTACTACTGGTAGTACCAGGAGGTGGTAGTAGTTGTGGGAGGAACATTTTCTTTATTGCCAATCCTGGGGCAACTGGGATCAGTTTTCCAGTGCCCAGGCTTTTACAGACATGGCAATATGGTTTCTTTTCAGGAGAAGAAGGAGTTTGGGACCCACCCCCAGAAGAGGAATTTTGGGGCCCTGTAGGGGACTTATCTTTAGATTTATCCCCACCTTTCTCTTGTGACTTAGTAGAATCTTTCTTCTGGTCACCACCCTGATTTTTAGTTTTTACTCTGGTCCTGACCCATTTTTCTGCCTTCTTTCCCAATTCTTGGGGAGAGGTCAGATCAGAGTCCACCAGATACTGGTGCAAAAGCTGGTTTTGACAATTATTAAGGATCTGCTCCTCATAATCAAATTGTACAATCCTAAAAGTCCTGCACTTTGTTGCCATGTATCCAACCTTCCAGAGCCTTAGTAGCACAATCTACAAAGTCTACCCAGTCTTGAGTCTGTGCTTTTGGGTATCTCTGAACTTCAACCTGTACTGTTCAGTGGTTAGGCCAAACCCACCAATAGGAGCACTCTTCAAGACCTTGTAATTATCAGCATCCTCCTCTCTAACAGTGAGGAGCTTATCTCTACCTTTGTCAGCAAAGGAGAGCCACAAGATTGCTGCCCACTGCTCCTGAGGGACCTTCTGTACTTTACAGGCCCTCTCTAGAGCAGTCATCCACTTGTGGATGTCATCCCCACTCTGGTAGGGAGGGACAATCTTGCTCAGGTTCCTATGGTCATAGGACCTTTCCCTATCTTTAGGGATATTGCTGCCACCATGGGACTCTAGTCCCAACTTTTTTCTCTCTCTAAAGAGATCTAGGGACTACCTGTCTAAGGCTACTTGCTTCCTTCTGAGTTCAAGCTGAGCTTCCTCATATTGAATCAGCCTTGTTCTCCTCTCATGAGAGGATTCCCTCCTATGAGATGAGACAGAGCTCCCTATTGAGGTGCCAGAGTGGTTAGACTCCTGAGAAGGAGATCTAGACTTTCTGGGCACACTCATAATCCTTCCTGGGGGGACAGAGAGGGCATCATCCTGATCATCCTCTCCATCTTCCTCAGGAGGGATTGGGTTATCCAGGTCAGGGTCATTGTCACCCTCCTGGCCAGTTTCAGAGGGTGGGGCTGGGGGTATTTCTACCCCTGGCCCCTTCCTCTTCTTCTGCCCCACCCTCAGCTCCTACCCCTTCAGTCCCCAAGGGCTTACTAAGGTCATAAGCCACCAACAACTCTTTAAGGTGTTGGGTGGTGGGACTTTGGCCTGTCCTTAATTTCCTCAAGTTACATAATGCTCTCAATTCCAAGAATGGGAGTGTATCATACTTGGAGGGGAGAAGCCCAGTGGCTTCTGGTAAGGAGTCTCTAGATCCTACCTTTAAAGACATTACTAGTGTGGTGTGGTGTATGCACTACCTACTCTAGTGTGGCCTACTAAACTCTCTTGAGTTGTAGAAAGGGTGTGCTATCCCTTAACACACAACTCTAAGTTCAGTAGAACTTACTGTATTTTAAGCTTAAATTATATGTACCTTAGGTACCTTTAGTGGTTTTCAGTTGATCAATTCAATTGAGATTATCTGGTAAAACAATAGCAAGCTGGAATCCCACACGCTGCACACCAATGTGAGAAGTTGGCCTGGCATATGCTGTCCACTAATTATAGTGGGCACCTTGCACCAGTCCAAACAACCCCTTATTGGAGATAGGTTAAAGACAACCTTTATTGAAAGCTATCCTAGTGGTAGCTATGGAGAGCAGCCTTCAGGCTAAGTCTTGAAGGAATGTAAAGCAGCTTGTTTTACCAGTCTATAATCTCTTGAGTGACCAAATGAAAGAGCACCACACCAGGTATATATTCAAAATATATGTATTTATTGCTAAACACACCCCTCCAGTCTCTTTATGAGGCTAGAGTTCGAAGTACATAAGTTATAAGTTATTTAAAGACAGTAATAGCACAAATACACGTTTGGGCCCTAGGGGCGTACCAAACCATATACCAATAAATCAATCAATCAATCAATCACGGCATTTATAGAGCGCGCTACTCACCCGGGAGGGTCTCAAGGCGCTGGGGGAGGGGGTAAGTTACTGCTCGAACAGCCAGGTCTTGAGCTGCTTCCTGAAGGAGAGATGGTCCTGGGTTCGCCGAAGGTGAGTGGGGAGGGAGTTCCAGGTCTTGGCTGCCAGGTAGGAGAAGGATCTTCCTCCGGCGGTGGTTCTGCGGATGCGTGGTACGGTGGCGAGGGCGTGGCTGGTTGATCGTAGCTGGCGTGTGGGCGTGTAGAAGGTCATGCGGTCGTTGAGGTACTTTGGGCCCAGGTCGTGGAGGGCCTTGTGTGCGTGGGTGAGGAGTCTGAACGTTATTCTCTTGCTGACGGGGAGCCAGTGCAGGTCTTTCAGGTGTCCGGTGATGTGGCTGTGTCGGGGGATGTCCAGGATGAGTCGTGCGGGAGGCGTTTGGATGCGCTGGAGTCTTTTTGAAGTTTGGCTGTGGTTCCGGCGTAGAGGGTGTTCCCATAGTCCAGTCGGCTGGTGACGAGTGCCTGGGTGACGGTCTTCCTGGTTTCAGTGGGGATCCATCTGAAGATCTTGCGGAGCATGCGCAGGGTGTTGAAGCATGAAGATGAGACGGCGTTGACTTGTCTGGTCATCGACAGGGAGGAGTCCAGGATGAAGCCCAGGTTGCGTGTGTGGTCCGTTGGCTTGGGCGCGGTGCCCAGGGGCCGGGGCCACCAGGAGTCGTCCCAGGCGGAGGGTGATGAGCCCAGGATGAGGACTTCCGTCTTGTCTGAGTTCAGTTTAAGGCGGCTGTTCCTCATCCAGTCGGCGACGTCTCTCATCCCGTCATGTAGGTTGGCTCTGGCGGTGGTGGGGTCGTTGGTGAGGGAGAGGATCAGCTGGGTGTCGTCGGCGTAGGAGATGATGTTGAGGTTGTGTCGGCGTGCGATGGCTGCGAGGGGGCTCATGTAGACGTTGAAGAGGGTTGGGCTGAGTGAGTATAAGAACCACGACTGAACTAGACACTAGGCCTAGAGCCTCTAGAAGTGCTTGGACCACAAGGAACCACCCAAGGTAGTGACACAGGGGACCCACGGGGGACGCGTGCAGTGTAAATATACAACCGCGATACGCCGTTCACTTCTATGGAGAAAGTCGCGATCAGGAAATTAAAGAAAAGGGACACTTAAAGGAGGACTTGGAGCAAACCCTTTGAGAACTAGTACTTTGAAGAGTCTCTACCCATGGGAGCACCGGAGTACTCGTGTTACCTCACCCAGGGAAGCCGGGTGCATAGGTGCCTTTCGGGGTCGGGTTTCGTCGTCGATTTGAATGGCGATCTGCTGCAAAGTGCTGCTGGCGACCAAGTGGAAAGTGTCCGGGTGGATCCAAGAGTGGATCGGAGATCTGAAGAACCTGAAAGCAGAGGGGACAGAGTCTGGGTCACTAGCCAGTGACCAGGAAGGCGATGGACAGATGCCCACCGATGTCGCTTGCTTCAAGTGCGTTGATGGTCGTCTTGACTCTTCAGCCACGAGGTCCAGCTGGCGTTGTCGGCGACCAGGAGCAGGATTCAGGCTGGTACACAATGTTTGTCGAGTGCTGAGGTGTCGGCAACCGGATTGGACCCAACAAGCCTTGGCAACGGCAAGTCTCGGTGAAGATGAAGATCGTCGATGGTGCAAACCAGCAAGGTCTGGGAAACTCACCCAGCGAGGGTAAGTGAGGGCAGGCCTGGAGCAACCAGGATACCCAAGAAGAAAAAGATTGGCCTTCGTGAAGGGCTACTAGCCAACGGGCTAGCAACTGCGAAGGAGCCTCGAGACGTTGCACGTGGATCTGGCTCACAGGACACTCGTGGAGTGGAGGCCAGTGATCTTCAGTGCATTTGGTGCTGGAGGCTAGGGCTACTCGTAGCCCAAATCACGACTTCGTGGGAGACCCAGAAGAGGATGCACTTGCAAATGTGCTTGGTGTCCAGGGGTCACGGTCTCACGTTACCCACGATAGCTACGGGCCTCAGCTTTGCTGGGGACTCAGGGTAGCCTCGGGGAAGTCTGAGAATCTACCTCTGGTGATGCGAAGACTTCGGCGTCCGACGGGAGCTTCAGAAATACAGACTGGACAGATGCGTCTTTGGTGCCTGCCAAGCAGGGGAGTCACTCCTTGACCCCAAGGGAGATTCTTCTGTCCTCTAATCTTGAGTAGAGCGTCGAAGGTCCAGGATTCTGTTTCAGAGTTTCGTCCAGGGATAATCTAAAGTCCTAAGGACTGGGTTCCTATACTTATACCAAGTTTAGGGGTTGGACTACTCTGTGGCCCCACCTATGGGTGGGTCAGGGCAGAGGGGTGGCTACACCCCTTTCCCTTTGTCCAGTTTGCGCCAAAGCAGGGGCTGCAAGCCCCTGATCCGGTTTGAACTGGGGTATGCACAGGGACACCAAATGTGCCCCCAGTGCAGGACTTCAAAGCACCCGAAAGTGCTCCCGCCCAGCCCCAATACACATTATCCTGTCTGGGGAGGTGGTCACACCTCCCTGGGATAGGAAACCTATTGTCCAGGCCTCCCTGCCGGAGTTTCGTCCAGCAGCAGGAGGCCAGACTCGTGTCTGTGGCAGCAGCATCCATTTTGTGATGCCAGGGCTTTAGAAAGAAGTTACCGGGCTAGCCAGAGTTAACATGTCTTTCCCTCTAGAAGGGTGGAATGCTACCCCGCCACCAGAATTGGCGGGGGGTAATATTCCAAGATGTTTGACACCAAACACGACATGTTTAGGTGCAGCCATTCCAAAGTTAGCATTTAACGCGAGGTTATAATGCGCTTAAGAGTATATGGTCGGGCTGCACTACAAACAGCATCAGAGAAGGGTCTCCGAACGCTGCAGAGGGGCCCTGCTCATGCAGGGGCACCCTCTCACATAGGAACCATGCACTCTGCCTTTAGGATTGATAAGGCCTGCCTTAGGAGTGACTTATAGGTTTATATGTGTGTATGCATTTAGTGATATAGGTAACCTATATCACAGTAAGGGGTGCATGCACCACCTTACCCAGGCTGCAGTAGCAGACCTGTGGTGTCAGTTTGGATGGCCTTCCAGGGGTGGCATAATACATGCTGCAGCCCCTGGTAGGCCTCTGAGGTACCTATGCCCTTGGTACATAGTATACCATATACTAGGGACTTATAAGGGCACTCCAGATTCCAATCAGTGATGTGCCTAAGGCACATGGAAACCATTTTACAGAGAAAGCAGATAGACTGGGGCCCTGAATAGCAGGATCACAGTCCAACTAAGTCATAAACCAGCAAAACACCATAAAAAAAGTGGGGGCAACCATATAGTCAGATTCCACCTTCCTACAACACTCAATCCAGTTCTGACACTCTGTACATTCCTGACACTCTGTCCAGTCCTGACACTCTGTCCAGTCCTGACACTCTGTCCAGTCCTGACACTCTCTCCATTCCTCACACTCTCTCCATTCCTGACACTCTATCCATTCCTGACACTCTGTCCTTTCCTGACTGTATTCATTACTGAGACTCTCTCCAGTCCTGACACTCTAGCCATTTCTGACACTCTATCAATTTCTGACACTCTATCCAGTTCTGAGAATCTGTCCATTCTTGACACTTCTATACAGTCCTGACACTTCTATACAGTCCTGACACTTCTATACAGTCCTGACACTTCTATACAGTCCTGACACTTCTATACAGTCCTGACACTCTACCCAGTCCTGACACTGACCATTCCTGACACTCTCTCCAGTTCTGACGCTTTGTCCATCCCTGACACTCTATCCATTCCTGACACACTGCCCAGTCCCGACACTCTATCCAGTCCTGAGACTCTATGCATTCCTGACACTCTAACCATTCCTGACTTTCTATCCATTCCTGACACTCTATCCAATCCTAAGACTCTTTCCATTCCTGACACTCTCTCCATTTCTGCCACTCTGTACATTCCTGACACTTCTATACAGTCCTGACACTCTACCCAGTCCTGACACTCTGTCCATTCCTGACACTCTGTCCATTCCTGCCTCTTCTATCCATTCCTGACACTCTCTCCAGTTCTGGCACTCTGTCCATTCCTGACACTCTCTACAGTTCTGACGCTGTGTCCATTCCTGACAGTCTGTCCAGTTCTGACGCTCTGTCCATTCCTAAAACTCTTCCCAGTCCTGTCTCTTATACATTCCTGGCACTCTCTCCAGTTCTGGCACTCTGTACATTCCTGACACTTCTATACAGTCCTGACATTCTACCCAGTCCTGACACTCTGTCCATTCCTGACACTCTCTCCAGTTCTGACACTCTGTCCATTCCTGACACTCTGTCCATTCCTGACACTCTGTCCATTCCTGACACTCTGTCCATTCCTGACTCTTCTATCCATTCCTGACTCTTCTGTCCATTCCTGACGCTCTGTCCATTCCTGACACTCTGTCCAGTTCTGACGCTCTGTCCATTCCTAAAACTCTTCCCAGTCCTGTCTCTTATACATTCCTGACACTCTATCCAGTGCTCAGTCTCTATCGATGCTGAGTGATGACGCAGCACTCACCTTCACCTGCATTCAATTACCTTGAGACTCTTCTACAAGGCAGTGTTAAGCCACTTAAGGTCGCTTAACACTGCCTGGTAAATAAGGCCCCCTTTCACTCTATACGTAGAGTGAAAGGGGAGGGCAATGGGTGTTGCGGTCGGCGTTCAACCGCAACACTCATTGATTTTGACGCTGCCCCATATTTACAAGGGTGCCGTAAATATGGGCAGCGCCAAAATTAGGACAAAAGAAAAACCTGGTCTTACCCTGGCAAAACAAGGAGAAATGTTTAATTTCTCCTCGTTTTTGCTGTTTCTATGTGTGCTGCGTTGTGCAGCACACATAGAAAAAGCAAAACACCATTGATTGTTTATGTGCAGGAAGGTCTCCCTTCCTGCACATAGGCAATCTTTAAAAAAAAATGACGCGTTGCAACTTCTATGTGTGCTTCATTCTGCAGCGCACATAACAGTTACAAAACGCCATTGGTGATTGTTTATGTGCAGGAAGGGACACCTTTCTGCACATAAACAACCTTTCACTGCAATGCAGGCACCCTTGCACAATGGTGCAAGGGTGCCTGCATTGGCGATAGGCAGCTGCAATTAGCACCAGCGCAGGGAGAAACGCAGGGCTGTACCGTATTCTTGTAAATATAGTGCAGCCCTGCATTTCTGAAGTGGCGGAGCACGGCGTTAGGCCAAGAAGGATAACGCCACGCTCCTTCACTTCATTGTGAATATGTCCCTTCATCTTTGGTGCGTGTGAGAAACTGGGCTCTTGTTGCAGTACCCCCCACACTTTTTGCCTGGCTTTTGATGCAACTGTGACTGAGGTGTACTGGGTCCCTACTAACCAGGTTCCCAGTACCAGATCTCTTTCCCTAAAACTGTACCACAATCAGCACAACTTTAGCAACCCCTATAAGTCCCTAGTAAATGGTACCCCTGGTACCTAGGGCATTGGGAATGACGAGGGTCCACTGGGGATGCAGCACAACCTGTGCCACCCTAACGACCCCTCACCAAGACCATGCACTCTGCCATTGCAGGCTGCGTATCTTGGTGCAGAGAAAACTGAAGCGTCGACATGGCACACACCCCTGTGTGCTATGCCCCATACACTGCATGAGTGTAGGACGCTGGCTCTCTATATAGTGTACTAAAATGAAGTATACAGTGCAGAGTAGGATCTGCGGAGTTAGTTACAGTTACGGCTGAGTTTCTATGAAAAAGGTCATTTTCAGTTGCCTATATCTTTGGTGCCGGTTGATGACTCTTCATGAAATTTTGCAAAAACATTTTTCCAGTACTTCAGATGGTGTCTGGAAAATACCAGGGTGCTTCCTGTAGCGGCGGATAAGAAAAAGGGGGGGGGGGTCCTAAAATGCGTTTTCCCCATGTTAATTTCCATAGGACCTTTGAACAAGCCTACAGCCCAAACCGCTGGATGGGAGTATATCAAAGTTGGCAGGAAGCTAGATCAATGTTCGCAGACTGTGCTTTTTGTGATTTGGTATAAATCCGCTTGGTGGTTTGGGAGAAATTAACTGGAAAACAAATTTGTATGTATAGGGACGTGGATTACTCGTGGATCCACCCTCGGATAATCCGCGGATTCAGGCGCACCAACAAACTCCTGATTGGCTGGTAACCTTCACAAGAATGTTGCGCCCACCATTTTTTGGGGGAGGAAACGGTGCCTGGAGCTGAAAATGTGTTTGCAAATTGAATGAAGGGGGCAGGTGAGAGGTTTCCTGACCCCTTGTACGTGTAAAAAGAGGGCTGATCATATGTCCTGGGGTCAGAAATGTGAAAAAAAAAAACACTCTCAAAATCCTTAAGGCGGCAGGCAGGGTTTGGCACCAATTTTCTGCAGCAGGGCTTCAGTCCTCGGGTCAGCAGTTCTTCTTTGTCCTTTTCTTCTTTGTGTCCGTCGAATATAAGTTCAGGGTCCAGGGATGCCACCTAAATACTGACTTTATGGACGTTAAAGGGGGAGACAGATAGTAGCCAATGGGCTACCTAACTGTAGGGTGTCTACACCGTCTAAGTGACCCTTTCCTGTGGGAACGGGGCATTTCCCTGACCCTAATTGGATAATTTTCCCTCAAACCAGATGGAGGGAAATGAAAAGTGAGGTGCACTTTACCTACCCCACCTTAGTGGTGGTGCTGGCTGAATGGGGACCCACCTCTTGATTTTCCTAATTTTCCCGCCTGTCCTCTTGTCAGATGTTGAGCAGGAAAGAGGGGCTGGCATCCTCCCCTAGCTGAAGCTGCCTGGGCCGCATTTCAAAGGCGGCATCGCCTTTGAAGCTTCCCGCATTGGAAGGCCATCCTGTCCCATGGAGGTGTAAAGCACCTCCGCCCAGAGATGGCTTTGTTCCTGGCCCCTGAGAGCGCTGGCTCTCACCCCATGGGGTCAGAAACATGTCTGGTGGTGGCAGGCTGGCTAATACTAGTGAAAGACCACACCAGTACTTGGTAGGTTTTCAGGGGACCGTCTAAAGGGTCTCCTGGTTGCATTTATTAATAAATCAAACACTGGCATCAGTGAAGATTTATTGAGATGAGATGTTTGGTACCAAACATCTTAGGGTATAGTGAAGCCATCTTGGAGCTAGGAAACTTGTACTGACAAGTATCTAGCCCATGTACTCTCTATGGCTTCCCTGTGCACTTACAATACCCAAGAATGGGCTTGATATTGTAGGAACATATCTGCTCATGGGATATAGTGCACCCTGTCTTAGGGCTATAAGGCCTGCAGTAGCAGTGACTTACCTATACCTCATGCAGTGTATGGGGCATGGCACTCAGGGCTGTGTGCCATGTTGACTCTTCAGTTTTCTCTGCACCAAGACACGCAGCCTACAATGGCAGTTTGCATGGTCTTGCTGAGAGGGTCTCTGGGGTGGTACAAATGGTGCTGCAGCCCCAGTGGACCCTTTTCAGTACCAATGCTCTAGGTACCAGGGGTACCATTTACTAGGGACTTTACAGGGTGGCGAACTTGTGCCAATCATAGTACATTTTTGGGAAAGAGATCTGGCACTGGGTATCGAGTTGGCAGGGTTCCAGTGTGCTTTCAATTCGAAATCACATGATACACAAGGGAAAAAGTGGGGGCCAACCATTTCAAAAGAGGCACATTCCTACACTGGTGTAGCACATCAGATGCAGCCCTGGCAGCACGAGCAGCAGATATGGTGCATATTATGCATCAGCGTAGTACATCAGATGCAGCCCTGGCACCAAGAGCAGCAGATCCGGTGCATATAATGTACCAGCCTAGCACATCAGATGCAGACCGGGCACAACGAGCAGCAGATCCGGTGCATATAATGCACCAGCCTAGCACATCAGAAGCAGACCTGGCACAACGAGCAGCAGATCTGGTGCATATTATGCACCAGCCTAGCACATCAGAAGCAGACCTGGCACCATGAGCAGCAGACCCGGTGCATATAATGCACCAGCCTAGCACATCAGAAGCAGACCTGGCACAATGAGCAGCAGATCTGATACATATTATGCATCAGCGTAGCACATCAGATGCAGCCCTGGCACCAAGAGCAGCAGATCCGGTGCATATAATGCACCAGCCTAGCACATCAGATGCAGCCCTGGCACCAAGAGCAGCAGATCCGGTGCATATAATGTACCAGCCTAGCACATCAGATGCAGACCGGGCACAATGAGCAGCAGATCCGGAGCATATTATGCACCAGCGTAGCACATCAGAAGCAGACCTGGCACCATGAGCAGCAGATCCGGTGCATATAATGCACCAGCCTAGCACATCAGATGCAGCCCTGGCACAATGAGCAGCAGATCCGGTTCATATAATGCACCAGCCTAGCACATCAGATGCAGCCCTGGCACAATGAGCAGCAGATCCGGTGCATATAATGCACCAGCCTTGCACATCAGAAGCAGACCTGGCACAACGAGCAGCAGCGCATCTCATGCATATAATGCACCAGCCTAGCACATCAGATGCAGCCCTGGCACAATGAGCAGCAGATCCAGTGCATATAATGCACCAGCCTAGCACATCAGATGCAGACCGGGCACAATGAGCAGCAGATCCGGTGCATATAATGCACCAGCCTAGCACATCAGATGCATACCTGGTACAATGAGCAGCAGATCCGGTGCATATAATGCACCAGCCTAGCACATCAGAAGCAGACGTGGCACAACGAGCAGCAGATACGGTGCATATAATGCACCAGCCTAGCACATCAGATGCAGACCTGGCACCATGAGCAGCAGATCCGGTGCATATAATGCACCAGCCTAGCACATCAGAAGCAGACCTGGCACAACGAGCAGCAGATCCGGTGCATATAATGCACCACCAGCCTAGCACATCAGAAGCAGACCTGGCACCAGGAGCAGCAGATCCGGTGCATATAATGCACCAGCCTAGCACATCAGAAGCAGACCTGGCACAATGAGCAGCAGATCCGGTGCATATAATGCACCAGCAGCCTAGCACATCAGAAGCAGACCTGGCACCAGGAGCAGCAGATCCGGTGCATATAATGCACCAGCGTAGCACATCAGAAGCAGACCTGGCACAATGAGCAGCAGATCCGGTTCATATAATGCACCAGCCTAGCACATCAGAAGCAGACCTGGCACCATGAGCAGCAGATCCGGTGCATATAATGCACCAGCCTAGCACATCTGATGCAGCCCTGGCACAACGAGCAGCAGATCCGGTGCATATAATGCACCAGCCTAGCACATCAAAAGCAGACCTGGCACCAGGAGCAGCAGATCCGGTGCATATAATGCAGCAGACTAGCACATCAGAAGCAGACCTGGCACCAAGAGCAGCAGATCTAATGCATATAATGCACCAGCGTAGCACATCAGCAGCAGCCCTGGAACCAAGAGCAGCAGATCTGTTGCATATAATACACCAGTCTAGCATATCAGAATCAGACCTGGCACAATGAGCAGCAGATCCGGTGCATATAATGCACCAGCCTAGTACATCAGAAGCAGACCTGGCACCAAGAGCAGCAGATCCGGTGCATATAATGCACCAGCCTAGCACATCAGAAGCAGACCTGGCACCATGAGCAGCAGATCCGGTGCATATAATGCACCAGCCTAGCACATCAGAAGCAGACCTGGCACAATGAGCAGCAGATCAGGTGCATATAATGCACCAGCCTAGCACATCAGAAGCAGCCCTGGCACCAAGAGCAGCAGATCTGTTGCATATAATACACCAGTCTAGCATATCAGAAGCAGACCTGGCATCATGAGCAGCAGACCCGGTGCATATAATGCACCAGCCTAGCACATCAGAAGCAGACCTGGCACCATGAGCAGCAGATCTGGTGCATATAATGCACCAGCCTAGCACATCAGATGCAGCCCTGGCACAATGAGCAGCAGATCCGGTGCATATAATGCACCAGCCTAGCACATCAGAAGCAGACCTGACACCAGGAGCAGCAGATCCGGTGCATATTATGCACCAGCCTAGCACATCAGAAGCAGACCTGGCACCAAGAGCAGCAGATCCGGTGCATATAATGCAGCAGCCTAGCACATCAGAAGCAGACCTGGCACCAAGAGCAGCAGATCCGGTGCATATAATGCACCAGCCTAGCACATCAGAAGCAGACCTGGCACCAGGAGCAGCAGATCCGGTGCATATAATGCACCAGCCTAGCACATCAGAAGCAGACCTGGCACCAGGAGCAGCAGATCCTGTGCATATAATGCACCAGCCTAGCACATCAGAAGCAGACCTGGCACCAGGCGCAGCAGATCCGGTGCATATAATGCACCAGCCTAGCTCATCAAAAGCAGACCTGGCACAATGAGCAGCAGATCCGGTGCATATAGTGCACCAGCCTAGCACATCAGAAGCAGACCTGGCATCAGGAGCAGCAGATCCTGTGCATATAATGCACCAGCCTAGCACATCAGAAGCAAACCTGGCACTACGAGCAGCAGATCCGGTGCATATAATGCACCAGCCTAGCACATCAGAAGCAGACCTGGCACAACGAGCAGCAGATCCAGTTCATATAATGCACCAGCCTAGCACATCAGAAGCAGACCTGGCACAACGAGCAGCAGATCCGGTTCATATAATGCACCAGCCTAGCACAGCAGAAGCAGACCTGGCACAACGAGCAGCAGATCCGGTGCATATAATGCACCAGCCTAGCACATCAGAAGCAGACCTGGCACAACGAGCAGCGGATCCGGTGCATATAATGCACCAGCGTAGCACATCAGAAGCAGACAAGGAACAACGAGCAGCAGATCCAGGGCATATAATGCACCAGCCTAGCACATCAGATGCAGACCTGGCACCATGAGCAGCAGATCCGGTGCATATAATGCACCAGCCTAGCACATCAGAAGCAGACCTGGCACCATGAGCAGGAGATCCGGTGCATATAATGCACCAGCCTAGCACATCAGAAGCAGACCTGGCACCAAGAGCAGCAGATCTGTTGCATATAATACACCAGTCTAGCATATCAGAATCAGACCTGGCACTACGAACTGCAGATCCGGTGCATATAATATACCAGCCTAGCACATCAGAAGCAGACCTGGCACCATGAGCAGCAGATCTGGTTCATATAATGTACCAGCCTAGCACATCAGATGCAGACCTGGCACCATGAGCAGCAGATCCGGTGCATATAATGCACCAGCCTAGCACATCAGAAGCAGACCTGGCACAATGAGCAGCAGATCCGGGGCAAAAAATGCACCAGCGTAGCACATCAGAAGCAACCCTGGCACCAAGAGCAGCAGATCTGTTGCATATAATACACCAGTCTAGCATATCAGAAGCAGACCTGGCACAACAAGCAGCAGATCTGGTGCATATAATGCAGCAGCCTAGCACATCAGAAGCAGACATGGCACAACGAGCAGCAGATCCGGTGCATATAATGCACCAGCCTAGCACATCAGAAGCAGACCTGGCACCATGAGCAGCAGATCCGGTGCATATAATGCACCAGCCTAGCACATCAGAAGCAGACCTGGCACCATGAGCAGCAGATCCGGTGCATATAATGCACCAGCCTAGCACATCAGAAGCAGACCTGGCACCATGAGCAGCAGATCCGGTGCATATAATGCACCAGCCTAGCTCATCAAAAGCAGACCTGGCACCACGAGCAGCAGATCCGGTGCATATAATGCACCAGCCTAGCACATCTGATACAGCCCTGGCACAACGAGCAGCAGATCCGGTGCATATAATGCACCAGACTAGCACATCAGAAGCAGACCTGGCACCAAGAGCAGCAGATCTGGTGCATATAATACACCAGTCTAGCATATCAGAATCAGACCTGGCACAACGAGCAGCAGATCCGGTGCATATAATGCACCAGCCTAGCACATCAGAAGCAGACCTGGCACCCGGAGCAGCTGATCCGGTGCATATAATGCACCAGCCTAGCACATCAGAAGCAGACCTGGCACCATGAGCAGCAGATCCGGTGCATATAATGCACCAGCCTAGCACATCAGAAGCAGACCTGACACCATGAGCAGCAGATCCGGTGCATATAATGCACCAGCCTAGCACATCAGAAGCAGACCTGGCACCAGGAGCAGCAGATCCGGTGCATATAATGCAGCAGCCTAGCACATCAGAAGCAGACTTGGCACCAGGAGCAGCAGATCCGGTACATATAATGCACCAGCCTAGCTCATCAAAAGCAGACCTGGCACAATGAGCAGCAGATCCGGTGCATATAATGCACCAGCCTAGCACATCAGAAGCAGACCTGGCACCAGTTTGCATGGTCTTGGTGAGAGGGTCTCTGGGGTGGTACAAATGGTGCTGCAGCCCCAGTGGACCATTTTCAGTACCAATGCTATAGGTACCAGGGCTACCATTTACTAGGGACTTTACAGGGTGGCGAACTTGTGCCAATCATAGTACATTTTTGGGAAAGAGATCTGGCACTGGGTATCGAGTTGGCAGGGTTCCAGTGTGCTTTCAATTCGAAATCACATGATACACAAGGGGAAAAGTGGGGGCCAACCATTTCAAAAGAGGCACATTCCTACACTGGTGTAGCACATCAGATGCAGCCCTGGCAGCACGAGCAGCAGATATGGTGCATATGATGCACCAGCGTAGCACATCAGAAGCAGACCTGGCACAATGAGCAGCAGATCTGATACATATTATGCATCAGCGTAGTACATCAGATGCAGCCCTGGCACCAAGAGCAGCAGATCCGGTGCATATAATGTACCAGCCTAGCACATCAGATGCAGACCGGGCACCAAAAGCAGCAGATCTGGTGCATATAATGCACCAGCCGAGCACATCAGAAGCAGACCTGGCACCATGAGCAGCAGATCTGGTGCATATAATGCACCAGCCTAGCACATCTGATGCAGCCCTGGCACAACGAGCAGCAGATCCGGTGCATATAATGCACCAGCCTAGCACATCAGAAGCAGACCTGGCACAACGAGCAGCAGATCCGGTGCATATAATGCACCAGCCTAGCACATCAGAAGCAGACCTGGCACAACGAGCAGCAGATCTGGTGCATATTATGCACCAGCCTAGCACATCAGAAGCAGACCTGGCACCAAGAGCAGCAGATCTGGTCCATATAATGCACCAGCCTAGCACATCAGAAGCAGACCTGGCAGCAGGAGCAGCAGATCCGGTGCATATAATGCAGCAGCCTAGCACATCAGAAGCAGACGTGGCACAACGAGCAGCAGATCCGGTGCATTTAATGCACCAGCGTAGCACATCAGAAGCAGACCTGGCACAATGAGCAGCAGATCCGGTGCATATAATGCACCAGCCTAGCACATCAGAAGCTGATCTGGCACAACGAGCAGCAGATCTGGTGCATATTATGCACCAGCCTAGCACATCAGAAGCAGACTTGGCACCAGGAGCAGCAGATCCGGTGCATATAATGCACCAGCCTAGCACATCAGATGCAGACCAGGCACAATGAGCAGCAGATCTGGTGCATATTATGCACCAGCCTAGCACATCAGAAGCAGACCTGGCACCAAGAGCAGCAGATCTGGTGCATATAAAGCACCAGCCTAGCACATCTGAAGCAGACCTGGCACCATGAGCAGCAGATCCGGTGCATATAATGCACCAGCCTACGTCATCTGATGCAGCCCTGGCACAACGAGCAGCAGATCCGGTGCATATAATGCACCAGCCTAGCACATCAAAAGCAGACCTGGCACCAGGAGCAGCAGATCCGGTGCATATAATGCAGCAGACTAGCACATCAGAAGCAGACCTGGCACCAAGAGCAGCAGATCTGGTGCATATAATGCACCAGCGTAGCACATCAGAAGCAGCCCTGGAACCAAGAGCAGCAGATCTGTTGCATATAATACACCAGTCTAGCATATCAGAATCAGACCTGGCACCATGAGCAGCAGATCCGGTGCATATAATGCACCAGCCTAGCTCATCTGATGCAGCCCTGGCACAACGAGTAGCAGATCCGGTGCATATAATGCACCAGCCTAGCACATCAAAAGCAGACCTGGCACCAGGAGCAGCAGATCCGGTGCATATAATGCAGCAGACTAGCACATCAGAAGCAGACCTGGCACCAAGAGCAGCAGATCTGGTGCATATAATGCACCAGCGTAGCACATCAGAAGCAGCCCTGGAACCAAGAGCAGCAGATCTGTTGCATATAATACACCAGTCTAGCATATCAGAATCAGACCTGGCACAATGAGCAGCAGATCCGGTGCATATAATGCACCAGCCTAGCACATCAGAAGCAGACCTGGCACCATGAGCAGCAGATCCGGTGCATATAATGCACCAGCCTAGCACATCAGAAGCAGACCTGGCACCATGAGCAGCAGATCCGGTGCATATAATGCACCAGCCTAGCACATCAGAAGCAGACCTGGCACAATGAGCAGCAGATCCGGTGCATATAATGCACCAGCCTAGCACATCAGAAGCAGCCCTGGCACCAAGAGCAGCAGATCTGTTGCATATAATACACCAGTCTAGCATATCAGAAGCAGACCTGGCACCATGAGCAGCAGACCCGGTGCATATAATGCACCAGCCTAGCACATCAGAGCAGACCTGGCACCATGAGCAGCAGATCCGGTGCATATAATGCACCAGCCTAGCACATCAGATGCAGCCCTGGCACAATGAGCAGCAGATCCAGTGCATATAATGCACCAGCCTAGCACATCAGAAGCAGACCTGACACCAAGAGCAGCAGATCCGGTGCATATTATGCACCAGCCTAGCACATCAGAAGCAGACCTGGCACCAAGAGCAGCAGATCCGGTGCATTTAATGCAGCAGCCTAGCACATCAGAAGCAGACCTGGCACCAAGAGCAGCAGATCCGGTGCATATAATGCACCAGCATAGCACATCAGAAGCAGACCTGGCACCAGGCGCAGCAGATCCGGTGCATATAATGCACCAGCCTAGCTCATCAAAAGCAGACCTGGCACAATGAGCAGCAGATCCGGTGCATATAGTGCACCAGCCTAGCATATCAGAAGCAGACCTGGCATCATGAGCAGCAGATCCGGTGCATATAATGCACCAGCCTAGCACATCAGAAGCAGACCTGGCACAACGAGCAGCAGATCCGGTTCATATAATGCACCAGCCTAGCACATCAGAAGCAGACCTGGCACAACGAGTAGCAGATCCGGTTCATATAATGCACCTGCCTAGCACATCAGAAGCAGACCTGGCACAACGAGCAGCAGATCCGGTGCATATAATGCACCAGCGTAGCACATCAGAAGCAGACATGGAACAACGAGCATCAGATCCAGGGCATATAATGCACCAGCCTAGCACATCAGATGCAGACCTGGCACCATGAGCAGGAGATCCGGTGCATATAATGCACCAGCCTAGCACATCAGAAGCAGACCTGGCACCAAGAGCAGCAGATCTGTTGCATATAATACACCAGTCTAGCATATCAGAATCAGACCTGGCACTACGAACTGCAGATCTGGGGCATATAATGTACCAGCCTAGCACATCAGAAGCAGACCTGGCACCATGAGCAGCAGATCTGGTTCATATAATGTACCAGCCTAGCACATCAGATGCAGACCTGGCACCATGAGCAGCAGATCCGGTGCATATAATGCACCAGCCTAGCACATCAGAAGCAGACCTGGCACAATGAGCAGCAGATCCGGTGCAAATAATGCACCAGCGTAGCACATCAGAAGCAGCCCTGGCACCAAGAGCAGCAGATCTGTTGCATATAATACACCAGTCTAGCATATCAGAAGCAGACCTGGCACAACAAGCAGCAGATCCGGTGCATATAATGCAGCAGCCTAGCACATCAGAAGCAGACGTGGCACAACGAGCAGCAGATCTGGTGCCTATTATGCACCAGCCTAGCACATCAGAAGCAGACCTGGCACCAAGAGCAGCAGATCTGGTGCATATAATGCACCAGCCTAGCACATCAGAAGCAGACCTGGCACCATGAGCAGCAGATCCAGTGCATATATAATGCACCAGCCTAGCTCATCTGATGCAGCCCTGGCACAACGAGCAGCAGATCCGGTGCATATAATGCACCAGCCTAGCACATCAAAAGCAGACCTGGCACCAGGAGCAGCAGATCCGGTGCATATAATGCACCAGCCTAGCACATCAGAAGCAGACCTGGCACAACGAGCAGCAGATCTGGTGCATATTATGCACCAGCCTAGCACATCAGAAGCAGACCTGGCACCAAGAGCAGCAGATCTGGTGCATATAATGCACCAGCATAGCACATCAGAAGCAGACCTGGCACCATGAGCAGCAGATCCGGTGCATATAATGCACCAGCCTAGCTCATCTGATGCAGCCCTGGCACAACGAGCAGCAGATCCAGTGCATATAATGCACCAGCCTAGCACATCAAAAGCAGACCTGGCACCAGGAGCAGCAGATCCGGTGCATATAATGCAGCAGACTAGCACATCAGAAGCAGACCTGGCACCAAGAGCAGCAGATCTGGTGCATATAATGCACCAGCGTAGCACATCAGAAGCAGCCCTGGAACCAAGAGCAGCAGATCTGTTGCATATAATACACCAGTCTAGCATATCAGAATCAGACCTGGCACAATGAGCAGCAGATCCGGTGCATATAATGCACCAGCCTAGCACATCAGAAGCAGACCTGGCACCATGAGCAGCAGATCCGGTGCATATAATACACCAGTCTAGCATATCAGAAGCAGACCTGGTACCAAGAGCAGCAGATCTGTTGCATATAATACACCAGTCTAGCATATCAGAAGCAGACCTGGTACCATGAGCAGCAGACCCGGTGCATATAATGCACCAGCCTAGCACATCAGAAGCAGACATGGCACAATGAGCAGCAGATCCGGTGCAAATAATGCACCAGCGTAGCACATCAGAAGCAGCCCTGGCACCAAGAGCAGCAGATCTGTTGCATATAATACACCAGTCTAGCATATCAGAAGCAGACCTGGCACCATGAGCAGCAGACCCGGTGCATATAATGCACCAGCCTAGCACATCAGAAGCAGACCTGGCACCATGAGCAGCAGATCTGGTGCATATAATGCACCAGCCTAGCACATCAGAAGCAGACCTGGCACCATGAGCAGCAGATCCGGTGCATATAATGCACCAGCCTAGCACATCAGAAGCAGACCTGGCACCAAGAGCAGCAGATCCGGTGCATATAATGCACCAGCCTAGCACATCAGATGCAGACCGGGCACAATGAGCAGCAGATCTGGTGCATATTATGCACCAGCCTAGCACATCAGAAGATGACCTGGCACCAAGAGCAGCAGATCTGGTGCATATAAAGCACCAGCCTAGCACATCTGAAGCAGACCTGGCACCATGAGCAGCAGATCCGGTGCATATAATGCACCAGCCTAGCTCATCTGATGCAGCCCTGGCACAACGAGCAGCAGATCCGGTGCATATAATGCACCAGCCTAGCACATCAAAAGCAGACCTGGCACCAGGAGCAGCAGATCCGGTGCATATAATGCAGCAGACTAGCACATCAGAAGCAGACCTGGCACCAAGAGCAGCAGATCTGGTGCATATAATGCACCAGCGTAGCACATCAGAAGCAGCCCTGGAACCAAGAGCAGCAGATCTGTTGCATATAATACACCAGTCTAGCATATCAGAATCAGACCTGGCACCATGAGCAGCAGATCCGGTGCATAGAATGCACCAGCCTAGCTCATCTGATGCAGCCCTGGCACAACGAGCAGCAGATCCGGTGCATATAATGCACCAGCCTAGCACATCAAAAGCAGACCTGGCACCAGGAGCAGCAGATCCGGTGCATATAATGCAGCAGACTAGCACATCAGAAGCAGACCTGGCACCAAGAGCAGCAGATCTGGTGCATATAATGCACCAGCGTAGCACATCAGAAGCAGCCCTGGAACCAAGAGCAGCAGATCTGTTGCATATAATACACCAGTCTAGCATATCAGAATCAGACCTGGCACAATGAGCAGCAGATCCGGTGCATATAATGCACCAGCCTAGCACATCAGAAGCAGACCTGGCACTATGAGCAGCAGATCCAGTGCATATAATGCACCAGCCTAGCACATCAGAAGCAGACCTGGCACCATGAGCAGCAGATCCGGTGCATATAATGCACCAGCCTAGCACATCAGAAGCAGACCTGGCAGAATGAGCAGCAGATCCGGTGCATATAATGCACCAGCCTAGCACATCAGAAGCAGCCCTGGCACCAAGAGCAGCAGATCTGTTGCATATAATACACCAGTCTAGCATATCAGAAGCAGAGCTGGCACCATGAGCAGCAGACCCGGTGCATATAATGCACCAGCCTAGCACATCAGAGCAGACCTGGCACCATGAGCAGCAGATCCGGTGCATATAATGCACCAGCCTAGCACATCAGATGCAGCCCTGGCACAATGAGCAGCAGATCCGGTGCATATAATGCACCAGCCTAGCACATCAGAAGCAGACCTGACACCAAGAGCAGCAGATCCGGTGCATATTATGCACCAGCCTAGCACATCAGAAGCAGACCTGGCACCAAGAGCAGCAGATCCGGTGCATATAATGCAGCAGCCTAGCACATCAGAAGCAGACCTGGCACCAAGAGCAGCAGATCCGGTGCATATAATGCACCAGCATAGCACATCAGAAGCAGACCTGGCACCAGGCGCAGCAGATCCGGTGCATATAATGCACCAGCCTAGCTCATCAAAAGCAGACCTGGCACAATGAGCAGCAGATCCGGTGCATATAGTGCACCAGCCTAGCATATCAGAAGCAGACCTGGCATCATGAGCAGCAGATCCGGTGCATATAATGCACCAGCCTAGCACATCAGAAGCAGACCTGGCACAACGAGCAGCAGATCCGGTTCATATAATGCACCAGCCTAGCACATCAGAAGCAGACCTGGCACAACGAGTAGCAGATCCGGTTCATATAATGCACCTGCCTAGCACATCAGAAGCAGACCTGGCACAACGAGCAGCAGATCCGGTGCATATAATGCACCAGCGTAGCACATCAGAAGCAGACATGGAACAACGAGCAGCAGATCCAGGGCATATAATGCACCAGCCTAGCACATCAGATGCAGACCTGGCACCATGAGCAGGAGATCCGGTGCATATAATGCACCAGCCTAGCACATCAGAAGCAGACCTGGCACCAAGAGCAGCAGATCTGTTGCATATAATACACCAGTCTAGCATATCAGAATCAGACCTGGCACTACGAACTGCAGATCCGGTGCATATAATGTACCAGCCTAGCACATCAGAAGCAGACCTGGCACCATGAGCAGCAGATCTGGTTCATATAATGTACCAGCCTAGCACATCAGATGCAGACCTGGCACCATGAGCAGCAGATCCGGTGCATATAATGCACCAGCCTAGCACATCAGAAGCAGACCTGGCACAATGAGCAGCAGATCCGGTGCAAATAATGCACCAGCGTAGCACATCAGAAGCAGCCCTGGCACCAAGAGCAGCAGATCTGTTGCATATAATACACCAGTCTAGCATATCAGAAGCAGACCTGGCACAACAAGCAGCAGATCCGGTGCATATAATGCAGCAGCCTAGCACATCAGAAGCAGACGTGGCACAACGAGCAGCAGATCTGGTGCCTATTATGCACCAGCCTAGCACATCAGAAGCAGACCTGGCACCAAGAGCAGCAGATCTGGTGCATATAATGCACCAGCCTAGCACATCAGAAGCAGACCTGGCACCATGAGCAGCAGATCCAGTGCATATATAATGCACCAGCCTAGCTCATCTGATGCAGCCCTGGCACAACGAGCAGCAGATCCGGTGCATATAATGCACCAGCCTAGCACATCAAAAGCAGACCTGGCACCAGGAGCAGCAGATCCGGTGCATATAATGCACCAGCCTAGCACATCAGAAGCAGACCTGGCACAACGAGCAGCAGATCTGGTGCATATTATGCACCAGCCTAGCACATCAGAAGCAGACCTGGCACCAAGAGCAGCAGATCTGGTGCATATAATGCACCAGCATAGCACATCAGAAGCAGACCTGGCACCATGAGCAGCAGATCCGGTGCATATAATGCACCAGCCTAGCTCATCTGATGCAGCCCTGGCACAACGAGCAGCAGATCCGGTGCATATAATGCACCAGCCTAGCACATCAAAAGCAGACCTGGCACCAGGAGCAGCAGATCCGGTGCATATAATGCAGCAGACTAGCACATCAGAAGCAGACCTGGCACCAAGAGCAGCAGATCTGGTGCATATAATGCACCAGCGTAGCACATCAGAAGCAGCCCTGGAACCAAGAGCAGCAGATCTGTTGCATATAATACACCAGTCTAGCATATCAGAATCAGACCTGGCACAATGAGCAGCAGATCCGGTGCATATAATGCACCAGCCTAGCACATCAGAAGCAGACCTGGCACCATGAGCAGCAGATCCGGTGCATATAATGCACCAGCCTAGCACATCAGAAGCAGACCTGGCACAATGAGCAGCAGATCCGGTGCATATAATGCACCAGCCTAGCACATCAGAAGCAGCCCTGGCACCAAGAGCAGCAGATCTGTTGCATATAATACACCAGTCTAGCATATCAGAAGCAGACCTGGCACCATGAGCAGCAGACCCGGTGCATATAATGCACCAGCCTAGCACATCAGAAGCAGACATGGCACAATGAGCAGCAGATCCGGTGCAAATAATGCACCAGCGTAGCACATCAGAAGCAGCCCTGGCACCAAGAGCAGCAGATCTGTTGCATATAATACACCAGTCTAGCATATCAGAAGCAGACCTGGCACCATGAGCAGCAGACCCGGTGCATATAATGCACCAGCCTAGCACATCAGAAGCAGACCTGGCACCATGAGCAGCAGATCTGGTGCATATAATGCACCAGCCTAGCACATCAGAAGCAGACCTGGCACCAAGAGCAGCAGATCCGGTGCATATAATGCACCAGCCTAGCACATCAGAAGCAGACCTGGCACCATGAGCAGCAGATCCGGTGCATATAATGCACCAGCCTAGCACATCAGAAGCAGACCTGGCACCATGAGCAGCAGATCCGGTACATATAATGCACCAGCCTAGCACATCAGATGCAGCCCTGGCACAATGAGCAGCAGATCCGGTGCATATAATGCACCAGCCTAGCACATCAGAAGCAGACCTGACACCAGGAGCAGCAGATCCGGTGCATATAATGCACCAGCGTAGCACATCAGAAGCAGCCCTGGAACCAAGAGCAGCAGATCTGTTGCATATAATACACCAGTCTAGCATATCAGAATCAGACCTGGCACAATGAGCAGCAGATCCGGTGCATATAATGCACCAGCCTAGCACATCAGAAGCAGACCTGGCACCATGAGCAGCAGATCCGGTGCATATAATGCACCAGCCTAGCACATCAGAAGCAGACCTGGCACCATGAGCAGCAGATCCGGTGCATATAATGCACCAGCCTAGCACATCAGAAGCAGACCTGGCACAATGAGCAGCAGATCCGGTGCATATAATGCACCAGCCTAGCACATCAGAAGCAGCCCTGGCACCAAGAGCAGCAGATCTGTTGCATATAATACACCAGTCTAGCATATCAGAAGCAGACCTGGCACCATGAGCAGCAGACCCGGTGCATATAATGCACCAGCCTAGCACATCAGAGCAGACCTGGCACCATGAGCAGCAGATCCGGTGCATATAATGCACCAGCCTAGCACATCAGATGCAGCCCTGGCACAATGAGCAGCAGATCCGGTGCATATAATGCACCAGCCTAGCACATCAGAAGCAGACCTGACACCAAGAGCAGCAGATCCGGTGCATATTATGCACCAGCCTAGCACATCAGAAGCAGACCTGGCACCAAGAGCAGCAGATCCGGTGCATATAATGCAGCAGCCTAGCACATCAGAAGCAGACCTGGCACCAAGAGCAGCAGATCCGGTGCATATAATGCACCAGCCTAGCACATCAAAAGCAGACCTGGCACCAGGAGCAGCAGATCCGGTGCATATAATGCAGCAGACTAGCACATCAGAAGCAGACCTGGCACCAAGAGCAGCAGATCTGGTGCATATAATGCACCAGCGTAGCACATCAGAAGCAGCCCTGGAACCAAGAGCAGCAGATCTGTTGCATATAATACACCAGTCTAGCATATCAGAATCAGACCTGGCACAATGAGCAGCAGATCCGGTGCATATAATGCACCAGCCTAGCACATCAGAAGCAGACCTGGCACCATGAGCAGCAGATCCGGTGCATATAATGCACCAGCCTAGCACATCAGAAGCAGACCTGGCACAATGAGCAGCAGATCCGGTGCATATAATGCACCAGCCTAGCACATCAGAAGCAGCCCTGGCACCAAGAGCAGCAGATCTGTTGCATATAATACACCAGTCTAGCATATCAGAAGCAGACCTGGCACCATGAGCAGCAGACCCGGTGCATATAATGCACCAGCCTAGCACATCAGAAGCAGACATGGCACAATGAGCAGCAGATCCGGTGCAAATAATGCACCAGCGTAGCACATCAGAAGCAGCCCTGGCACCAAGAGCAGCAGATCTGTTGCATATAATACACCAGTCTAGCATATCAGAAGCAGACCTGGCACCATGAGCAGCAGACCCGGTGCATATAATGCACCAGCCTAGCACATCAGAAGCAGACCTGGCACCATGAGCAGCAGATCCGGTGCATATAATGCACCAGCCTAGCACATCAGAAGCAGACCTGGCACCATGAGCAGCAGATCCGGTGCATATAATGCACCAGCCTAGCACATCAGAAGCAGACCTGGCAGAATGAGCAGCAGATCCGGTGCATATAATGCACCAGCCTAGCACATCAGAAGCAGCCCTGGCACCAAGAGCAGCAGATCTGTTGCATATAATACACCAGTCTAGCATATCAGAAGCAGACCTGGCACCATGAGCAGCAGACCCGGTGCATATAATGCACCAGCCTAGCACATCAGAGCAGACCTGGCACCATGAGCAGCAGATCCGGAGCATATAATGCACCAGCCTAGCACATCAGATGCAGCCCTGGCACAATGAGCAGCAGATCCGGTGCATATAATGCACCAGCCTAGCACATCAGAAGCAGACCTGACACCAAGAGCAGCAGATCCGGTGCATATTATGCACCAGCCTAGCACATCAGAAGCAGACCTGGCACCAAGAGCAGCAGATCCGGTGCATATAATGCAGCAGCCTAGCACATCAGAAGCAGACCTGGCACCAAGAGCAGCAGATCCGGTGCATATAATGCACCAGCATAGCACATCAGAAGCAGACCTGGCACCAGGCGCAGCAGATCCGGTGCATATAATGCACCAGCCTAGCTCATCAAAAGCAGACCTGGCACAATGAGCAGCAGATCCGGTGCATATAGTGCACCAGCCTAGCATATCAGAAGCAGACCTGGCATCATGAGCAGCAGATCCGGTGCATATAATGCACCAGCCTAGCACATCAGAAGCAGACCTGGCACAACGAGCAGCAGATCCGGTTCATATAATGCACCAGCCTAGCACATCAGAAGCAGACCTGGCACAACGAGTAGCAGATCCGGTTCATATAATGCACCTGCCTAGCACATCAGAAGCAGACCTGGCACAACGAGCAGCAGATCCGGTGCATATAATGCACCAGCGTAGCACATCAGAAGCAGACATGGAACAACGAGCAGCAGATCCAGGGCATATAATGCACCAGCCTAGCACATCAGATGCAGACCTGGCACCATGAGCAGGAGATCCGGTGCATATAATGCACCAGCCTAGCACATCAGAAGCAGACCTGGCACCAAGAGCAGCAGATCTGTTGCATATAATACACCAGTCTAGCATATCAGAATCAGACCTGGCACTACGAACTGCAGATCCGGTGCATATAATGTACCAGCCTAGCACATCAGAAGCAGACCTGGCACCATGAGCAGCAGATCTGGTTCATATAATGTACCAGCCTAGCACATCAGATGCAGACCTGGCACCATGAGCAGCAGATCCGGTGCATATAATGCACCAGCCTAGCACATCAGAAGCAGACCTGGCACAATGAGCAGCAGATCCGGTGCAAATAATGCACCAGCGTAGCACATCAGAAGCAGCCCTGGCACCAAGAGCAGCAGATCTGTTGCATATAATACACCAGTCTAGCATATCAGAAGCAGACCTGGCACAACAAGCAGCAGATCCGGTGCATATAATGCAGCAGCCTAGCACATCAGAAGCAGACGTGGCACAACGAGCAGCAGATCTGGTGCCTATTATGCACCAGCCTAGCACATCAGAAGCAGACCTGGCACCAAGAGCAGCAGATCTGGTGCATATAATGCACCAGCCTAGCACATCAGAAGCAGACCTGGCACCATGAGCAGCAGATCCAGTGCATATATAATGCACCAGCCTAGCTCATCTGATGCAGCCCTGGCACAACGAGCAGCAGATCCGGTGCATATAATGCACCAGCCTAGCACATCAAAAGCAGACCTGGCACCAGGAGCAGCAGATCCGGTGCATATAATGCACCAGCCTAGCACATCAGAAGCAGACCTGGCACAACGAGCAGCAGATCTGGTGCATATTATGCACCAGCCTAGCACATCAGAAGCAGACCTGGCACCAAGAGCAGCAGATCTGGTGCATATAATGCACCAGCATAGCACATCAGAAGCAGACCTGGCACCATGAGCAGCAGATCCGGTGCATATAATGCACCAGCCTAGCTCATCTGATGCAGCCCTGGCACAACGAGCAGCAGATCCGGTGCATATAATGCACCAGCCTAGCACATCAAAAGCAGACCTGGCACCAGGAGCAGCAGATCCGGTGCATATAATGCAGCAGACTAGCACATCAGAAGCAGACCTGGCACCAAGAGCAGCAGATCTGGTGCATATAATGCACCAGCGTAGCACATCAGAAGCAGCCCTGGAACCAAGAGCAGCAGATCTGTTGCATATAATACACCAGTCTAGCATATCAGAATCAGACCTGGCACAATGAGCAGCAGATCCGGTGCATATAATGCACCAGCCTAGCACATCAGAAGCAGACCTGGCACCATGAGCAGCAGATCCGGTGCATATAATGCACCAGCCTAGCACATCAGAAGCAGACCTGGCACAATGAGCAGCAGATCCGGTGCATATAATGCACCAGCCTAGCACATCAGAAGCAGCCCTGGCACCAAGAGCAGCAGATCTGTTGCATATAATACACCAGTCTAGCATATCAGAAGCAGACCTGGCACCATGAGCAGCAGACCCGGTGCATATAATGCACCAGCCTAGCACATCAGAAGCAGACATGGCACAATGAGCAGCAGATCCGGTGCAAATAATGCACCAGCGTAGCACATCAGAAGCAGCCCTGGCACCAAGAGCAGCAGATCTGTTGCATATAATACACCAGTCTAGCATATCAGAAGCAGACCTGGCACCATGAGCAGCAGACCCGGTGCATATAATGCACCAGCCTAGCACATCAGAAGCAGACCTGGCACCATGAGCAGCAGATCTGGTGCATATAATGCACCAGCCTAGCACATCAGAAGCAGACCTGGCACCAAGAGCAGCAGATCCGGTGCATATAATGCACCAGCCTAGCACATCAGAAGCAGACCTGGCACCATGAGCAGCAGATCCGGTGCATATAATGCACCAGCCTAGCACATCAGAAGCAGACCTGGCACCATGAGCAGCAGATCCGGTACATATAATGCACCAGCCTAGCACATCAGATGCAGCCCTGGCACAATGAGCAGCAGATCCGGTGCATATAATGCACCAGCCTAGCACATCAGAAGCAGACCTGACACCAGGAGCAGCAGATCCGGTGCATATAATGCACCAGCGTAGCACATCAGAAGCAGCCCTGGAACCAAGAGCAGCAGATCTGTTGCATATAATACACCAGTCTAGCATATCAGAATCAGACCTGGCACAATGAGCAGCAGATCCGGTGCATATAATGCACCAGCCTAGCACATCAGAAGCAGACCTGGCACCATGAGCAGCAGATCCGGTGCATATAATGCACCAGCCTAGCACATCAGAAGCAGACCTGGCACCATGAGCAGCAGATCCGGTGCATATAATGCACCAGCCTAGCACATCAGAAGCAGACCTGGCACAATGAGCAGCAGATCCGGTGCATATAATGCACCAGCCTAGCACATCAGAAGCAGCCCTGGCACCAAGAGCAGCAGATCTGTTGCATATAATACACCAGTCTAGCATATCAGAAGCAGACCTGGCACCATGAGCAGCAGACCCGGTGCATATAATGCACCAGCCTAGCACATCAGAGCAGACCTGGCACCATGAGCAGCAGATCCGGTGCATATAATGCACCAGCCTAGCACATCAGATGCAGCCCTGGCACAATGAGCAGCAGATCCGGTGCATATAATGCACCAGCCTAGCACATCAGAAGCAGACCTGACACCAAGAGCAGCAGATCCGGTGCATATTATGCACCAGCCTAGCACATCAGAAGCAGACCTGGCACCAAGAGCAGCAGATCCGGTGCATATAATGCAGCAGCCTAGCACATCAGAAGCAGACCTGGCACCAAGAGCAGCAGATCCGGTGCATATAATGCACCAGCCTAGCACATCAAAAGCAGACCTGGCACCAGGAGCAGCAGATCCGGTGCATATAATGCAGCAGACTAGCACATCAGAAGCAGACCTGGCACCAAGAGCAGCAGATCTGGTGCATATAATGCACCAGCGTAGCACATCAGAAGCAGCCCTGGAACCAAGAGCAGCAGATCTGTTGCATATAATACACCAGTCTAGCATATCAGAATCAGACCTGGCACAATGAGCAGCAGATCCGGTGCATATAATGCACCAGCCTAGCACATCAGAAGCAGACCTGGCACCATGAGCAGCAGATCCGGTGCATATAATGCACCAGCCTAGCACATCAGAAGCAGACCTGGCACAATGAGCAGCAGATCCGGTGCATATAATGCACCAGCCTAGCACATCAGAAGCAGCCCTGGCACCAAGAGCAGCAGATCTGTTGCATATAATACACCAGTCTAGCATATCAGAAGCAGACCTGGCTTCATGAGCAGCAGACCCGGTGCATATAATGCACCAGCCTAGCACATCAGAAGCAGACATGGCACAATGAGCAGCAGATCCGGTGCAAATAATGCACCAGCGTAGCACATCAGAAGCAGCCCTGGCACCAAGAGCAGCAGATCTGTTGCATATAATACACCAGTCTAGCATATCAGAAGCAGACCTGGCACCATGAGCAGCAGACCCGGTGCATATAATGCACCAGCCTAGCACATCAGAAGCAGACCTGGCACCATGAGCAGCAGATCCGGTGCATATAATGCACCAGCCTAGCACATCAGAAGCAGACCTGGCACCATGAGCAGCAGATCCGGTGCATATAATGCACCAGCCTAGCACATCAGAAGCAGACCTGGCACAATGAGCAGCAGATCCGGTGCATATAATGCACCAGCCTAGCACATCAGAAGCAGCCCTGGCACCAAGAGCAGCAGATCTGTTGCATATAATACACCAGTCTAGCATATCAGAAGCAGACCTGGCACCATGAGCAGCAGACCCGGTGCATATAATGCACCAGCCTAGCACATCAGAGCAGACCTGGCACCATGAGCAGCAGATCCGGAGCATATAATGCACCAGCCTAGCACATCAGATGCAGCCCTGGCACAATGAGCAGCAGATCCGGTGCATATAATGCACCAGCCTAGCACATCAGAAGCAGACCTGACACCAAGAGCAGCAGATCCGGTGCATATTATGCACCAGCCTAGCACATCAGAAGCAGACCTGGCACCAAGAGCAGCAGATCCGGTGCATATAATGCAGCAGCCTAGCACATCAGAAGCAGACCTGGCACCAAGAGCAGCAGATCCGGTGCATATAATGCACCAGCATAGCACATCAGAAGCAGACCTGGCACCAGGCGCAGCAGATCCGGTGCATATAATGCACCAGCCTAGCTCATCAAAAGCAGACCTGGCACAATGAGCAGCAGATCCGGTGCATATAGTGCACCAGCCTAGCATATCAGAAGCAGACCTGGCATCATGAGCAGCAGATCCGGTGCATATAATGCACCAGCCTAGCACATCAGAAGCAGACCTGGCACAACGAGCAGCAGATCCGGTTCATATAATGCACCAGCCTAGCACATCAGAAGCAGACCTGGCACAACGAGTAGCAGATCCGGTTCATATAATGCACCTGCCTAGCACATCAGAAGCAGACCTGGCACAACGAGCAGCAGATCCGGTGCATATAATGCACCAGCGTAGCACATCAGAAGCAGACATGGAACAACGAGCAGCAGATCCAGGGCATATAATGCACCAGCCTAGCACATCAGATGCAGACCTGGCACCATGAGCAGGAGATCCGGTGCATATAATGCACCAGCCTAGCACATCAGAAGCAGACCTGGCACCAAGAGCAGCAGATCTGTTGCATATAATACACCAGTCTAGCATATCAGAATCAGACCTGGCACTACGAACTGCAGATCCGGTGCATATAATGTACCAGCCTAGCACATCAGAAGCAGACCTGGCACCATGAGCAGCAGATCTGGTTCATATAATGTACCAGCCTAGCACATCAGATGCAGACCTGGCACCATGAGCAGCAGATCCGGTGCATATAATGCACCAGCCTAGCACATCAGAAGCAGACCTGGCACAATGAGCAGCAGATCCGGTGCAAATAATGCACCAGCGTAGCACATCAGAAGCAGCCCTGGCACCAAGAGCAGCAGATCTGTTGCATATAATACACCAGTCTAGCATATCAGAAGCAGACCTGGCACAACAAGCAGCAGATCCGGTGCATATAATGCAGCAGCCTAGCACATCAGAAGCAGACGTGGCACAACGAGCAGCAGATCTGGTGCCTATTATGCACCAGCCTAGCACATCAGAAGCAGACCTGGCACCAAGAGCAGCAGATCTGGTGCATATAATGCACCAGCCTAGCACATCAGAAGCAGACCTGGCACCATGAGCAGCAGATCCAGTGCATATATAATGCACCAGCCTAGCTCATCTGATGCAGCCCTGGCACAACGAGCAGCAGATCCGGTGCATATAATGCACCAGCCTAGCACATCAAAAGCAGACCTGGCACCAGGAGCAGCAGATCCGGTGCATATAATGCACCAGCCTAGCACATCAGAAGCAGACCTGGCACAACGAGCAGCAGATCTGGTGCATATTATGCACCAGCCTAGCACATCAGAAGCAGACCTGGCACCAAGAGCAGCAGATCTGGTGCATATAATGCACCAGCATAGCACATCAGAAGCAGACCTGGCACCATGAGCAGCAGATCCGGTGCATATAATGCACCAGCCTAGCTCATCTGATGCAGCCCTGGCACAACGAGCAGCAGATCCGGTGCATATAATGCACCAGCCTAGCACATCAAAAGCAGACCTGGCACCAGGAGCAGCAGATCCGGTGCATATAATGCAGTAGACTAGCACATCAGAAGCAGACCTGGCACCAAGAGCAGCAGATCTGGTGCATATAATGCACCAGCGTAGCACATCAGAAGCAGCCCTGGAACCAAGAGCAGCAGATCTGTTGCATATAATACACCAGTCTAGCATATCAGAATCAGACCTGGCACAATGAGCAGCAGATCCGGTGCATATAATGCACCAGCCTAGCACATCAGAAGCAGACCTGGCACCATGAGCAGCAGATCCGGTGCATATAATGCACCAGCCTAGCACATCAGAAGCAGACCTGGCACAATGAGCAGCAGATCCGGTGCATATAATGCACCAGCCTAGCACATCAGAAGCAGCCCTGGCACCAAGAGCAGCAGATCTGTTGCATATAATACACCAGTCTAGCATATCAGAAGCAGACCTGGCACCATGAGCAGCAGACCCGGTGCATATAATGCACCAGCCTAGCACATCAGAAGCAGACATGGCACAATGAGCAGCAGATCCGGTGCAAATAATGCACCAGCGTAGCACATCAGAAGCAGCCCTGGCACCAAGAGCAGCAGATCTGTTGCATATAATACACCAGTCTAGCATATCAGAAGCAGACCTGGCACCATGAGCAGCAGACCCGGTGCATATAATGCACCAGCCTAGCACATCAGAAGCAGACCTGGCACCATGAGCAGCAGATCCGGTGCATATAATGCACCAGCCTAGCACATCAGAAGCAGACCTGGCACCATGAGCAGCAGATCCGGTGCATATAATGCACCAGCCTAGCACATCAGAAGCAGACCTGGCACCAAGAGCAGCAGATCCGGTGCATATAATGCACCAGCCTAGCACATCAGAAGCAGACCTGGCACCATGAGCAGCAGATCCGGTGCATATAATGCACCAGCCTAGCACATCAGAAGCAGACCTGGCACCATGAGCAGCAGATCCGGTACATATAATGCACCAGCCTAGCACATCAGATGCAGCCCTGGCACAATGAGCAGCAGATCCGGTGCATATAATGCACCAGCCTAGCACATCAGAAGCAGACCTGACACCAGGAGCAGCAGATCCGGTGCATATTATGCACCAGCCTAGCACATCAGAAGCAGACCTGGCACCAAGAGCAGCAGATCCGGTGCATATAATGCAGCAGCCTAGCACATCAGAAGCAGACCTGGCACCAGGAGCAGCAGATCCGGTGCATATAATGCACCAGCCTAGCACATCAGAAGCAGACCTGGCACCAGGAGCAGCAGATCCTGTGCATATAATGCAGCAGCCTAGCACATCAGAAGCAGACCTGGCACCAAGCGCAGCAGATCCGGTGCATACAATGCGCCAGCCTAGCTCATCAAAAGCAGACCTGGTACAATGAGCAGCAGATCCGGTACATATAGTGCACCAGCCTAGCACATCAGAAGCAGACCTGGCATCATGAGCAGCAGATCCGGTGCATATAATGCACCAGCCTAGCACATCAGAAGCAGACCTGGCACAACGAGCAGCAGATCCGGTGCATATAATGCACCAGCCTAGCACATCAGAAGCAGACCTGGCACAACGAGCAGCAGATCCGGTTCATATAATGCACCAGCCTAGCACATCAGAAACAGACCTGGCACAACGAGCAGCAGATCCGGTTCATATAATGCACCAGCCTAGCACATCAGAAGCAGACCTGGCACAACGAGCAGGAGATCCGGTGCATATAATGCACCAGCGTAGCACATCAGAAGCAGACATGGAACAACGAGCAGCAGATCCAGGGCATATAATGCACCAGCCTAGCACATCAGATGCAGACCTGGCACCATGAGCAGGAGATCCGGTGCATATAATGCACCAGCCTAGCACATCAGAAGCAGACCTGGCACCAAGAGCAGCAGATCTGTTGCATATAATACACCAGTCTAGCATATCAGACCTGGCACTACGAACTGCAGATCCGGTGCATATAATGTACCAGCCTATCACATCAGAAGCAGACCTGGCACCATGAGCAGCAGATCTGGTTCATATAATGTACCAGCCTAGCACATCAGATGCAGACCTGGCACCATGAGCAGCAGATCCGGTGCATATAATGCACCAGCCTAGCACATCAGAAGCAGACCTGGCACCATGAGCAGCAGATCTGGTTCATATAATGTACCAGCCTAGCACATCAGAAGCAGCCCTGGCACCAAGAGCAGCAGATCTGTTGCATATAATACACCAGTCTAGCATATCAGAAGCAGACCTGGCACAACAAGCAGCAGATCCGGTGCATATAATGCAGCAGCCTTGCACATCAGAAGCAGACGTGGCACAACGAGCAGCAGATCCGGTGCATATAATGCACTAGCCTAGCACATCAGAAGCAGACCTGGCACCATGAGCAGCAGATCCGGTGCATATAATGCACCAGCCTAGCACATCAGAAGCAGACCTGGCACCATGAGCAGCAGATCCAGTGCATATAATGCACCAGCCTAGCACATCAGTAGCAGACCTGGCACCATGAGCAGCAGATCCGGTGCATATAATGCACCAGCCTAGCTCATCAAAAGCAGACCTGGCACCATGAGCAGCAGATCCGATGCATATAATGCACCAGCCTAGCACATCTGTTGCAGCCCTGGCACAACGAGCAGCAGATCCGGTGCATATAATGCACCAGCCTAGCACATCAGAAGCAGACCTGGCACCAAGAGCAGCAGATCTGGTGCATATAATGCACCAGCGTAGCACATCAGAAGCAGCCCTGGCACCAAGAGCAGCAGATCTGTTGCATATAATACACCAGTCTAGCATATCAGAATCAGACCTGGCACAACGAGCAGCAACTCCGGTGCATATAATGCCCCCGCCTACTACATCAGAAGCAGACCTGGCACCAGGAGCAGCAGATCCGGTGCATATAATGCACCAGCCTAGCACATCAGAAGCAGACCTGGCACCATGAGCAGCAGATCCGGTGCATATAATGCACCAGCCTAGCACATCAGAAGCAGACCTGACACCATGAGCAGCAGATCCGGTGCATATAATGCACCAGCCTAGCACATCAGAAGCAGACCTGGCACCAGGAGCAGCAGATCCGGTGCATATAATGCAGCAGCCTAGCACATCAGAAGCAGACTTGGCACCAGGAGCAGCAGATCCGGTGCATATAATGCACCAGCCTAGCTCATCAAAAGCAGACCTGGCACAATGAGCAGCAGATCCGGTGCATATAATGCACCAGCCTAGCACATCAGAAGCAGACCTGGCATCATGAGCAGCAGATCCGGTGCATATAATGCACCAGCCTAGCACATCAGAAGCAGACCTGGCACAACGAGCAGCAGATCCGGTGCATATAATGCACCAGCCTAGTACATCAGAAGCAGACCTGGCACAATGAGCAGCAGATCCGGTTAATCTAATGCACCAGCCTAGCACATCAGAAGCAGACCTGGCACAACGAGCAGCAGATCCGGTGCATATAACGTACCAGCGTAGCACATCAGAAGCAGACGTGGCACAATGAGCAGCAGATCCAGTGCATATAATGCATCAGCCTAGCACATCAGATGCAGACCTGGCACCATGAGCAGCAGATCCGGTGCATATAATGCACCAGCCTAGCACATCAGAAGCAGACCTGGCCCCATGAGTAGCAGATCCGGTGCATATAATACACCAGCCTAGCATATCAGAATCAGACCTGGCACTACGAACTGCAGATCCGGCGCATATAATGTACCAGCCTAGCACATCAGAAGCAGACCTGGCACCATGAGCAGCAGATCTGGTTCATATAATGCACCAGCCTAGCACATCAGAAGCAGACCTGGCACCATGAGCAGCAGATCTGGTGCATATAATGCACCAGCCTAGCACATCAGAAGCAGACCTGGCACCATGAGCAGCAGATCTGGTGCATATAATGCACCAGCCTAGCACATCAGAAGCAGACCTGGCACCATGAGCAGCAGATCCGGTGCATATAATGCACCAGCCTAGCACATCAGAAGCAGACCTGGCACGAGGAGCAGCAGATCCGGTTCATATAATGCACCAGCCTAGCACATCAGAAGCAGACCTGGCACAACGAGTAGCAGATCCGGTTCATATAATGCACCTGCCTAGCACATCAGAAGCAGACCTGGCACAACGAGCAGCAGATCCGGTGCATATAATGCACCAGCGTAGCACATCAGAAGCAGACATGGAACAACGAGCAGCAGATCCAGGGCATATAATGCACCAGCCTAACACATCAGATGCAGACCTGGCACCATGAGCAGGAGATCCGGTGCATATAATGCACCAGCCTAGCACATCAGAAGCAGACCTGGCACCAAGAGCAGCAGATCTGTTGCATATAATACACCAGTCTAGCATATCAGAATCAGACCTGGCACTACGAACTGCAGATCCGGTGCATATAATGTACCAGCCTAGCACATCAGAAGCAGACCTGGCACCATGAGCAGCAGATCTGGTTCATATAATGTACCAGCCTAGCACATCAGATGCAGACCTTGCACCATGAGCAGCAGATCCGGTGCATATAATGCACCAGCCTAGCACATCAGAAGCAGACCTGGCACAATGAGCAGCAGATCCGGTGCAAATAATGCACCAGCGTAGCACATCAGAAGCAGCCCTGGCACCAAGAGCAGCAGATCTGTTGCATATAATACACCAGTCTAGCATATCAGAAGCAGACCTGGCACAACAAGCAGCAGATCCGGTGCATATAATGCAGCAGCCTAGCACATCAGAAGCAGACGTGGCACAACGAGCAGCAGATCTGGTGCTTATTATGCACCAGCCTAGCTCATCAGAAGCAGACCTGGCACCAAGAGCAGCAGATCTGGTGCATATAATGCACCAGCCTAGCACATCAGAAGCAGACCTGGCACCATGAGCAGCAGATCCAGTGCATATATAATGCACCAGCCTAGCTCATCTGATGCAGCCCTGGCACAACGAGCAGCAGATCCGGTGCATATAATGCACCAGCCTAGCACATCAAAAGCAGACCTGGCACCAGGAGCAGCAGATCCGGTGGATATAATGCACCAGCCTAGCACATCAGAAGCAGACCTGGCACAACGAGCAGCAGATCTGGTGCATATTATGCACCAGCCTCGCACATCAGAAGCAGACCTGGCACCAAGAGCAGCAGATCTGGTGCATATAATGCACCAGCATAGCACATCAGAAGCAGACCTGGCACCATGAGCAGCAGATCCGGTGCATATAATGCACCAGCCTAGCTCATCTGATGCAGCCCTGGCACAACGAGCAGCAGATCCGGTGCATATAATGCACCAGCCTAGCACATCAAAAGCAGACCTGGCACCAGGAGCAGCAGATCCGGTGCATATAATGCAGCAGACTAGCACATCAGAAGCAGACCTGGCACCAAGAGCAGCAGATCTGGTGCATATAATGCACCAGCGTAGCACATCAGAAGCAGCCCTGGAACCAAGAGCAGCAGATCTGTTGCATATAATACACCAGTCTAGCATATCAGAATCAGACCTGGCACAATGAGCAGCAGATCCGGTGCATATAATGCACCAGCCTAGCACATCAGAAGCAGACCTGGCACCATGAGCAGCAGATCCGGTGCATATAATGCACCAGCCTAGCACATCAGAAGCAGACCTGGCACAATGAGCAGCAGATCCGGTGCATATAATGCACCAGCCTAGCACATCAGAAGCAGCCCTGGCACCAAGAGCAGCAGATCTGTTGCATATAATACACCAGTCTAGCATATCAGAAGCAGACCTGGCACCATGAGCAGCAGACCCGGTGCATATAATGCACCAGCCTAGCACATCAGAAGCAGACATGGCACAATGAGCAGCAGATCCGGTGCAAATAATGCACCAGCGTAGCACATCAGAAGCAGCCCTGGCACCAAGAGCAGCAGATCTGTTGCATATAATACACCAGTCTAGCATATCAGAAGCAGACCTGGCACCATGAGCAGCAGACCCGGTGCATATAATGCACCAGCCTAGCACATCAGAAGCAGACCTGGCACCATGAGCAGCAGATCTGGTGCATATAATGCACCAGCCTAGCACATCAGAAGCAGACCTGGCACCATGAGCAGCAGATCCGGTGCATATAATGCACCAGCCTAGCACATCAGAAGCAGACCTGGCACCAAGAGCAGCAGATCCGGTGCATATAATGCACCAGCCTAGCACATCAGAAGCAGACCTGGCACCATGAGCAGCAGATCCGGTGCATATAATGCACCAGCCTAGCACATCAGAAGCAGACCTGGCACCATGAGCAGCAGATCCGGTACATATAATGCACCAGCCTAGCACATCAGATGCAGCCCTGGCACAATGAGCAGCAGATCCGGTGCATATAATGCACCAGCCTAGCACATCAGAAGCAGACCTGACACCAGGAGCAGCAGATCCGGTGCATATTATGCACCAGCCTAGCACATCAGAAGGAGACCTGGCACCAAGAGCAGCAGATCCGGTGCATATAATGCAGCAGCCTAGCACATCAGAAGCAGACCTGGCACCAGGAGCAGCAGATCCGGTGCATATAATGCACCAGCCTAGCACATCAGAAGCAGACCTGGCACCAGGAGCAGCAGATCCTGTGCATATAATGCAGCAGCCTAGCACATCAGAAGCAGACCTGGCACCAAGCGCAGCAGATCCGGTGCATACAATGCGCCAGCCTAGCTCATCAAAAGCAGACCTGGTACAATGAGCAGCAGATCCGGTACATATAGTGCACCAGCCTAGCACATCAGAAGCAGACCTGGCATCATGAGCAGCAGATCCGGTGCATATAATGCACCAGCCTAGCACATCAGAAGCAGACCTGGCACAACGAGCAGCAGATCCGGTGCATATAATGCACCAGCCTAGCACATCAGAAACAGACCTGGCACAACGAGCAGCAGATCCGGTTCATATAATGCACCAGCCTAGCACATCAGAAACAGACCTGGCACAACGAGCAGCAGATCCGGTTCATATAATGCACCAGCCTAGCACATCAGAAGCAGACCTGGCACAACGAGCAGGAGATCCGGTGCATATAATGCACCAGCGTAGCACATCAGAAGCAGACATGGAACAACGAGCAGCAGATCCAGGGCATATAATGCACCAGCCTAGCACATCAGATGCAGACCTGGCACCATGAGCAGGAGATCCGGTGCATATAATGCACCAGCCTAGCACATCAGAAGCAGACCTGGCACCAAGAGCAGCAGATCTGTTGCATATAATACACCAGTCTAGCATATCAGAATCAGACCTGGCACTACGAACTGCAGATCCGGTGCATATAATGTACCAGCCAATCACATCAGAAGCAGACCTGGCACCATGAGCAGCAGATCTGGTTCATATAATGTACCAGCCTAGCACATCAGTTGCAGACCTGGCACCATGAGCAGCAGATCCGGTGCATATAATGCACCAGCCTAGCACATCAGAAGCAGACCTGGCACAATGAGCAGCAGATCCGGTGCATATAAAGCACCAGCCTAGCACATCAGAAGCAGCCCTGGCACCAAGAGCAGCAGATCTGTTGCATATAATACACCAGTCTAGCATATCAGAAGCAGACCTGGCACCATGAGCAGCAGACCCGGTGCATATAATGCACCAGCCTAGCACATCAGAGCAGACCTGGCACCATGAGCAGCAGATCCGGTGCATATAATGCACCAGCCTAGCACATCAGATGCAGCCCTGGCACAATGAGCAGCAGATCCGGTGCATATAATGCACCAGCCTAGCACATCAGAAGCAGACCTGACACCAGGAGCAGCAGATCCGGTGCATATTATGCACCAGCCTAGCACATCAGAAGCAGACCTGGCACCAAGAGCAGCAGATCCGGTGCATATAATGCACCAGCCTAGCACATCAGAAGCAGACCTGGCACCAGGAGCAGCAGATCCTGTGCATATAATGCAGCAGCCTAGCACATCAGAAGCAGACCTAGCACCAGGCGCAGCAGATCCGGTGCATACAATGCACCAGCCTAGCTCATAAAAAGCAGACCTGGTACAATGAGCAGCAGATCCGGTACATATAGTGCACCAGCCTAGCACATCAGAAGCAGACCTGGCATCATGAGGAGCAGATCCGGTGCATATAATGCACCAGCCTAGCACATCAGAAGCAGACCTGGCACAACGAGCAGCAGATCCGGTGCATATAATGCACCAGCCTAGCACATCAGAAGCAGACCTGGCACAACGAGCAGCAGATCCGGTTCATATAATGCACCAGCCTAGCACATCAGAAGTAGACCTGGCACAACGAGCAGCAGATCCGGTTCATATAATGCACCTGCGTAGCACATCAGAAGCAGACATGGAACAACGAGCAGCAGATCCAGGGCATATAATGCACCAGCCTAGCACATCAGATGCAGACCTGGCACCATGAGCAGGAGATCCGGTGCATATAATGCACCAGCCTAGCACATCAGAAGCAGACCTGGCACCAAGAGCAGCAGATCTGTTGCATATAATACACCAGTCTAGCATATCAGACCTGGCACTACGAACTGCAGATCCGGTGCATATAATGTACCAGCCTATCACATCAGAAGCAGACCTGGCACCATGAGCAGCAGATCTGGTTCATATAATGTACCAGCCTAGCACATCAGATGCAGACCTGGCACCATGAGCAGCAGATCCGGTGCATATAATGCACCAGCCTAGCACATCAGAAGCAGACCTGGCACCATGAGCAGCAGATCTGGTTCATATAATGTACCAGCCTAGCACATCAGAAGCAGCCCTGGCACCAAGAGCAGCAGATCTGTTGCATATAATACACCAGTCTAACATATCAGAAGCAGACCTGGCACAACAAGCAGCAGATCCGGTGCATATAATGCAGCAGCCTTGCACATCAGAAGCAGACGTGGCACAACGAGCAGCAGATCCGGTGCATATAATGCACCAGCCTAGCACATCAGAAGCAGACCTGGCACCATGAGCAGCAGATCCGGTGCATATAATGCACCAGCCTAGCACATCAGAAGCAGACCTGGCACCATGAGCAGCAGATCCAGTGCATATAATGCACCAGCCTAGCACATCAGTAGCAGACCTGGCACCATGAGCAGCAGATCCGGTGCATATAATGCACCAGCCTAGCTCATCAAAAGCAGACCTGGCACCATGAGCAGCAGATCCGATGCATATAATGCACCAGCCTAGCACATCTGATGCAGCCCTGGCACAACGAGCAGCAGATCCGGTGCATATAATGCACCAGACTAGCACATCAGAAGCAGACCTGGCACCAAGAGCAGCAGATCTGGTGCATATAATGCACCAGCGTAGCACATCAGAAGCAGCCCTGGCACCAAGAGCAGCAGATCTGTTGCATATAATACACCAGTCTAGCATATCAGAATCAGACCTGGCACAACGAGCAGCAGATCCGGTGCATATAATGCACCAGCCTACTACATCAGAAGCAGACCTGGCACCAGGAGCAGCAGATCCGGTGCATATAATGCACCAGCCTAGCACATCAGAAGCAGACCTGGCACCATGAGCAGCAGATCCGGTGCATATAATGCACCAGCCTAGCACATCAGAAGCAGACCTGACACCATGAGCAGCAGATCCGGTGCATATAATGCACCAGCCTAGCACATCAGAAGCAGACCTGGCACCAGGAGCAGCAGATCCGGTGCATATAATGCAGCAGCCTAGCACATCAGAAGCAGACTTGGCACCAGGAGCAGCAGATCCGGTGCATATAATGCACCAGCCTAGCTCATCAAAAGCAGACCTGGCACAATGAGCAGCAGATCCGGTGCATATAATGCACCAGCCTAGCACATCAGAAGCAGACCTGGCATCATGAGCAGCAGATCCGGTGCATATAATGCACCAGCCTAGCACATCAGAAGCAGACCTGGCACAACGAGCAGCAGATCCGGTGCATATAATGCACCAGCCTAGTACATCAGAAGCAGACCTGGCACAATGAGCAGCAGATCCGGTTAATCTAATGCACCAGCCTAGCACATCAGAAGCAGACCTGGCACAACGAGCAGCAGATCCGGTGCATATAATGTACCAGCGTAGCACATCAGAAGCAGACGTGGCACAATGAGCAGCAGATCCAGTGCATATAATGCATCAGCCTAGCACATCAGATGCAGACCTGGCACCATGAGCAGCAGATCCGGTGCATATAATGCACCAGCCTAGCACATCAGAAGCAGACCTGGCCCCATGAGTAGCAGATCCGGTGCATATAATACACCAGCCTAGCATATCAGAATCAGACCTGGCACTACGAACTGCAGATCCGGTGCATATAATGTACCAGCCTAGCACATCAGAAGCAGACCTGGCACCATGAGCAGCAGATCTGGTTCATATAATGCACCAGCCTAGCACATCAGAAGCAGACCTGGCACCATGAGCAGCAGATCTGGTGCATATAATGCACCAGCCTAGCACATCAGAAGCAGACCTGGCACCATGAGCAGCAGATCTGTTGCATATAATGCACCAGCCTAGCACATCAGAAGCAGACCTGGCACCATGAGCAGCAGATCCGGTGCATATAATGCACCAGCCTAGCACATCAGAAGCAGACCTGGCACGAGGAGCAGCAGATCCGGTGCATATAATACACCAGTCTAGCATATCAGAATCAGACCTGGCACTACGAACTGCAGATCCGGTGCATATAATGTACCAGCCTAGCACATCAGAAGCAGACCTGGTACCATGAGCAGCAGATCTGGTTCATATAATGTACCAGCCTAGCACATCAGATGCTGACCTGGCACCACGAGCAGCAGATCCGGTCCATATAATGCACCAGCCTAGCACATCAGAAGTAGACCTGGCACCAAGAGCAGCAGATCTGTTGCGTATAATACACCAGTCTAGCATATCAGAATCAAACCTGGCACAACGAGCAGCAGATCCGGTGCATATAATGCACCAGCCTAGCACATCAGAAGCAGACCTGGCACAATGAGCAGCAGATCCGGTGCAAATAATGCACCAGCGTAGCACATCAGAAGCAGCCCTGGCACCAAGAGCAGCAGATCTGTTGCATATAATACACCAGTCTAGCATATCAGAATCAGACCTGGCACAACGAGCAGCCGATCCGGTGCATATAATGCACCAACCTAGCACATCAGAAGCAGACGTGGCACAACGAGCAGCAGATCCGGTGCATATAATGCACCAGCCTAGCACATCAGATGCAGACCTGGCACCATGAGCAGCAGATCCGGTGCATATAATGCACCAGCCTAGCACATCAGAAGCAGACCTGGCACCAAGAGCAGCAGATCCGGTGCATATAATGCACCAGCCTAGCACATCAGATGCAGAGCTGGCACCAGGAGCAGCAGATCCGGTGCATATAATGCAGCAGCCTAGCACATCAGAAGCAGACCTGGCACAACGAGCAGCAGATTCGGTTCATATAATGCACCAGCCTAGCATATCAGAATCAGACCTGGCACCAAGAGCAGTAGATCCGGTGCATATAATGCACCAGCCTAGCACATCAGAAGCAGACCTGGCACAACGAGCAGCATATCCGGTTCATATAATGCACCAGCCTAGCACATCAGATGCAGCCCTGGCACAACGAGCAGCAGATCCGGTGCATATAATGCACCAGCCTAGCACATCAGATGCAGACCTGGCACAACGAGCAGCAGATCCGGTGCATATAATGCACCAGCCTAGCACATCAGATGCATACCTGGCACCATGAGCAGCAGATCCGGTGCATATAATGCACCAGCCTAGCACCTCAGAAGCAGACCTGGCACCAGGAGCAGCAGATCCGGTGCATATTATGCACCAGCCTGGCACATCAGAAGCAGACCTGGCACCATGAGCAGCAGATCCGGTGCATATAATGCACCAGCCTAGCACATCAGAAGCAGACCTGGCACCATGAGCAGCAGATCCGGTGCATATAATGCACCAGCCTAGCACATCCGAAGCAGCCCTGGCACCAAGAGCAGCAGATCTGATGCATATAATGTACCAGCTTAGCACATCAGAAGCAGACCTGGCACAACGAGCAGCAGATCCGGTTCATATAATGCACCAGCCTAGTACATCAGAAGCAGCCCTGGCACCATGAGCAGCAGATCCGGTGCATATAATGCAGCAGACTAGCACATCAGAAGCAGACCTGGCACAACGAGCAGCAGATCCGGTGCATATAATGCACCAGCCTAGCACATCAGAAGCAGACGTGGCACAACTAGCAGCAGATCCGGTGCATATAATGCACCAGCCTAGCACATCAGAAGCAGACCTGGCACCACGAGCAGCAGATCCGGTGCATAATATGCACCAGCCTGGCACATCAGATGCAGACCTGGCACCACAAGCAGCAGATCCGGTGCTTATAATGTACCAGCCTAGCACATCAGATGCAGACCTGGCACAACGAGCAGCAGATACGGTGCTTATAATGCACCAGCCTAGCACATCAGAAGCAGACCTGGCACCATGAGCAGCAGATCCGGTTCATATAATGCACCAGCCTTGCACATCAGAAGCAGACCTGGCACCAAAGAGCAGCAGATCCGGTTCATATAATGTACCAACCTAGCACATCAGATGCAGACCTGGCACAACGAGCAGCAGATCCGGTGCTTATAATGCACCAGCCTAGCACATCAGAAGCAGACCTGCCACCAAGAGCAGCAGATCCGATGCATATAATGCACCAGCCTAGCACATCAGAAGCAGACCTGGCACCAGGAGCAGCAGATCCGGTGCATATAATGCAGCAGACTAGCACATCAGAAGCAGACCTGGCACAACGAGCAGCAGATCCGGTTCATATAATGCACCAGCCTAGCACATCAGAAGCAGACCTGTCACCAGGAGCAGCAGATCTGGTGCATATAATGCAGCAGACTAGCACATCAGAAGCAGACCTGGCACAATGAGCAGCAGATCCGGTGCATATAATGCACCAGCGTAGCACATCAGAAGCAGACCTGGCACAACGAGCAGCAGATCCGGTGCATATAATGCACCAGCCTAGCACATCAGATGCAGACCTGGCACCATGAGCAGCAGATCCGGTGCATATAATGCACCAGCATAGCACTTCAGATGCAGACCTGGCAGCATGAGCAGCAGATCCGGTGCATATAATGCACCAGCCTAGCACATCAGAAGCAGACGTGACACAATGAGCAGCAGATCCGGTGCATATTATGCACCAGCCTAGCACATCAGAAGCAGACCTGGCACAACGAGCAGCAGATCCGGTGCATATAATGCAGCAGACTAGCACATCAGAAGCAGACCTGGCACAATGAGCAGCAGATCCGGTGCATATAATGCACCAGCCTAGCACATCAGATGCAGACCTGGCACAATGAGCAGCAGATCCGGTGCTTATAATGTACCAGCCTAGCACATCAGAAGCAGACCTGGCACCATGAGCAGCAGATCTGGTTCATATAATGCACCAGCCTAGCACGTCAGATGCAGACCTGGCACCAAAAGCTGCATATCTGGTGCTCCGTTTTTTGTGTAGTTTTCCCCCTTTCTTGCTCATTTATTCTTATTCTGTTGGTCCACTGTGTGTTGTCTAATTTTGGTTTCTATTGTTACTTTGTACTCTTGGTGCCGTACTCTTTTCCCGCTGCTGCGGCCCCGCCCCCCGACACAGCCCTGCTCCCGTCACCCTACCACTGGTCCCGCCCCCCTCCCCTACTTAATGCCGAAGGCACACCTAAGGCAAGCCCATCTGCGCCCGTCTGCGCCCGTCTGTGCCCGTCTGCGCCCGTCTGCGCCCGTCCGCGGCCAGCGCCAGGAACCCTGGTTCTCTGGAGCCTCACCGCTACGACTCAGCCACCCTCCATGCACTCAATCCCGGAAGACACGCAAACTGCGCAAGATCCTCGCCGAACACCACCCATGGGCAGTTCTCGTGCAGACCCTGCTGGAGATCCTTCACCACCGACAAGGCTCCCGCAGCCGCCGAAGACCCTCCTGAGGCACCCACCCCCGAAACCCTGACTTGCATCCTTCTCAACGTGCGCTCCGTGCACCCACACACCGTAGAAATCTGGGACCTGATCGACACCCTCTCGCCGGACATCGCCTTCCTCACGGAAACCTGGACCAACGCCTCCTCCGGCCCCGACATCGCCACAGCCATCCCCGACGGCTACAAGATCCAGAGAAAGGACTGCCCGCACCGCCCAGGAGGAGGACTCGCCATCGCACACAAGACTCCCCTCCGACTCTCCACATCCAACTCGAGTGACCCCCACTCCAACACAGAACACCTCCACTTCCAGAGCAGACCTGGCACCAAGAGCAGCAGATATGGTACATATAATGCACCAGCCTAGCACATCAGAAGCAGCCCTGGCACCAAGAGCAGCAGATCTGGTGCATATAATGCACCAGCAGAGCACATCAGATGCAGACCTGACACAAACAGATCTGGTGCATGTAATGCACCGGCGTAGCAGAGCAGTTGTAGCCCTGGCACAATGAGCAGCAGATCTGGCACAATTAATCACAGGCCGGGTGCATTATCAACAACCCTTGCATAATGAGCAGCCTTAACACGTGAGCAGCATCCATGGCATGTGATCGGAAGCTCCAACACATTAGTGAGTGAAGGATGACCTAAATCTCCCCTCCCTAGCCTCTCCCCCTCTCCACGGCCTCCTACCACGTGAAAAGCATTACATATTCCCATAAAGGAACTCTCAGTTAATTTGTTCATGTCCTGACAAAACAGGAGAATGGAACACAAACTGACAAAGCCAATAGGTTTTGTTTGAAATTGCTGTTTGGAAAATGTAATAGCCATGGTGTTTGTTGACATTGGTAATTCAAATTATCAAGCACATGAAGGGGATTGCCTCCACTCTGTTGTTCCAAGTTATTCCGGTCATGTTCAGAATGGAGGAGTTAGTGGTATTAATATTTCGCACTTTATAAGAATGAAGGGGCATATTTACAACAAAGTGACGGAGTGCGGCGTTCGCCTTCCTGGCTGGGGTGTGTAAAGGGATCTGTAACGTAAGAGAGGGGCTGAAACAAACCTCTTCCTTCTCCTGGTACCTTTACAATCAAAAAAGTCAGTACACCTCTCTTCTCCCTCACATGTGCCTCTACAGGTTTTTACAAATCTTAAATAAGTGTGTCGCATTTTTGCACTTCCACAGCTCCTATTTACAACCATTTGAAGTTTTCAAGCTGACATGACACACATGCAACGTTAGATGCATCCATTAAATACAAACAGCAAAATGAAGCAATCACCCGGGCCCTCGGCAAATGGAGAAAGCATTGCGTTGTAGCCATGATGGACTCCAGCCTGGCTGCTGTTCAGCACGGCTAAAAGTTAGTTGCGTAGAGGAGAGTGGTGTGGAGTGGAGTAGAGTTTTGTAGAGTGGTGGGGTGTAGAGGGGTATAGAGTAGTGTCATATGAGTTGAGTGAAGTAGAGTGCAGTAGAGTGTCTTAGAGTGGAGTGGCGTAAAGTGTTGGAGAGTGGTGAGGTGTACAGGGGCATAGAGTAGCATAGAGTAGAGTGTCATGAGTGGAGTGCCATAGAGTGGAGTAGAGTGTCTTAGAGTGAAGTGGTGTATAGTGGCGTAGAGTGGAGTGTCATAAAGTGGAGTCGGGTAGAGTGGTGTAGAGTGTTATGGAGTGGAGAAGAGTGTCGTAGAGTAGCATAGAGTGGAGTGGTATAGAGCAGAGCAGAGTGTCGTAAAGTGGAGTGGTGTAGAGTGGCACAGAGTGTGATAGAGTAGAGTGGAGTATCATAGAGTGGAGTGTCATAGAGAGGAGTATTAGGGACTGGAGTGTCGTAGAATATAGTAGAGTGTCGTGGAGCAGAGTGTCATGGAGTGGAGTGTCATAAAGGGGAGTAGAGTGTTGTAGAGTGGAGTAGAATGTCATAGTGTGGAATAGAGTGGTGTAGAGTAGAGTGGTGACGAGTGGAGTGCCGCAAAGTGGAATAAAGTGTCATAGAGTGTCACAGAGTGGAGTGCGTGGAGTGGAGCAGAGTGTCACAGAATGGAGTGGTGCAGAGTAAAGTAGAGTAGTGTGGAGTGTCTGGGAGTGGCATAGAGTGAAGTAGAGTGTCGTAGTGTGGAGGGGCGTAGAGTGGCAAAGAGTGGAGTAGAGAGTCATACAGTGGAGTGGCTTAGAGTTGAGTAGAGTGGCGTAGAGTGGATAGGCATTGAGTGGAGAAGAGGGACCTACAGTGGAGTGGGGGAGGGTGGAGTAGTGTTGTAGAGTGTAGTGGCATAGAGTGGATTGGCATAGAGTGGCATTGAGTGGAGAGGCTTATGGTGAAGTAGATATCGTAGAGTGTAGTGGCATAAGGTGAAATAGAGTGGAGTACAGTAGAGTATTGTGTAGCAGAGTGGCATGGAGTGGTGTAGGGTGGAATAGAATGCTGTGTCACAGTGTGGAGAGCCAAAGAGTGGAGTATAGTGGCGTAGAGGGGAGCACAGTGGAGTAGCTTGGAGTGGTATATAGTAGAGTGTAGTGGCAGAAGGTGGAAGAGAGTGGAGTACAATAGAGTGGTGTAGAGTATTGTATAGCAGAGTGGCATAGAGTGGAGTGGTGTAGAGTGGAATAGAATGCTGCATCACAGAGTGGAGAGCCAAAGAGTGGAGTGCAGTGGCATAGAGTGAAGCAGCATACAGTGGGGAAAAGTGCAGTGGCGTGGACTGGAGGGTTGTGGAGTATCGTGGACTAAAGTAGAATGGTGTAGAGTGGCATAGAGCAAAATGGCGTAGAGTGGAGGAGCGTAGAGTGCTAATATTTAGCTATCTAAATTGGGTACTATTCTATTTGCCAGCCATACATTTTCTGATAATGTTTGCTAGCATAATTCTCTAGTCAAAAGGCAACAGTGGCCACATGCACTGCTTATGATCTCACATATTACATCACTCATGACATGTTCTATGACATCATTTATGACATCACTGATGATATCTCCCCTGTGGCCAACCCACCCGGAGACAGCCAACCGGCCAGCAGACAGCCAACCCCATGCTGCGCATGGCCTTTCGTTGTGTGTGGTGTGGGGTTAGCACAGGGCCCAACTTGCAGCCAGGCCCTTCATCCAACTCCCTGCAGGCACCACCCAGAGGCACCCCACGCCGCGCATGTCCTTTAGTCATGCTTGCAGTCAGGCCTTGCGTCCAACACCCGACAGACAAGCAGTCCCATGCTACGCATGGACTTTGGCTGTGCGTAGTGGGTGGTTGGCCACAGGGCTTGGCCTACCGCCAGTCCCTGTGGCCAAACCCCGGAAGCCTGCCAACCCCACGCCATGCACAGCCTTTGAAGTGCGTGGCTTAGGATTGGCCTTAGGGCCAGGGGACACCATCCCCCAGGGCCAAAACATTATTCTTAAGGGGAGGGAGCGTGCAGTCACTGAGCCTTAACTGGCCCGGGGCCTCCCCCCCCCCCTGGGGCCAAATTCCAATAGAAAGGGAAGATGTTTGACACCAAACACGACATGTTTCCGTGCAGCCATTCCAAAGTTAGCATTTAACCCGAGGTTATAATGCGCTTAAGAGTATATGGTCAGGCTGCACTACAAACAGCATCAGAGAAGGGTCTCCGAACGCTGCAGAGGGGCCCTGCTCATGCAGGGGCACCCTCTCACATAGGAACCACGCACTCTGCCTTCAGGATGGTGGAGTGAGCTAAAGAATGATGATGGATTAAACCCAGATCAGTTGACTGGGGGTGAGTGTTTGATTGGCTCAAACGTTCCGTCCATCATCCCCTTTGTATCGCTTTGTTCGCCCTAAGTTGGCGGGGGTATGCCCAGACGTGGGTCCCTTGCTCACTTTGCCACTGGATTCAAGCAAGCCTGGCTGATGACGGCTGGAATGCCAGAAACCGGTCCTAGGATGCTTGTTTCCGGTCCAGGGAAGACATGGCTTGGCAGTTCGGGCTGGACTGTTCCATGAGGCACAGGGTCAGACTGATTTGCATATGGCCATGTCTGAACTGGGGTGGTGGAGTGAGCTAAAGAATGATGATGGATTAAACCCAGATCAGTTGACTGGGGGTGAGTGTTTGATTGGCTCAAGCGTTCCGTCCATCATCCCCTTTTGTATCGCTTTGTTCGCCCTAAGTTGGCGGGGGTATGCCCAGACGTGGGTCCCTTGCTCACTTTTCCACTGGATTCAAGCAAGCCTGGCTGATGACGGCTGGAATGCCAGAAACCGGTCCTAGGATGCTTGTTTCCGGTCCAGGGAAGACATGGCTTGGCAGTTCGGGCTGGACTGTTCCCATGAGGCACAGGGTCAGACTGATTTGCATATGGCCATGTCTGAACTGGGGTGGTGGAGTGAGCTAAAGAATGATGATGGATTAAACCCAGATCAGTTGACTGGGGGTGAGTGTTTGATTGGCTCAAACGTTCCGTCCATCATCCCCTTTTGTATCGCTTTGTTCGCCTCTAAGTTGGCGGGGTATGCCCAGACGTGGGTCCCTTGCTCACTTTGCCACTGGATTCAAGCAAGCCTGGCTGATGACGGCTGGAATGCCAGAAACCGGTCCTAGGATGCTTGTTTCCGGTCCAGGGAAGACATGGCTTGGCAGTTCGGGCTGGACTGTTCCCATGAGGCACAGGGTCAGACTGATTTGCATATGGCCATGTCTGAACTGGGGTGGTGGAGTGAGCTAAAGAATGATGATGGATTAAACCCAGATCAGTTGACTGGGGGTGAGTGTTTGATTGGCTCAAACGTTCCGTCCATCATCCCTTTTGTATCGCTTTGTTCGCCCTAAGTTGGCGGGGGTATGCCCAGACGTGGGTCCCTTGCTCACTTTGCCACTGGATTCAAGCAAGCCTGGCTGATGACGGCTGGAATGCCAGAAACCGGTCCTAGGATGCTTGTTTCCGGTCCAGGGAAGACATGGCTTGGCAGTTCGGGCTGGACTGTTCCCATGAGGCACAGGGTCAGACTGATTTGCATATGGCCATGTCTGAACTGGGGTGGTGGAGTGAGCTAAAGAATGATGATGGATTAAACCCAGATCAGTTGACTGGGGGTGAGTGTTTGATTGGCTCAAACGTTCCATCCATCATCCCCTTTTGTATCGCTTTGTTCGCCCTAAGTTGGCGGGGGTATGCCCAGACGTGGGTCCCTTGCTCACTTTGCCACTGGATTCAAGCAAGCCTGGCTGATGACGGCTGGAATGCCAGAAACCGGTCCTAGGATGCTTGTTTCCGGTCCAGGGAAGACATGGCTTGGCAGTTCGGGCTGGACTGTTCCCATGAGGCACAGGGTCAGACTGATTTGCATATGGCCATGTCTGAACTGGGGTGGTGGAGTGAGCTAAAGAATGATGATGGATTAAACCCAGATCAGTTGACTGGGGGTGAGTGTTTGATTGGCTCAAACGTTCTGTCCATCATCCCCTTTTGTTTCAGGATTGATAAGGCCTGCCATAGGAGTGACTTATAGGTTTATATGTGTGTATGTAGGTAGTGATATAGGTAGCCTATATCACAGTAAGGGGTGCATGCACCACCTTACCCAGGCTGCAGTAGCAGACCTGTGGTGTCAGTTTGGATGGCCTTCCAGGGTTGGCACAATACATGCTGCAGCCCCTGGTAGGCCTCTGAGGTACCTATGCCCTGGGTACATAGTATACCATATACTAGGGACTTATAAGGGCACTCCAGATTCCAATCAGAGATGTGACTAAGGCACATGGAAACCATTTTAAAGAGGAAGCAGCTAGGCTGGGGTTCTGATTAGCAGGGCCCCAGCCAGACTAAGGTCGAAAAACAGTGAAGCATCAGCAAAAAGTGGGGGTACCCATGTGAAGCAGATCCTACTCTCCTACACTCTGATCCAGCCCATGATCAAAGGTCTAAAGAAGCCAGCACTGGGCCCTGGGATGGGATGAGACCCAGAGATGCCAGACTCTGGAGCCTGGGTGACAGGACAGACAAAGACACACAGGGGCATATGTTCAAGGAAGTGGCGGAGTGAGGCGTTAGCCGTCATGGCTTAACGCCTCACTCCGCCACTTCTGAAACTCAAGGCTGCACCATATTTACAATGATATGGTGCAGCCTTGCGTTTCCCCCTGCGCTGGCGCTACACTGCTAAGTGTAGCGCCAATCCAGGCACCCTTGAACCATAGTGCAAGGGTGCCTGCGTGCAGGGGAAAGATTTTTTATGTGCAGGAAGGTCCCCCTTCCTGCACACAAGCAATCTTTAAATGCTGCTTTGTAACTTCTATGTGTGCTGCTTAATACAGCACGCATGGAAGTCACAAATCGGCATTTTTTAAAAAGGTTGTTTATGTGCAGGAAGGGTCACCTTCCTACACATAAACAATCCAAGGCGTTTCTCCTCGTTTCGCCATGTTAAGACCAGGTGTTCCCTGGTCTTAATTTTGGCGCTGCCTCCTATTTACGCTGCCCTTGTAAATATGGGGCAGCATCAAAATCAATGGGTGTTGCGGTGGAACGCCCACCACAACACCCATTGCCCACCCCTTTCACGCTAAGCATAGCGTGAAAGTGTGCCTTATTTACAAGGCAGCATTAAGCCACGTTAAGTGGCTCAACGCTGCCTTGTAAATAAGGCAAAGCCCCTATTGCCACCACAACATCGTAAAAAGTGACGTTGTGGTGGCGATAGGGGCTTGCACACATACCCCACAGTTTCACAGAGCGCTTCTTATCTGATCTGGCAGACAAAGCCACCAGTGCTGGCACAGAGAGACTGTTCAGCGACAAGACTGAGAGCAAGCCACGAGGGACCCTGAGCTTTTGAGGGCACCAGTGATTACGCTAAGTTGCACACCTGATGTTCCCTACTAAATATAGCGTAAGCGATCGATCTTTGATTTACCTAAAGTGGTTGGGGGAAGAAACAACTCAGACAGGTATCAGCAAACTCGTCATGCCTGAAAGGACCACCAACTCCAAAGTGCAGTTTGAATATTTATTATAAGGCCAAAAACAATTGGATGTAAATACATCTCAATAGCAAGGTATAGAGGTACAGAAAAATTAATAGAGCCAATCTTTCGAATATAAGTAATTCGGCCCAAAAGACAGATGATTATAAATTCCAAAATCACAACGCAACACAGAATAGATGCGATATTCGGTTCTCGGGTCATTGAAAGAAATCAAAATCTTTCCCTACTCTGCTCTACATAAGGGACCTTCCTGTATCTCTTCTATCGTTCCCCAACGGTGTCAGCACGTGTTGCCTTCCTAAGAAGTACTCACGTCAAATGGGTCGGTTTAGCTTATGGCTATGGAGCTTGCTCTAAGATGCTCCTTCTCCTCCGAAAGCTAGCAGAAGTCTGAAAACTCTGTCCCTGCGCATCATACAAAAGATGGGATTCCACCCACAATAAGTACTTCCTCCTAAAACTTTCCATTGCACCTCTATGCAGTAGCCTTTTCCTTTCATGATACCATTTAATTAACGATATCTTCTTTCCAGTGGCCTCGGCTTCCAGACAGACCAGACACACAAGGCATCCTACCTTCTCGCTTCCCAGCCATCTTCAAAGACATTGCGGGTCTCTCCTTAACGCCGAAAATAACGATGTGTATTCTTTCACCTGCAGTAGGATGAGAACATTCTAGTTTCGAACACAACAACATTTAATTATTTATTTCTCGAGAGCAATAAGAAACTAAACTTTGCTTTGGGCCTATAATTCAGGCAACTTAAACTAACTACAATTACGGTGTATAGAAATAATACTTTTCCTACACATTATGCATGAAGGAATCGTAATACATACAAAGTTCTACTTAAATGCGTTCACTAGTTTCAACACCAAATGAATCAAATAATGTTTCTTAATAGTCATAATCACTGCAAACAATACGAATACATGAGAGTGTGTTTAAACCATGAGTATAGTGCACTCATACAAAATAGAGTGCTATCAGCGCTCTATCAGTTCCCCCCTCTTATGACTAGTGTCATAAGACCAACTTTCTGGTTTTCTGTAGTTTTCTCCTTGTAGAAGAGACCGACCTAAACAGAAGCTGTAGCTTGCCGTCCCTGTCTGAATCGTTCTAATCCCTTAAGGTGCTGGTAATGACTGTCCTGCAGTCTTTCAAGTTGCTGCTCTTGCTTTCTCGAAACAGTCTCCTGATGTAGTGCCCTTTGCCATTTGTAAGCCTTGACGGCTCCTAGTAGGACAATTATACAAATGACAGCTATGATAATAGGCTTCAAGATATATCCCATTATTCCTTGTCCCAAGCTTCCAAACCAACTGCCTATTTTGCCAAATCCTTTCCCCACTTGTTCCCAGAGTCCTTCAGCAGCCATCTCACGTAATTCTTGGTGTATATCTGAAATATTGTTAATATATTTCCTTATATCCTGACTGTTGTCAGGAATATAAGTGCAGCACTGTTGAACTTTCAATAATTTGCAGACTCCTCCGGTTTTTGCTAGCAGCACATCTAGGGCAAGACGGTTTTGCAAAGCCATAGCCCTTATCGAAAGCATCTCCCCATCTACAAGTAATAAAATCTGAGCGGTATTTATTGAGAGCTTATCCACTAATGTTGCCAGCTTTCTAATTTTCAAATCATTCAGAATCACACCCATACTCGGTATCATAGCCCCAAATATGTCTCCAATAACTTCTCCTGCACTCACACTATGCTTTCCTCTGTGAGGTCTTTTTCTTTCTAGGGGCCATAAATCATTCACATGAAAAATCTTGGGAAATATCACAGCCAAATAACAAGTGCCATACCAATTTTTGGGCAACTTCACATAGGCATTCTTTCCACACACAAAATACACATTGGGCACTATCGTTAATTTGTCCAATAAGGCTTTCCTAATTGATTCTTCGATCAAGAAGACGTGCTCACAATCACTTTCACCCACAAATGTCTTATCGTAGTATGTGGTCGGGTGTCTGATACACAATTTTCCTTTCTGCTGGAAGTCTAATGCTATGGGTCCAAAACTCCCTTTTGCTTTATGGTCTAATTCTTCTTTGGTCCATGGGGTAACCTTGTGCTTTGGATCTGGTCTAAATAGTGTCTGTCTATGTCGATCTTCTATCTGATCTATAAATTTCTTTTCAATGTCAGTTAACATGCAGGTCAAATTATGCCTATGGGCATAGGACGTATCTAAAGTAATGGTAGGCACGAAATACTTTGACATTCGCTCTACTTCCTTATAATAATCATATTTATTCATGTATTTTAGAACTGGGACTTCTGAGAGTACCACATCATAATTTGAAAAATAGTACTCGAATTGTGCCTTGCTATAAAACATGCTCAGTAACACACTACATGTAATGCCATAAGTCAAAGGCAAGTGATGGTATCGAATGCCTTCTTCTACTGAGGCTGGTAATTGCATACACACATAGCAATCCTTCGCTTCCATGGTATCCACATACTCATACAATAATCGAGCATACACATTCAAAGTGAAATCACCCTTTGACAATCAACATGTAATCTACGACTGGTTTCCTTAATCATTTCTAGATCCCTTGCAGATGCATCCTCATCTATTTCATAGATCGGTGTAGTGAGTGTTGCCTGTACCCTGTTCTGTTCGACATCCTGGAATCCAACTAGAGATGTAACAATCACCACAGTTATAACAATAAGCACCACTACAATGAGGGTGCCAATGATGCACTTCTGTTTGCGTGTTGATTTTTCGGACACCATGGTTTTACTGATCCGTTCAAAAGTTCAAAAGGAAAAAAAAACACAGTCTTTTTCTGTTTTCTTTGTTTCAACAATGTCTTTCTCACTTCTCTCCTCCCATGCAATTAATGTCCAAGTTCATTCGATTGATACTAAACCTATTGAAGAGATGTAGTCAACCTTATCCCTCACTCCATCATCTATTAGAAAGTCCCTCATTTTTAATCTTCTGAAACTGGGGCCTAAGTTATCTTCTTTCTAAGGCCTAATGCTTTCTTTGGTTATACTTCAAGCTGCATCGTTAATGATATTTGATCCAAGTATTTCGAGCACAAGTTGCAGAATCTTCGCAAGTATTTCTCCTAATTCTTGCGCGGTAAGCTGTCGACCAAATGAAGGGAAAACAACCTGATTGAGGAGCAGGTAACGCAACCCACTCAGCCTTGGAGGTTTTGGAACTTGCAGAGTTAATGTTCCAAACGTTTCTATGCCTGGGACCAGCAGCTGTATTTCAATCGTAAGGGTGTCCCCTCCGTAGCCCACCGTACCAGCTCCCAACCTCCCGGACTTCGCTGGGCCCTGCATCTGCAGCTAGGTACGTCCACTCAGGAGATGCGTATCTTCGAGACGCTATTCTTTCTCTTCTGGAGCGTCTCAGACCATCCGGTCTTTCTTCAGCGTCACTTTGATCTGATTCAGATGTTTCAGGAATCGGAGCAAGATCTTTCTCAGATGCAAGCCTTATATTCAGCCTTTCTTTTCTTGCTGGCCACTTTTCCGCTCTGGCATCTGCTCTCCTCTCTTCCTCTTGATCTGATCCTTCTGCAATAGACTGCTCACCTTGATGTGGTGCACAGTTCACTTCTGCAATATCATCTATTTCAGGATTTGGGCTCAATTCAGGAGCACTCAGCTCTCGTCTCTCATGCTCACTTGGCTGTTCCGTTTCATCCGAAACTCTTACAGCTGGGCCTGTGCCTTCGTCGTTGTCTGTGGCATGTCCACACATGCTTCTCGGAACCTGGGGACTCTCTTCCTCCGCAGGCGCTTGAACTCGGCGGGTGTGGGATGCGTGGATCCAGTTCGGCAATCCTCTACACTTCACAGCGGTACTTGTGACCAATATCACCTGATATGGTCCTCGCCAGCGAGCATCAAGACAACTCTTCCTCACGTGCTTGCGAACTAATACCCAGTCACCTGGGTTAAGATCATGCAGCAGGTCTCTCGAGGTGGATGCAGTCGCAGCCTCGACCTGGTGGGGTACAGAAGTAACCACATCAGCCAGTCCTCTACAATAATCCAACACTAAATCATCAGTGATGCCTATCAATGCTGTAGCTGGCACCATAGGCAAACGCATAGCTCTTCCAGTCAAGATTTCGTGGGGCAAAAGCCCTGTTCTCCTATCAGGGGTGCTACGCAGACTCATAAGCACCAGGGGCAATGCATCTGGCCATTTCAATGAAGTTGACGAACACACCTTTGCCACTCTTGACTTGATGGTGCCATTAACCTGCTCGCAAGACCTGAAGCCTCTGGCCTGTAGCTACAATGCAATCTTTGATCAATATTTAAAGCAGAGCACAACAATTTCATGATTTCACTGTGGAAATGAGTTCCTCTATCTGTCTCCACTGATGTCGGAAACCCATATCTCGGGATCAGCTCCCTCAACAACAACTTGGCTACTGTGAGACTGTCACATCGTCTAGTTGGATATGCTTCCACCCAACGCGAAAAGATACACACCTCCACCAAAACATATCTCAACCTATTGCACCTTGGCATTTCAATAAAATCCAATTGTATCCTATTGAAGGGACCTCCAGATCTTCCAATGTGACTCAGTGCAACCACAGTTCTCTTTCCAACATTCATTTGTTGACACGTAGCACACCTGTGACATACCGTTTCAGCCCACACACGGAAGCGTGGATTAAACCACGTCTGTCTGAACACTCGCACCATAGCATCTCTTCCCAGATGAACTGCTCCGTGAATTTGCCTTGCCATTGGGCTCAATAGACAATTGGGTAGTACTGCTCTCTCATCTGTGGATACCCAAATGCCATCTTCTCTTTTTGTGCAACCTGCTCTGACCCATGACGCAGCTTCCTCTTCTGGGACTTCATCCTGCAACCGCTTCACCTCATCCCAAGTATCGGCTATAGCTAACATCATGCTGAGCTCGGTCTCTTCTGTGCTCTCGCCTATATATTCTCCATTAAAAATACAAGCATGTTCAGCGCAAAATCGTGCTACCTCGTCTGTGTAATTGTTGCCCTTAGTGACAAAGTCTTCTCCTTTTCCATCAGCTGCACATTTAACAACTGCTATCTCTTTGGGCTTCTGCAACGCTTCCAATAGTTGGCGCACATACTCGCCGTTACGTATAGGTGACCCTGAGGACATTAGAAACCCCCTCTGTGACCATAACTGCCCAAAGTCATGAACTACACCAAATCCGTACTGACTGTCTGTATACACAGTCACTCGAATATCAGCTGCAATGATACAGTCACGTGTCAAAGCGACAATTTCGGCCACCTGAGCAGAAAATACTTTATTTAAACAGGCAGCTTTCACTACTCCCATGATGGTGCACACAGCAAACGCTGCTCTCAAATACCCTTCATTGTATCTTAAGCATGAACCATCAACAAAAAGGATCAAATCAGATTGGGGCAAAGGTTCATCGACAATGTCAGGTCTGGGTTTGGTAGATAGGTCAGTAACATCTAGGCAGTCATGTTCTTCACAATCCTCATCTCCTTTCTCTGCCGGAACAGGTAACAATGTAGCAGGGTTCAGGGTGGTACAACGTCTCAGGGTAACATTTTCAGCAGCCAAGATAACCTGCTCATACTTAGTAAGTCTGTTGTTGGTCAGATACTGTGTTTTCGTCCTGGTCATCAATAATTCCACAGCATGGGGCACATAAACAATGAGCGGGTAACCCATCACTATGCTTTCACATCTTTCAATGCTGACACCGGTTGCAGCAACGGATTTCAGACATCCGGGCAACGCAGAAGCTACAGGATCTAATGTAGCTGAGAAGTAACCTACTGGTCTACGGGCACCCCCATGTGTATGTACAAGGACTGGTAACGCACATCCCTCCTTTTCACAGCAAAAGAGCGAAAACACTTTGTTATAATCTGGCATTCCGAGAGTTGGAGCACGACAGATACTTTCCTTCAGCTCACGGAAGGCTTTCAAGCACTCGTCATTCCATGGTACCGGATCCCTAACATCCTTTCGAGTCAGTTTCAACAGAGGCTTTGCTTGCAAGGAAACATTTGGGATCCACTGTCGACAATAGCCGACCATTCCCAAAAACATGCAGACTTCTTTTTGTGTTTTCGGAGTTCCCATTTGCAGAATCGCCTCTATGCGATCTGGTGACACCCTTCGTTTTCCTTTCTCAATCCGGTGACCTAGGTACTGAACTTCAGACAAACAATACTGCAATTTGTTTGGAGACACTTTGTGTCCATTTTCTCCCAAATGATTCAGCAATGCCACAGTGTCAATCCTGCAAGCATCCTCAGTCTCTGAGGCGACCAAAAGGTCGTCTATATATTGCACTAAGACTGAATTTTAGGGCATCACAAGTCCTTCAATATTCTTTTTCAGACATTGACTAAAAAATGGAGGGGCTTTCTGTATACCCCTGAGGAATTCTTTCCCATGTTAACACACGATTATCCATCCTGAATGCAAATAAAAACTGACTTTCTTCATGCAATGGTATGGAGAAAAATGCATGACACAAATCTATCACTGTAAACCATTCTGCTTTGCATGGTATCTGGAATAGAATAATAGCTGGATTCGGTACCACAGGACAACATGGGATCACAATCTCATTAACCCGACGCAGATCCTGCACTATTCTGTACTTGCCACTTGGCTTCTGCTGTCCCATGATAGGTGAGTTGCAGGGACTTCCTCTTATCTCCTTAAGAATACCTTGGCCAATCATAGTCTCAATCACAGGTCTTATTCCGGCAACTGTTTCTGGAGTCAATTTATATTGTGGCATTCGTGGGAATTCAGCATTGGGTTTGACCTGTATCTTAACTCAACAGCTCTCATCAGACCTACATCCTTGCCTGTAAAATCCCACACCTTCGGATCAACTGAGTCTCTCAAGTCATGTGGCAATTCTGCTATTGTGAGCACCACAAACATTTCTGCACACAGACTCATGTTAGCCATTTTGAAATCAGCATCATCATCATATGTTTGCAATTCCACACCTCTTGGAGTGCACGATATAGTACAATTGAGCTTGCACAGAAGGTCTCGTCCCAAAAGACAGACCGGACTTGAATTGCACACTACAAATTGGTGTTTATCCCGAAACGGTCCTTCGTTTGTCAATGGATTGGTCATTTTCTGATTACTAACTCCCACTACTTGAATCGATTGTCCCGAAAGAGTTAAATTTGGGACTACTTCAGTTCTCACCGTGGAGCGAGCAGCTCCAGTGTCTAATAAGAAGGTAACAGGATATCCATTCACATCTGCATCCACAATCGGCCCACTCTGATCTACTTCTAGAATCGCATCTAAGGTGCATTCCTCGTGCACCCCCCTCTGACACTCCTGTACATCTTGATTTTGGTCAAATCTATCTTGTATTTCAAAATAAGGCATCTGATGGTATAACTGATTATGCATGGGTATCCTAGGAGGTTGAGGTATTTGCACTTGCAGCTCCATACATAGACCTGGGTCTTGTCACAGTATTGACAGTCTCGGACAGCTGTCCCTCTCCCTCCATCTGTATCTGATTTGCTGGATTCGATCTACACTCGCGCTTCCAATGCCCGATTCTGTGACAATAATGGCAGACAGTGACCCTTTTCTGTTGGGCCACCCATTCACTTACACCTGGATCCATTCCTCTTCCTCTACCCTGACCAGGTTGGGTCACCATCTGTTGTCCCATGCCTCTTCCACCTCCTCTACCTCTACCTATCGCTCCTCCGCTCCCTTGTGTCATAACAGCGTTTCTCAACTGCACCAACATCAACTTATCCTTCAATTTCTTCTGTGTCGACTCCACTTGATCACTGCAATATTTAGCATAATGCAGAATCTCGTCCACCGACTTATTCTGCCAACATATCAAATGCTGCTGTATCATCAAACTAATATCAGATTTCAGTCCCAACACAAACTTCGAAACGAACTGTCCCATATCTTTCTGTTCAATTGTATCCAATCCACTATGCTGCTTAAAGGCTAACAACAATCTTTCGTAATAATCATGTACTGATTCCTTAGAGTCTTGAGTGGTGCGATCAATCTTCAACCAATCAACAGTCTGAGGAGCTACCTTTGACTGCAACCATGTAATCACTTGTTCGTATTTTCTCATTACATCAGGTGAAGGACCATGAGTCACTGAATCTCTAGGAGGCTCTGCAGTAGGCCACTCAATGGCAATCTTACATGCCGCCCACAAATCCGCCGGCACTACTATGTCAAACAAAGTGTTTAAATCAATCCACAATACTTTCGAAATCTTTACAAACCGATCTATTTGCTTGTAGCACTCAGCAGGTTTTTCCCTCAGCCGAGGAAAATCATTCGTAAATGCTGCTAAATCACCCCTGCTCCATGGCACATGTACATACCCTCCATTCTGTACCTCCCTGAGAGGGAAATTTCCTGCAGCTCCCGTTCCTCCACCCGGAGGCGGTGTATCTCCTATTCCAGTCTTGAAGCTTTTCTTTTTGGCCCATCTTTCTTTCCATCTGTCTAATTCTTTCCATGTCCGCATCCCTATCACTAGTTCTCTAATTTGTGCTTTTAATCCAATCGTTCTCTTCTCTTCCAAATCCTTATCTGTGTAATTTAATCTGCAAGAACCCTGTGTCAGCTTTGTCTTGGACAAATCAACCTCATACCTTTGTGCCAAAAGCAACAATGCGTCATAAGCTCGTTTGGCCTTTCTTGTCATGTCCTTTGCTACGAACAGTAGTTCACTCGAGTCATACGTCTCAATTCTGATTAGGGGTAGATTACCTTCAATCACCTCGTCTAATTCTGCCTTTAATCGTACCACATCTAGCATTGGCGCTTTTATTGCACTTTTTAACACTTTCTGAATTTCCTCGTTTCTTGTATCTTCCCTGTCACAGCTTTGGGTTCTCTTTGGAACTGCACCCTCTTCTATCTTTGAAGCTGGGCGTCTATCTCTTTCCAAGCTTCGACTTCTCCAATGGTCACCTGCACAAATAACCTGTGGCTCAAACAGTACTCTATGCGCTTCTTGTCTCATGCTTGTCTCTTCCCTCGGCATCATTGACTCTCTCACTGGTTGCACCCACATGTGCAGGTCAGACCTAGAACTCGCTAGAGCTCCTGTCTGTCTTCGTTCTGACCCACTATCCATTCTTGATGGATCAGCTGTAGCTGGCAGTGGAGTACTAGATTCCACTGGTATCCGACTTAACCCAGTCTCACTCAGTGCCAGGCTCCCTCCAGACATTGTCTCTTCCCCTTCACTAAATTGCTGTTGACTGTCACCGGTTCTTTCTCTAGGATTATATATCGGAACAACTGGCCCTATTGTGACTGGTACTGACAAAGCATCTGGTAACTGCATGTTTCCTACAGGTTGTACTAGCTCAGGGTTTGGATACCTCATCTCTCCAGACCCTCCTGGAATATGTACCATTGTAATCTTGCCTCTTACTCCTGCCGCTTGTTCCTCTGAACCCAGTTGTCCCACACTTAAAAGCTCCTGTGATGGGCGCGACCTTTCTGTCTCTGATTTAGAGTCTCACGGTGGAGGACGTTCCGCCAGCAATCTATCGAGGAAGCTGTCATCCGTATCACTGTCCTCCTCTGTCGCCTTGTTCCCTTCAGCCCCCTCTCTTAACGTACAAAATGGGTACAAGCGTTCTCCCTCTATGGTGTCTACTCTCCATCTTTTCAACTGTGCATCCCATCTAGCATCATGATATGCCTTCATTGCTTTCCTCATTCTTCCTTGTGAAGTCTCTCTTCTTTTTGCTAGAGCAGCTCTCATCCATGCATCGAAGGCCTCAAATTGTGTGGGTCTAGGGGGAGGTTTTAGTGCATTCATCACCCCCCTCAGCTGGGTCAGTACTTCAATTCGAAAAGACCCATAACGAGGGAAAGCCAATTCACCCTCTTTCTCTGTAATTTTATGCCAATTCTGGAGCCACACTATAGTATGAAGACCTACATTCGTTGCCATGTAATGTGCCGGTGTGTCCTCTGGCGGAGCTTCTTCGCCTACCCGAGTCACTACCCCTGTGTCGCCTCTACACAAATCTCACAATACCCTAAAGCATCTCATTGTAAAATCGATCAATTGCAAGCCCAAAATATGCTATTCCACTGCAAACGAACTTCCACCAATCCCAGCGCGGCGTTACACCAACCACCCGATCACAGCGCGGCGCACCCTGACGTCACTTCTCACTCCTTGCAGCGGCTCACCCGCCTTTACAATTTCACCGCAAACTCGCTTTCACACATTCGTACCACCAGTAACTGTATAACCAAACGTTATTAAACCAAGTAACTGTTCCTACACAATTACAATAACTTACAGTCACATAGAACAAGTAATTGTCTGTCACTAATGATCAATAGAACACTCTCACAAGAACATTCAGCCGTTGTGACCCCCGACCTGCGTTGGTCACTCAATCGCCATAGTCCACCCCCGGTACCTGAGGCTTTCTACTGCGACCTATTCCTCATTCACACAAAGTTCCCTAACACAAGTGGATCGTCGATAGCGCTTCACAACACCCACATTAGATCAGACAATTACAATACAAAATTATCCCGGGATCTTGGACTTCTCTTGAGTCCGCTCACCAAAACTTCCTGCTCCACACGTGTCCGGACCAGTAAATCAAAGACCACATTCACTCAACAGACATCCCAACTCCACAAGACATCACACACTTACTCATTACCGCAATCTAACACCACAATGCCGTTCATACTCATGCCACCACTGTTTCCGCCGCACCATCAACGTCCGCCAGTCTCCGCTTATCTTCGCCGTCTTCCACTCCACATCAGGGCTCTTCGACCTTCAATCCTACCCCTAATTACTCCCTTCACCTTAGAGATAAACCACTTTAAAGGTAAACCATCCTCTGCTACCATTTGATTATGCTAAGTTGCACACCTGATGTTCCCTACTAAATATAGTGTAAGCAATCGATCTTTGATTTACCTAAAGTGGTTGGGGGAAGAAACAACTCAGACAGGTATCAGCAAACTCGTCATGCCTGAAAGGACCACCAACTCCAAAGTGCAGTTTGAATATTTATTATAAGGCCAAAAACAATTGGATGTAAATACATCTCAATAGCAAGGTATAGAGGTACAGAAAAATTAATACAGAGCCAATCTTTCGAATATAAGTAATTCGGCCCAAAAGACAGATGATTATAAATTCCAAAATCACAACACAACACAGAATAGATGCGATATTTGGTTCTCGGGTCATTGAAAGAAATCAAAATCTTTCCCTACTCTGCTCTACATAAGGGACCTTCCTGTATCTCTTCTATCATTCCCCAAAGGTGTCAGCACGTGTTGACTTCCTAAGAAGTACTCACGTCAAATGGGTCGGTTTAGCTTATGGCTATGGAGCTTGCTCTAAGATGCTCCTTCTCCTCCGAAAGCTAGCAGAAGTCTGAAAACTCTGTCCCTGCGCATCATACAAAAGATGGGATTCCACCCACAATAAGTCCTTCCTCCTAAAACTTTCCATTGCACCTCTATGCAGTAGCCTTTTCCTTTCATGATACCATTTAATTAACGATATCTTCTTTCCAGTGGCCTCGGCTTTCAGACAGACCAGACACGCAAGGCATCCTCCCTTCTCGCTTCCCAGCCATCTTCAAAGACATTCCGGGTCTCTCCTTAACGCCGAAAATAACGATGTGTATTCTTTCACCTGCAGTAGGATGAGAACATTCTAGTTTCGAATTATTTATTTCTCGAGAGCAATAAGAAACTAAACTTTGCTTTGGGCCTATAATTCAGGCAACTTAAACTAACTACAATTACGGTGTATAGAAATAATATCGTCCTACACATTATGCATGAAGGAATCGTAATATGCGTTCACTAGTTTCAACACCAAATGAATCAAATAATGTTTCTTAATAGTCATAATCACTGCAAACAATACGAATACATGAGAGTGCGTTTAAACCATGAGTATAGTGCACTCATACAAAATAGAGTGCTATCAGCGCTCTATCACCAGTAACACTGGAGAGCGAGTGCAGGGTGTGATGGGGTACAGTGAGGAGAACATCTCAAGATACCACTAGGAGACGCCAAGTGATGGTAGTGAAGCCAATATTACAGAGCACCACGCGGAGAGTGGAAGGGTGAGTTCAACCAAGAATACAGAATGTGAAAAGAGTGATTTGCCCAGGATCACAGGATGTTGAGCCGACTCAGACTCAAACCTGTTTCCCAGTTCCAAAGTCAGCAACTCTGGCTGAAAAGCCACATCCTCTACCCACATCTGTGGTGTAATGCAAAATGACGTGGCTCAATGGGTGGGGGCACCCTGAACGGGGGGGGCCCTACACTGCAGGGCTCTGCTCAATAAAGAAGAGTTATTATAAAGAAACAGTGGTCCTGGACCAATTATTCAAGGAAGAGTTAGATTAACAGAATTATCAACTTATTTGAGCTTACATTAATCAGGACCACTGTTTCTTTATAATAACCGATACCCAGGTCCAGGGACCATTTGGGAATACCCCATTGTTTATAATCAATAAAGAAGAGTGGCTTTCCCAAGCGTTTAACTATTTCTTATTCTACGCCATTGCACGCATTCTGAGATGGCTGAGGCTCTGGCCAGCTAAGATGGCTGAAGCTCCAGCCAACAGAGATGGCTGGGGCTCCTACCAGCAGAAGCTGGTTGAGGCTCTGGCAGGCAGAGATGGCTGTTGCTCCTGCCAGTAGAGATGGCTGAGGCTCCAGCCAGAGAAGATGGCTGAGGCTCCAGCCAGTATAGATGGCTGTGGCTCTAGCCAGCAGAGATGGCTGAGGTTCCCGTCAGCAGAGATGGCTGCGGCTCCACCCATTGGAAATGGCTGAGGCTCCAGCCAGCAGAGATGGCTGCATGTCCGGGCAGCAGAGATGGCTGCGGCTCCGGCCAGCAGAGATGGCTGAGGCTCCCGCCAGCAGAGATGGCTGAGGCTCTGGCCAAAAGAGATGGCTGAGACTCCAGCCAGCAGAGATGGCTGAGGCTCTGGCCAGCTAAGATGGCTGAGGCTCCAGCCAGCAGAGATGGCTGCGGCTCCAGCCAGCAGAGATGGCTTTGGCTCCAGCCAGCAGAAATGGCTGTGGCTCCAGCCAGCAGAGATGGCTGCATGTCCGGGCAGCAGAGGCTGCAGCTCCAGCCAGCAGAGATGGCTGAGGCTCCAGCCAGCAGAGATGACTCAGGCTCTGGCCAAAAGAGATGGCTAAAACTCCAGCCTGCAGACATGGCTGCAGCTCTGGGCAGCACAGATGGCTGAGGCTCCTGCCAGCAGAAGCTGGTTGAGGCTCTGGCCAGCAGAGGTGGCTGCGGCTCTGGTCAGCAGAGATGGCTGTGGCTCCAGCCAGCAGAGAATGCTGCGGCTCCAGCCAGGAGAGATGGCTGCGGCTCCCAGCAGCAGAGATGGCTGCAGCTCTGGCCAGCAGAGATGGCTGTGGCTCCAGCCAGTAGAGATGGCTTAGGCTCCGACCAGCAGAGATGTCTGAGGCTACAGCCAGCAGAGACGGCTGCTGCTCCTTCTGGCAGAGATGGCTTCAGCTCCAGCCAGCAGAGATGGCTGAGGCTCCAGTCAGCAGAGATGGCTGAGGCTCCGGCCAGCAGAGTAGGCTGAGGCTCCAGCCAGAAACGATGGCTGCGGCTCCTTCCAGCAGAGATGGCTGAGGCTCCAGCCAGCATAGATGGCTGAGGCTCCAGCCAGCATAGATGGCTGAGGCTCCAGCCAGCAGAGATGGCTGTGGCTCCAGCCAGCAGAGATGGCTGCGGCTCCAGCCAGCAGAGATGGATGTGGCTCCAGCCAGCAGAGATGGCTGCATGTCCGGGCAGCAGAGATGGCTGCAGCTCCAGCCAGCAGAGATGGCTGAGACTCCAGCCAGCAGAGATGGCTGAGGCTCTGGCCAAAAGAGATGGCTGAGACTCCAGCCAGCAGAGATGGCTGAGGCTCTGGCCAGCTGAGATGGCTGAGGCTCCTGCCAGCAGAAGCTGGTTAAGGCTCTGGCCAGCAGAGATGGCTGTGGCTCCAGCCGTTAGAGATGGCTGAGGATCTGACGAGCAGAGGTGGCTGCGGCACCGGCCAGCAGAGATGGCTGCCGGTCCAGCCAAGAGAGATGGCTAAGGCTCAGGCCAGCAGAGTTGGCTGCGGCTGTGGGCAGCAGAGATAACTGTGCCACCGGCCAGCTAAGATGGCTGAGGCTTCGGCCAGCAGAGATGGCTGCATGTCCTTGCAGCAGAGATGGCTGCGGCTCCAGGCAGCAGAGATGTCTGAGGCTCCCGCCAGCAGAGATGGCTAAGGCTCTGGCCAGCTAAGATGGCTGAAGCTCCAGCCAACAGAGATGGCTGAGGCTCCTGCCAGCAGAAGCTGGTTGAGGCTCTGGCCAGCAGAGATGGCTGCGGCTCTGGCCAGCAGAGATGGCTGTTGCTCCAGCCAGTAGAGATGGCTGAGGCTCCAGCCAGATAAGATGGCTGAGGCTCCAGCCAGTATAGATGGCTGTGGCTCTAGCCAGCAGAGATGGCTGAGGTTCCCGTCAGCAGAGATGGCTGCGGCTCCACCCAGTGGAACTGGCTGAGGCTCCAGCCAGCAGAGATGGCTGCATGTCCGGGCAGCAGAGATGGCTGCGGCTCCGGCCAGCAGAGCTGGCTGAGGCTCCCGCCAGCAGAGATGGCTGAGGCTCTGGCCAAAAGAGATGGCTGAGACTCCAGCCAGCAGAGACGGCTGAGGCTCTGGCCAGCTAAGATGGCTGAGGCTCCAGCCAGCAGAGATGGCTGCGGCTCCAGCCAGCAGAGATGGCTGCGGCTCCAGCCAGCAGAGATGGCTTTGGCTCCAGCCAGCAGAAATGGCTGTGGCTCCAGCCAGCAGAGATGGCCGCATGTCCGGGCAGCAGAGATGGCTGCAGCTGCAGCCAGCAGAGATGGCTGAGGCTCCAGCCAGCAGAGATGACCGAGGCTCTGGCCAAAAGAGATGGCTAAAACTCCAGCCTGCAGACATGGCAGAGGCTCTGGTTAGCTAGGATGGCTGAGGCTCCGGCCAGCAGAGATGGCTGAGGTTCCTGCCAGCAGAAGCTGGTTGAGGCTCTGGCCAGCAGAGATGGCTGTGGCTCCAGCCGTTAGAGGTGGCAGAGGCTCGAACCAGCAGAGATGGCTGCCGCACAGGCCAGCAGAGATGGCTGCGGCTCCAGCCACGAGAGATGGCTAAGGCTCAGGCCAGCAGAGATGGCTGCAGCTCTGGGCAGCAGAAATAGCTTTGCCTCTGGCCAGCTAAGATGGATGAGGCTTCGGCCAGCAGAGATGGCTGCATGTCCGGGCAGCAGAGATGGCTCCGGCTCCAGCCAGCAGAGATCGCTGAGGCTCCTGCCAGCAGAGATGGCTGAGGCTCCTGCCAGCAGAAGCTGGCTGAGGCTCTGGCCAGCAGAGATGGCTGTGGCTCTGGCCAGCAGAGATGGCTGTTGCTCCGGCCAGTAAAGAAGGCTGAGGCTCCAGCCCTAGAAGATGGATGAGGCTCCAGCCAGTATAGATGGCTGTGGCTCTAGCCAGCAGAGATGGCTGAGGTTCCCGTCAGCAGATATGGCTGCGGCTCCACCCAGCGGAAAAGGCTGAGGCTCCAGCCAGCAGAGATGGCTGCATGTCCGGGCAGCAGAGATGGCAGCGGCTCCAGCCAGCAGAGATGGCTGAGGCTCCCGCCAGTAGAGATGGCTGAGGCTCTGGCCAAAAGAGATGGCTGAGACTCCAGCCAGCAGAGATGGCTGAGGCTCTGGCCAGCTAAGATGGCTGAGGCTCTGGCTAGCTAAGATGGCTGTGGCTCCAGCCAGCAGAGATGGCTGCATGTCCGGGCAGCAGAGATGGCTGCAGCTCCAGCCAGCAGAGATGGCTGAGGCTCCAGCCAGCAGAGATGGCTGAGGCTCTGGCCAAAAGAGATGGCTGAGACTCCGGCCAGCAGAGATGACTGAGGCTCCTGTCAGCAGAAGCTGGTTGAGGCTCTGGCCAGCAGAGATGGCTGCACGTCCGGCCAGCAGAGATGGCTGTGGCACCAGCCAGCAGAGATGGCTGAGGCTCTGGCCAAAAGAGATGGCTGAGACTCCGGCCAGCAGAGATGGCTGAGGCTCCTGTCAGCAGAAGCTGGTTGAGGCTCTGGCCAGCAGAGATGGCTGCAGCTCCGGCCAGCAGAGATGGCTGTGGCTCCAGCCATTAGAGATGGCTGAGGCTCTGACCAGCAGAGATGGCTGCAGCACCAGCCAGCAGAGATGGCTGAGGCTCTGGCCAGCTAAGATGGCTGAAGCTCTGGCCAGCTAAGATGGCTGAGTCTCCAGCCAGCAGAGATGGCTGTGGCTCCAGCCAGCAGAGATGGCTGAGGCTTCAGCCAGCAGAAATGGCTGTGGCTCCAGCCAGCAGAGATGGCTGCATGTCCGGGTAGCAGAGATGGCTGCAGCTCCAGCCAGAAGAGATGGCTGAGGCTCCAGCCAGCAGAGACCCTCTGAGGCTCTATCCAAAAGAGATGGCTGAGACTCCAGCCAAAAGAGATGGCTGAGACTACAGCCAGCAGAAATGGCTGTGGCTCCAGCCAGCAGAGATAACCGCATGTCCGGGCAGCAGAGATGGCTGCAACTGCAGCCAGCAGAGATGGCTGAGGCTCCAGCCAGCAGAGATGACCGAGGCTCTGGCCAAAAGAGATGGCTAAAACTCCAGCCTGCAGACATGGCAGAGGCTCTGGTCAGCTAGGATGGCTGAGGCTCCGGCCAGCAGAGATGGCTGAGGTTCCTGCCAGCAGAAGCTGGTTGAGGCTCTGGCCAGCAGAGATGGCTGTGGCTCCAGCCGTTAGAGGTGGCAGAGGCTCGAACCAGCAGAGATGGCTGCCGCAGAGGCCAGCAGAGATGGCTGCGGCTCCAGCCACGAGAGATGGCTAAGGCTCAGGCCAGCAGAGATGGCTGCAGCTCTGGGCAGCAGAAATAGCTTTGCCTCCGGCCAGCTAAGATGGCTGAGGCTTCGGCCAGCAGAGATGGCTGCATGTCCGGGCAGCAGAGATGGCTCCGGCTCCAGCCAGCAGAGATCGCTGAGGCTCCTGCCAGCAGAGATGGCTGAGGCTCCTGCCAGCAGAAGCTGGCTGAGGCTCTGGCCAGCAGAGATGGCTGTGGCTCTGGCCAGCAGAGATGGCTGTTGCTCCGGCCAGTAAAGAAGGCTGAGGCTCCAGCCCTAGAAGATGGATGAGGCTCCAGCCAGTATAGATGGCTGTGGCTCTAGCCAGCAGAGATGGCTGAGGTTCCCGTCAGCAGATATGGCTGCGGCTCCACCCAGCGGAAAAGGCTGAGGCTCCAGCCAGCAGAGATGGCTGCATGTCCGGGCAGCAGAGATGGCAGCGGCTCCAGCCAGCAGAGATGGCTGAGGCTCCCGCCAGTAGAGATGGCTGAGGCTCTGGCCAAAAGAGATGGCTGAGACTCCAGCCAGCAGAGATGGCTGAGGCTCTGGCCAGCTAAGATGGCTGAGGCTCTGGCTAGCTAAGATGGCTGTGGCTCCAGCCAGCAGAGATGGCTGCATGTCCGGGCAGAAGAGATGGCTGCAGCTCCAGCCAGCAGAGATGGCTGAGGCTCCAGCCAGCAGAGATGGCTGAGGCTCTGGCCAAAAGAGATGGCTGAGACTCCGGCCAGCAGAGATGGCTGAGGCTCCTGTCAGCAGAAACTGGTTGAGGCTCTGGCCAGCAGAGATGGCTGTGGCACCAGCCAGCAGAGATGGCTGAGGCTCTGGCCAAAAGAGATGGCTGAGACTCCGGCCAGCAGAGATGGCTGAGGCTCCTGTCAGCAGAAGCTGGTTGAGGCTCTGGCCAGCAGAGATGGCTGCAGCTCCGGCCAGCAGAGATGGCTGTGGCTCCAGCCATTAGAGATGGCTGAGGCTCTGACCAGCAGAGATGGCTGCGGCACCAGCCAGCAGAGATGGCTGAGGCTCTGGCCAGCTAAGATGGCTGAAGCTCTGGCCAGCTAAGATGGCTGAGTCTCCAGCCAGCAGAGATGGCTGTGGCTCCAGCCAGCAGAGATGGCTGAGGCTTCAGCCAGCAGAAATGGCTGTGGCTCCAGCCAGCAGAGATGGCTGCATGTCCGGGTAGCAGAGATGGCTGCAGCTCCAGCCAGAAGAGATCGCTGAGGCTCCAGCCAGCAGAGACCCTCTGAGGCTCTATCCAAAAGAGATGGCTGAGACTCCAGCCAAAAGAGATGGCTGAGACTACAGCCAGCAGAGATGGCTGAGGCTCTGGCCAGCTAAGATGGATGAGGCTCCGGCCAGCAGAGATGGCTGAGGCTCCTGCCAGCAGAAGCTGGTTGAGGTTCTGGCCAGCAGAGATGGCTGCAGCTCTGGCCAGCAGAGATGGCTGTGGCTCCAGCCGTTAGAGATGGCTGAGGCTCCGACCAGCAGAGATGGCTGCGGCACCGGCCAGCAGAGATGGCTGCGGCTCCAGCCATGAGAGATGGCTAAGGCTCAGGCCATCAGAGATGGCTGCGGCTCTGGGCAGCAGAGATAGCTGTGCCTCCGGCCAGCTAAGATGGCTGAGGCTTCGGCCAGCAGAGATGGCTGCATGTCCAGCCAACAGAGATGGCTGAGGCTCCCGCCAGCAGAGATGGCTGAGGCTCTGGCCAGCTAAGATGGCTGAAGCTCCAGTCAACAGAAATGGCTGAGGCTCCTGCCAGGAGAAGCTGGTTGAGGTTCTGGCCAGCAGAGATGGCTGCGGCTCTGGCCAGCAGAGATGGCTATTGCTCCAGCCAGTAGAGATGGCTGAGGCTCCGGCCAGAGAAGATGGCTGAGGCTCCAGCCAGTATAGATGGCTGTGGCTCTAGCCAGAAGAGATGGCTGAGGTTGCCGTCAGCAGAGATGGCTGCGGCTCCACCCAGCGGAAATGGCTGAGGCTCCAGCCAGCAGAGATGGCTGCATGTCCGGGCAGCAGAGATGGCTGCGGCTCCAGCCAGCAGAGATGGCTGAGACTCCCACCAGCAGAGATGGCGGAGAATCTGGCCAAAAGAGATGGCTGCGGCTCCAGCCAGCAGAGATGCCTTTGGCTCTAGCCAGCATAAATGGCTGTGGCTCCAGCCAGCAGAGATGGCTGTGACTCTAGCCAGCAGAGATGACTGCATGTCCGGGCAGCAGAGATGGATGCAGCTCCAGCCAGCAGAGATGGCTTAGGCTCCAGCCAGCAGAGATGGCTGAGGCTCCGGCCAAAAAAGATGGCTGAGGCTCTGGCCTGCTAAGATGGCTGAGGCTCTGGGCAGCGGAGATAGCTGTGTCTCCGGCCACCTGAGATGGCTGAGGCTCCGGCCAGCAGAGATGGCTGAGGCTCCAGCCAGCAGTGATGGCTGAGGCTCCAGCCAGCAGTGATGGCTGCGGCTCCAGTCTGGAGAGATGGCTGAGGCTCCTGCCAGCAGAGGTGCCTGCGGCTCAGCAGAAATGGCTGCTGCTCCTGCCAGCAGAGGTGGCTGAGGCTCCCGTCAGCAGAGACGGCTGCGGTTCCACCCAGCAGAGGTGGCTGAGGCTCCAGCCAGGAGAGATGGCTGAGGCTCTGGTCAGCAGAGGAGGATGAGGCTCCAGCCAACAGAGATGGCTGAGGGTTCGGCCAGCAGAGGTGACTGCGTCTCCGGCCTGCAGAATTGCCAGAGATGGCTGTGGCTCCAGCTAGCAGAGATGACTGAGGCTGCAATGCAGAAATCCATCCTTTTGCCCCCTCTAAATGAGGTGGGTGAAACAGTAGATTCGTGTTAAAGGTATCCAACATATTTTAGCATATACCCCATATCTGCCAACCTCTGAATGACCCTTTTGTGCTTTTAGAGATGTCAGGGTCAGATGTCAGAATCCAATTAGCAATATAATCAAGGGATAAAATACTTGAAGGATGTTATTAAAAATAGCAATAATTTTGTAAATAGTGCCACGAATGGTAAAAATGCGAAAAGTGGAGATCTGTGGAGTGAACCGTTAATGTGAGAGTGAAAAGGACAATTACAAGTCTATGTGGACAAGTAAAATATCAGAAAGTGATGAAGTAATGAAGTCGTCTCCTTGAAGTGCAGCGCTTGAAAGCCACATTGGAAAGGATTTGATTGGTCCACAGAGTGTGAGTCCATTGGACACCTGCAGTCTCAGAATTTTGGACAGAATGAGCAGTGGGAGGTGGAGTCAGAGGGCGATTGGCTAGAGACTTCTCTGGTGGTGGAGAGGGATTATATGCAACAGGGGTTTCGTGTCAAGAGCCCTCATGGATAAAAAGCAACACTAAGATGGAGAGTTGTCACTGGGGTCTCTAGTCTACCTGGACCTGTGACTGGCTTCTGCCCCAGGTCATGCGAGGTGGTCGTTGTAGACTATGTGAGTGTAAAGAACGCAGTGCACTCGCAGGCGGCTTTCCCAAACACTTTAACAATGGTTTTGTAGTTTTGTGAGAGTGTTTTTTTGGCGGTTGGTGCTTTTAAGCTTTGGAGGTAGTGTCTTTTCAAGGGAGAAACCCCCAGGCCATTTGAAATATACCCCAGACACCTATGGTGGTTATTATTCGCTGGAAGCAACTTTGTGTCATTTTGCTCTTGAGTTGGGGGTCTTAAGGAGGACTTGCTTTAGTGTTGGATAGATGATTTTTATCTAATTGGAAAGCTGTGATTTTCTTTAAAAATAACATCACTGCTGTTTTTTAGGAATTGAAGATTTAAAGAGGAGACAAAAAGCAGAAGAGTTTCCTATTGCACCAGTGGAGTAAACACGTGGGGCTTGAGCAATCCTACCTATTGTACTCTTCTGCTCAAGAGGGTCGCACCAGGTCTACACTGCAGCCAATCAGCCTCCTGGTCTTGGGCCCCGGGATACTGAGCCATGTATCAACTCTGAAGAAGCTGGTTTGCCTGCTGAGAGCTTCTATTCTAGATGTTATTGCCTGATGACGCTGTGTGAATCCACAACTGTGGGCTTTCTGTTGTCGGGCACCCAGACCCTTTATTCAAGGTGGATATGGCCATTGGAGAACTTTCCTAAAGATGTCAAGAGTTTTTCTTTCAAAGGAAAATATGTATTTACCCTCAATTTAAATTGTAGACTGCTGTCCTGCATTGGTACAGTCTGTGACTGTTTTTGACTAATTTGTGGCCCTTCATGACATAGGGATCCAACATTGGACGCCGATGCAATATGACGCAATTTTGATCATACCCAGCTGATCTCTCTTGATCCTCAGAAGCCACGGTTATACGTCAGAGACCTTGTGGAGTTAAGTAAATGGACAGTGTCCTGTGACCCCTCACTCACACTATATCACAAAGAAGAATCATATTGGGCCTTAACAATCAGACCTGCAGAGACACTTCGGCCCTGATTACAAGCTGGGTATTGTGGAATTATCATGTGAAATTCTACTCTGCCCAATCACGACAAGCCTGGTGCGGGAGCACCAGACTGCATTTACGGGGAATACATTCCAGGTGGTAAAGGAGCATGAGGCATTGGCTGCAACAACAGACAGGTCTCATCCCTCGGTCCCTGAGAGGCATTTCCTTTGAAAAGGTAAAATGATCACCATATTCCCTCCTCCACCCACCCAGCTCCCCTCTTTCACCCCATCCCATTGGGAGGCCACCGCTCCCCTTTACCATCCGCTCAGAACAGGTAGTAGATGGAAGCAATAAACCCCTCATAAAATTCTGCATCGCCATAATTTGTCTGCACAGTTATTCCCCATTCCAAGGGGACTAACTCATAATAGACACACACTGGATAAGGATATATTATTTTCTGAATGATACACTAACCAAGACACAATGGGGGATATTCACAAGAACGTGCGATAATCTTTGCCAAAATATGTTAACGCAACTTTTCACATCGCGGGAAAATAACTCTGTGTTAACGTCGTATTCCCAACACGGCGGTAACATGCGATAGTCTCCCGACAACGCGTCAAATGTCCGTGATAAAATTACCTGGACGGCGATAAAAATCAAAACCCGAACATGAAAAAAGTTGCGATGTGCCCAACTGCGATTAAAAATTCCGCGATAAGCAGCGCCAGGCCTGCAAGTCACACAAGTCAGGCGGGAAAAACCACTATAAAAGTGGCAAACAAAAACACAACCAAGACACAAACAACCACGAAGCACCATGGAGGTAGCCGGAGCAAGTACAGAGGACAACCAGAACCCCACAAGCCCCACGGAGGACCAGCCTGGGACCATCATTGGGGAAACGGTGGCAGGATTTGGGGGACCGGACACTGCACAACATGCCGTGACCCAACAGCAACAGGGTGAGTAACGACCAGGGACTGGGGGTACGGGGGGAGATGGGCACAGTGGCACACATGCACAATTAAGTGTAGCACATCTGCGGACAAACCATGCCCAAGAGTCACAACTCCGAACAAGAGACCAATTTACCCAAGTCCGCAACATCTCAGCACTGTATAAGCACAGAAGTGAAAGGCACACCGCCTGAAAGGGATAAGGGCCAGCAAAATCAGAGCTGAAGGGGCAACTCACCCACAATGCAGCACACACACATAATCAGAACACCTCAACATTGACAACAATGTGGTACAAACTACAACATTCACACAACAGAACAGAGGACACAACTGCTGCCGCTTGTGTGTAGAAAATGGCCATTCGCATGTGGCATAGCAGGAAACTGTGAGATGATAATGTACAAGTACACCCAAACATCCCTGATGGTGCAGAAATGTCAACTGTCCCGCATCAAATTGGCATCTCCTCACAAACAGTCACAATGTACATTGTCATGCAGTCTGTATGTAAACTTGTACAATGCGTGAACATACATGTGAACACAATGTCAATCTGCATCTCCCCTGCACATTGCAGAGGGAGAATCAACACCTCCTGCAGAGCAGACCCAACAACACAGCACTGATGATGAAGAGGACCACACCAACATCTACACCGACGCCCTCCAACAGCTCATGGACAGCTCCGGCACCCCACCTCCAGCAGCAGGGCAGCCCAGCTGCATCGATGAGACCCCACTGCCTGCACAGACCACAGCAGGAAGCACCCACCACCACGGCTGTCTCCCAGGACCCCCATGACCAACACATGGCATACCAACGCCGTGTGTTCGGGTGCCAGGAGAAGATGGCTGACCAGCTGCGGGTGGGGTCCGAACTCATGTCAGCCAAACTAGATGCCATAAGTGGGTGTCTAAGTCCCACCAGGGATGACTTACAGTCCCTAACGGACACCCACTGTCTGCTCCATGATCTCCAACAATCCATGGCTGACATCGCTGGAGTCATGACTCTGAGCCAAGAACAACTGTCTGGTCAGAGTGGCTCCAGCGATGTCAGCCAGGAATTGGGACACATAAGGAGAATGATGGAGAGCTTGGAGCGGATGCAGGTGGAAAGAATGTTTGCCACGGCTGCACACCAGTCAGATGTAGCTGTGATCCTCCATGCCCTGCAGATCCTCTTCATGGCATTGCCACCACAAGGCCTGGCGCGGATGAATGCTGCTGCTACTACTCCATCCACATCTCCGCCCCCTGAAGTGTCAGTGCCACACACTGCGGCAGACATTCCACCTCCGGCCCCTGATGTGTCACTGCCACACAGTGATGCAGACAAAACACCCACGTGTGAGGCACCGGACACATCAGAGGACGGAGATGATGATGAATCGGGCTTTGTGGTAAGAATGAAGTGGTAGCATTCATCTCCGCCATATGGCCTGTTTCAGCTTGGTTCTGCCCTCTGCATCATGCCCTGGAATAACACCTTCCACTGTCCCCCGATACACTCAGCGACACTCACCTTGGACCTCGACATGGACTGCCATATTTGGTTTGGTTACCAATGACACAGCAAGCACACTGCAGACTGAAGTCTTCCACTCCCGATGAATTTGTCAATCCCTAAGGGGTTTGCATGGCCCTGTACTGGTCCAGCTTCAACACTCCACTGAATGTGAATAACACATTCTAATTCACACAGATGTGTCATGGCTATGCTCAATCAAGTATGAAAGTATGGATGAATGTAGGGACAGTGATTCCACAAAAAGGTACTCCCTGGGTAATGCTATCAGTGCGCATGTATGGCCGTGACCCAGATAGGCAGTGAGACACACATTGTCATTCAAACCAACACTCATCACAGTTGAATACAAGTGAAGGTGCGTAGACTTTATTAGCATATGCGTGTCAGTACGGGCAAGATTAGTGCCACAACATGCAGACCAATGCAGCAGTATGTCAGAATGAGGAACGTTGCCAAGCGCCGCTGACCACTCCGGGGGAGTGCCTCACCTTCCACAGGTGTGTGTTGTTCGGCGTTGTTGTTCGCTCATGTATTCGGAGTCCAGGCGAATGCAGCCATGTCCACTGTTATCGTGGGATATGTGACCAGACCTCCAAGATGCAACAAGGTGTTGGGACATGTGCAATGGGTTCCAATCTGTTGTGGCTGCAGGTACGTAGTTACTCGTCCATAAAAGCGATTGCAGCTTCGTAGGCTATAATTTCCAATATGAGCTCGTTGTCGACTTCATCAAACAGGACGGTGAGGCCATCCATTAGCAGGTCCGGACAGATGTGCTGCGTCCACCCCCTTTCACCAATTAGCACTACAGCCCAATAGGGGAGCGGTTCAATGTGGTCACTGCACACGAGGAGTTATGCAATCTCCCAGGTCCAGCTACCAGCATGTATGCCAAGTATCAAGGCATCCCATAAACGGGTATCACAGTGACACTCCTGGTCGTGGGCCAACAGGGGGCGCACACACATGTCAAAATCCAGTTCAGCTACCGTCCTGTTGGATAGGTAGACATCCATGGATCACTCGAATATGCGCGATCAACAATGCAACACAGACTGAACGCAGGTGAAGTTGGCAAGACGGAAGCTTAGCCGGTAACTGATCCGCAGCACTGCTAATGGCAGTACCCCCAGTAAATGCAGCATACGTGCACGGTACAGTTCCACGTGACAGGGGATGTGCATGTGTCCGGGATGTTCTGCCATTGCGTTAGTGGCTCTGGTTGAAGCGGCACTGTTCTGACCTGCACCAGTTCTGTGGATGAAATGCCACAGCTCGGATCAATGAGTTGTTTTAGTGTGCAACGGTTGTACGCCTGGGATGGTGTGGGAGTAAGTGTGAAGGCCATTCCATGCAAGATAACTTCGAGCAAGGACTTCTGTGTGTGGGGTGTGTATACGTTGGTCTTTTGTCGGGCTGTGCGTAGTGTGGGAGTCGACATCAGCTGCTATAGTATCTGTCAGGGGGTGCCGGGCACATGCAATTCCGAGGTCGGAGGTGCAGATGTGCTTCCGCCTGATAGTTCAGACAAAGGAGCTTTCATCCCTTATGTTAGTCTCTCATCTGCTTGCATTCAGGAAATGTGAAGTGGCTTGTTGGGGGTGGGGTGGGATGTGTGCGACTTTGGGATTCATGTTTGACATGTCTTGCATGTGGCAAATGTGCGGCATCACTGTGTGTTACGTTGCCTCACAGCTGCTCCTCCCTCCCCCGAGCCTATTTACTTGTGCGCGCAGCGCGGTTGCATCACTTGCACTCCTACGGCACACCATTGTCATGCCTGTCTGCACATGTCCACAAGCCTGACAACCACACTGTGATGTTGGCCGTTGAAGGTGGGTGGCCACGTGAGTGTAGGCCTATGGTAAGGATAGGGTGGACACAGATGTAGAGTTCATGCCTGGCTGAACTCGCGCTGCGATTAAGGCTAGGCATTTGTCTCTTGCTGCGGCATTACAGATACACACAACACTTGGCATGTATGAGCCAAGACCCCGAGCGGTCTTGCGCTCCTTCATTTCTCCATTTGTGCGAGCCCGCCCTCAGGGTGCATGCTACATTGCAACATTGTCGATTGCGGGCAGGGTGGCGCCGACACTACAACAGAGACACACGCATTAGTTACTTCCTTGTCCAGGCCAGAACCGAACCACGCCCAGAGCCCCAGGCAAATCCTTCACACCCCTATGCTGGCCTGGCGTACGCCGGCCCAGCCCACTCCGCTTACGCTTACAGGGGGGGGGACAGAGCTACGTGTCCAAGGTCTTAGACACTGCCTGAGGTGACATGGTTGCGTCCGCAGTCCACAGCACAAGGTAAGGTGGTAGGGCCCTGGCCCATCATGCATACATAATGACCACAAGGACACACTTTGATAGATAGTGGAACTGGCTACGGGCACGTGCGCCCGGCCACTTTATATTGCCAGGATCACATGTCCAGTGATGCCTGTGCTGGATGGGTGTGGGGTGAGTGTAAGCCAGCACTCAGGGAGTGGTTGGTGCTGGCAACAACTAGAACAGTGATCTTCGTATTACACACACAGATTCAATCATAAAGGGTCCATGACTTGCAGTGCACTGAGGTAGGGGCACCAGATCTGGAATCACACACAAAAGATTCAAACATAAAGAGTCCATGACTTGTGGTGCACTGAGGTAGGGGCACCAGAGATGAGTGTGCTCATGTGCAGTGATTGTTAATCATTGTGTCCCTTCTGGATATTTCCGCTGCAGCTGCAGTAGGGTGTGGTACACCTGCCTCATCTTCATCATCATCGTCCCAGGTCTTCCCCACTGCCTGAGGCGACATTGTCGCGTCAGCTGTCCACAGCACAAAACTCAATCATAAAGGATACATGTGTTGTGGTGCACTGAGTCGGTGGCACCTGAAGCGCTCAGCGGGTGTGCAGCCTGCGATGATGCGTCGTCCGGGCGGGCCACACTGGAAGCAATGTCTGTTGCCTACGGGACTGCGCCATTAATAAATCAAGACTCAATTTGAATTGTGAGCCCTGCTGACTACAGTGTAGGCCGGAGGCAGCAGTCAGCAAGGGCCCACAGCCACGTGACGATGACTTGTGGTGCACTGAGTTGGTGGCACCTGAAGCACTCAGCGGGTGTGCAGCCAGAGATGATGGCGTGTCCTCGCGGGTCAGGATTGTATTTGATTTCAGAGCCCTGCTGATCGTAGTGTAGGCCGGAGGCAGCGGTCAGCAAGGGCCCACAGCCACGTGGCGAAGACTTGTGGTGCACTAAGTTGGTGGCACCTGAAGCGCTCAGCGGGTGTGCAGCCAGAGATGATGGCGTTTCCTCGCCGGTCAGGATTGGATTTGATTTGAGAGCCCTTCTGACCGCAGTGTAGGCCTGAGGCAGCGGTCAGCAAGGGCCCACAGCCACGTGACGATTACTTGTAGTGCACTGAGTTGGTGGCACCTGAAGCGCTCTGCGGGTGTGCAGCCAGAGATAATGGCGTGTCCTCGCGGGTCAGCATTGGATTTGATTTGAGAGCCCTGCTGACCGCAGTGTAGGCCGGAGGTAGCGGTCAGCAAGGGCCCACAGCCACGTGATGCTGACTTGTGGTGCACTGAGTTGGTGGCACCTGAAGCGCTCAGCAGGTGTGCTGCCAGAGATGATGGCGTGTCCTCGCGGGTCAGGATTAGATTTGATTTGAGGGCCCTGCTGACCGCAGTGTAGGCCGGATGCAGCGGTCAGCAAGGGCCCACAGCCACGTGACGATGACTTGTGGTGCACTGAGTTGGTGGCACCTGAAGCGCTCAGCGGGTGTGCAGCCAGAGATGATGGCGTGTCCTCGCAGGTCAGGATTGGATTTGATTTGAGGGCCCTGCTGACCGCAGTGTAGGCTGCAGACAGTAGTCAGCAGACACATAACTCCGCGGTGCTGTGCCGCTGGGTGCGCTGGGGGCCTGTGTCACGGACGCCAGCGATCGGCTGAGGAGGCTGGCGGTAATGGGGGCGGACTCGTGGCAGGGTGAGGGGCGCCTCCCTGGCAGACGCGTTGGCCATCCGGGAAGTGAACCACGCCCAGAGCCCCGGCCTATTTATTCACACTTCTACGCTGGCCTGGCGTACGCCGGACCAGCCCACTCCGCTTACGCTTACAGGGGGGGACGACACGGATACATGACCGGGGTCTTCCCCACTGCCTGAGGTAACATGGTTGCATTCACTGTCCACAACACTACAAACACCAGCAGTATCTGTCCACATGGACATGTCTGTGCTCTGCATACTGTAGTCTGTGCAGCACATCACCGCCACACTTGGCATTGTGTACATTCTTATTCATGGGTGACTTGCCTCCTTCACACATACTTGGTTCCCACCTCTCCCCACATTCTGCAATTGTGTGGCTGAGGGACCATGCCGTTTTCGGAAGGTCAGCTGTTTTGTTCTCTACCAATCTATAGGGAAACACAATGTGTTGTTAAAATAACCCTCACCCACCAAAAGGTCCCTTGGTGGCATGCTTCATCATTGGGTTCTTCCCGCCCCGCTGCGGGACGGGGCGTGCTATGACCAACAAAGACGCGGGAGCACTTAGTAGTGAATATACTATGTGTAATGTGAGAGTGGAAGGGTCAGAGTGAGAATAGTGAAGTTAAAAAATACCTGGCTATGTGGAAAACTAATATTTAATACTCCTTCTAGCTGGTATTGTTAAAAATGGGGAGTGGAGGTTGTATGCTGTGATGGGCTACCACCTCTCTAGTCTACATGTTTCGAAGCCATCCCTTTGGCTTCTCATCAGGACCAAAGGAATGATCCTACACCACTCTTAGAATAAAACAATAATGTGTACTGCCATATCAATCAAGCAGGAATAATGCACACAAATAACATGCATTCAATACTGTACCCTGATAGGTATTGTTGATTAAATTAATCTGGAAGGATATAAAAAAAACATTGTAAAATGCAGTACTTTCATAATTACTGGACCACATTACCGTATAAGTGGAAGGTTTTACAGGGTTGATATATTTTTCACTTAGTGCACCGCAATTTCTATGTTTAGTGGGTGCCGTGCTGCCCATGAAAATGACATACAATCTAGTACTTAACATCACAACATAAAACATAAAACACACACTCTATAAAATCCGTATGTTGGTCCATATCCTAGATTCAGGCAACCACTGCCATGATCGTAAAATGCGTGTGAAATGCATCCTGATGCCCCTATACGTGAAAGTGTAGAAAACAAGTTTAACATACACTATTATTACCACACTATAGCCCCATGAGCTATTATCACGGGAGGGGAGGAGCACTTGTAGTCACACACTGCAGAAAATGGAAAAGTAGTTATTGCAATTTTTATCGTATCTGAAGAGGGAAAATCTCGAGAAAAATGCTCGTTGTCTAAGGGGCACGACTATGCCGTACTTACTATATCAAAGCTGCTCGCTCGCTCTGGACATTACCTCTCCGTGGCTCCGATGAACAAGGAGTGAATGTTTGGCGCCGGTTAAAGTATTGCCTTGCTTCTGCGTTTACGCGAGCAATGGATAAAAAGAGCTAGAAGGTCAAAATAACCCAAACTGGCCGCCCGTGAAGGCACACTCTTCCTGTGGAATCGGCTACTTCCGAATTATTGCAATGTGACGGCCCTTGCCTCTGCTAGAATGTAAACATACACAGAATGGCCACCTGTAATCGGAAACCAGAATCCCTGATACGCAGAAGCTTCCGCGTCAATAAATATTTATTAATCATCATCGGTGTGTGAGTTTATCAATAGCATTGGACCCTCACTAAATTCAACGTTACATGTGATCACAAAATGATGATGGTTTCGTGTGGCGTAGAGCTGTTAAATATTAGTTGCTCCGCCGACCTGTAATAACGCAGACCCGAAGGACCCGAAGGACTGTTGTCCTCCAAGTTTCTGCTCCATACAGAAGGACCAATTTTATGTTGGTGTTAACTTCTCCATGACCGGTCCCAAGCCCAGCTGCGAAAGGAGGAGGGGTATGCATGGGGCTAACTACCCCACCATGTAAAATATCCTAGCCACAGAAAAGTCAACTAAAACACATCCCAACCTTGGGGAGAGAGGAATCTCTTTCACTGAGAGCAATGATGCCTTGTGGTAAAAGCCTGAGATCGCATCAGTCTGCACCATTAATATCAATGAGGCAAGATTCTGTTTGCAAATCCTGTCAGTAGGGCTTGGAATGCATGGATGGAGGCCTGCGGGGGACAGCAGACCTTCATCCTTACATTTGCATGCAGAAAATGCCCACATCAGATCCCCTCTGCCGTTAAGAGACAGAAACTGTAATATATTTAAAAAGTGGCATAATACGAAAGGAAACCTGGGGGGGCATGGCTCTCCTGAACTGGTGTCTAAAAAAATCCAAAGGCTAAGATTCACAACATGAAAAATATCTATCAGAGACAGCTTTCACTTTATGAATGCAATCACTCCCCACCCCCCTTTAAGGACCTGGTAGATCATCAATGAATCAATGGTTTATGACCGCAATTGGAATCATGAAGGCTTTGCAACTACAGAAGCCCCATGTTTAGTAAATGGGATCCAGAGTGGAAACTCCTCTCTGGATCAACATCCTGTGATTCTGGGCAAATCTCCCTGTGCCCAGGCGCGCAACGCCCATAGGGCTGAAAGGGCTTCAGCTCCCCCCAATACCCTCCCTCCCCTCCCCCACAGTCATGTGTCTCAGCCCGGGCTGCTGCAGCTTGAGCTGCTGGGGGCTCGGCTGGGCAGTGTCTGGAGTCTTATCTCCGGCACCCAAGTTTTTCACAGGTCTTTAAAGACCATTTGCATATTTGCATACCTTTGTAAACTGGTTATAGAGGCTTAGTTTTTTTTCTGGTTCCAGTACCCCCTGGGCCCCCACTCTGCCTATTCCTTACATTTGTATTTTACATTTACTGCCAGAGTGTGAGAATGCATTTCATGGAAAGAAATATAAGGTAGGGTTGCCCAAAGAAAAATACCAGCCATGTGTTGTTTAAAGAGCCTTGAAAGACCTCGCCTTGACACTAAATAGGGTTATAAATAAAAAAGTATGCATTCATGACTTTTCTGTCTTTGTTCCCTTTAATTATCAGTCATGGATCATTCACACAGCCCTAGAACACAATTAAAAATGCTTTCTATTTATATTTGCTGTTCCAAGTATGAACAGATAAATGCTGAAAATAGGCTTTAGGTGACTGCTTATTTTTGTAATGTCTGGGATATCAATATAATGAGCTGGAAACCCTAATCATAGGACTGGAAGTTTGTTGCAGGATGAGCACAATATATTTCCTCCACCCTCGAACCCTGAACAGGGCCAGACTGGGAACGCAAACCGGCCTTGGTAATTGAGTCGGACCGGCCGCGGAGGAGGGGGGTGTGGGCTGAGGGGAGCGCGTGGAAAACACTGCAGCTGCTTTTGGTACAGGGGGCTGCTATTGCAGCACTGCTGCAAAATCGGCCCCCTGAACCAAAAATGGCACCCACTAGTCCAAAACCGGCCCCCACCCTTCCGGCCCACCGAGTAAAACGCCCGGTGTCTGCTACGGCCAGTCCAGCCCTGTTCCTGAATAATGCCATAATAGCAATAGTTTAACTGATATCTGAAACCCTACGCCACCGTCAAAAACAAGCTGAGTTACCTCAAGTGTCTGGGAATGAACCCTTCATTCAGATAACTCACTCCTAATTCTCGCCCTTCACTTTAACGCTCACCCTGCACTCACAGCGATCACAATGCACTCACACTGATCACCATGCACTCAAGCCATTCACCATGCACTCACAATGACCATACAGCACTTAATCCACTCGCCATGAACTCACACCGTTCTCCCTCCACTTACCCAGCGGTCACACGAGCACACTACTCAGCCTGCACTCATGTGACACTTCACTCACCTGTCCCCCTCACTGCTCACTCTGCAATCTCACTCAAACAAGCCCATCACTAACCATACATTCATTCGTCCCACTCTGCACTTACATCCGCACCCAAATTCATATGTTCACCTCACTCACCCTGCAGTCACTCCTCTCACCCTACTCTCACACTGTCGCATCGCTCACCGTGCACTCACATGGGCACTCCTGTCACCCACACAGCGCAGAGGGTTAATGTGCCTGCTACAAATAACGTGTACCATGCAGATCACAGAACTGAGTGTGAGTAAACTCCGAGTAGCCCTATAAAAAAATGAAATTTTTGTCAGAAAGGTGCTATAGAGAGATGAGGTGCATCGTTGGCGAGTGGTAGTGAGGGAATTCATGGGGAAGAAGGAAATGGGGGAGAGGGCGCTAAAAAAGAATGTTGCACCGTGTGCGACCAGTGCTCGGGTCAGCCCTGGCTGGGAGTGTTAGCCCCCCCGAAGTTCGGGTCTAGTTGCGCCCCTGCCTGTGCCTACCAAAAAATGAATGTGTCCTTGTGTAATGTAACTGGTGCTTATGTAAAGCGCTCCAATACCTTCTGGTCGAGTATATAAAACTGCAACAAAACCAAAAAAAAAGGTTGTCTCAATATGGCAGCTCTCCATGTTACATGCAAGACACGCGCTTCCCACCCCTGATACCCAAGGGACGGCGCATGCGTGATGCAACTGATGCTTCGGTATTTGCCTGCGCCTCAGAGAGATGAAAAAGGAGGCCAGATGGAGGGGGGGATATCTCTGAAATTCAGAGCCACTCAGGAGAGTGTTTAATGTCGGATAAGAGCCGCTGCCAGTAACGTCCCGCGTCACCAGTGCAGTTTATTGCACGTGTCACTGGTTATCAGGGTTCCAGGGTATGCATTTCCGACGTCTCCTACAGTGATACAAATACCGGAGGACACGTCAGGCTCCAGGCACTCACCGAGGCGCAGAGAACTCTCCCAGGGAGTGAAGTCTGCGCACTGACATGTGTGCATCTCAATGACGCCTCGCAGGGCCTGGCGCCTGGTTTGACGCCTCGCAGCAGGAATGTTAAGAGAGGAAAAAAACTGAAAAACATGTTTAGAAATTGTCTCTTGTTACAAAAAGGCACATTTTGGAATAAGATGGCATCGTGTTGAATGTTTAAACAAGGTACATCTTGAGCAGTCTGGTCATAGGGACAACTCATCGGAAGCAAAGTGTTAATCACAAGAGGCCGGAAGACTGAAAAGTCTTGGATATGGGGGGGGCGGGGCATGTTTGATCAGTGTTTCTTCTTGCTGCACAGTGTTCTCAGTTTACACCAAGCGTCCATACATGAGTCCTGCCTGGCATTACTGTCTCTTCACACTCTGAATGTAGCGCTTCCTAACCTCAACGAGACATAGAGATATTTACATCTTACATCGACGCATTGCGGTACGTCATGACGTACAAGGATGATATCGAATGACCTCACACGTAGTGCAAAGACGAAGCCAAGGCTGTCACTGATCGGAGGCAAGGGATGGAAGGTCCCTGCTGATGCAAGACATTAAACATTCACATTCAGGCTGATGCCCCACACAGCCCAGGATAGAATTAAGTTGATTGGCCAATAGCTATGTGTCCACAGTCCTGGGAGGGTGTTGCCTCATTTAGCACCCAGTGGGTGGAATTGAGCTCTGGTCGAATGACCACATACTGGACATAGTGACCAAGGTGGCCGCAGTCACTGAGATGACTGCGGGACCTGTGCAGCGACGAACCACTCTGGAAATTGAGCCCAACCCCAGTACAAAGAGGGCTCATGGGAGCCATGCTCTGAGGTAGCGCCTACGATCCAGATTGTGCAAACCATACAGTCTCAGGCCAAACACGGGGGCAAGTCTGTGATGACGCGGTAGGAGGCCGCTCCACTTTCTCTGTTTCCTCGTCCACTGTCTAGGCCCCTCCGTGGGTGTTCACCACCAGCAGCATGCCCTCCGCTGCTCAGCAGGGGCAGGCACTCATCCAGCGTCGCTCTCACGGGGGACACTGAGCCACAAGCAGAGGCCCACTGCCCCGTCCACCTCCGGCATGGCCGTAAGCCACTCCCACCACAGCGCCACGAGGCAGGGCAGTCCCCACTTCCTTCGGGAGGGAGACCTCCGCCTCTTAGTCCAGTAAGCTTTCCAGCATTTCTTTGCTCACCTGGGCGCCCCAGCAGACAGTTCAGTGGCTTCTTTTTGGGTAGTGTTGAGGGACAGCGCCTACGGGAAGTGCTGTCCAGCCAGCACCGACCGGTGCGTGTATGCAGGCCCAGCCTCTCCACCAATCACACTTCGCCACTATTTTTCGATCTTGGCCGCCACTTGAGGGCTCGGCTGGATCGCCACAGCAGCCGAGGGAGAGCAATCAGTCATTTAATGATGCGGTTCAGAGCAGAATGATATCGGATGATTGGGGCCCGGCAGGAGATCTCCAAGGCTGTGTTCGCCATCTTGACTAGTCAGGCCACGCCCCCCCCCTACCTTCACACTTAAAAACCTTTCTGGAGGATTTCTCACCAGACGTCGTGCAGCCTCCTCCAGCAGGTTGGATTCAGTGAGGGTTCACCGGATTGCCTTTCTGTGAGAGTCTGGTCACCCTCTGGAGCTTTTTCACAAAGGTTCACCAAACTTCTGGAACTTCTTCCTGAAGTTTCTCTTGAGAGTCCAAGGTGTCCAAAACACAATCCAAGGGTCTGGAATCTCCAAGATGGTCCTTGAAAGGATGGGACCACAATTCCCATAATGCACCTGGACAACACCCTTAAAAGTCCACCGGATACACTCAAGGCAGAGAACTCTTGGTGGAGTTGATGCAGGTGAGCTCTGTATGCCTGTAGCTTGCAGGGAGCCCACTCTTTATTCCTCTTGAAACAAGGTGCATCCAAAGGGCCATAGTTCCAGATAATGCAGCAGGTGCAGTTAGTCAGAATGCAGGGCCTGATGGTGCAAATCACGTTTCCAGCTTGGCGTCAACTCTTTATTCCTCTTGAAGCAAGGTACATCCAAAGGGCTGTAGTTCCAGATAATGCAGCAGGCGCAGTCTTTTCAGAGTGCAGGGCCTGATGGTGAAAATCACGTTTCCAGGGTGGCAATCCTTCTTCTCTTGGATTCAAGCAGCAGAGCTGGGAGGCACTACCCCTCTCAGAAACTTATTCAGTGTTTTCTGGGGTCACACACGAGGGCACTCATGTCCAATGAGGTGCAGGACAAAACCCTAGAGCATGACCATTTCCTCCAAAGTGTGGCACAATGGTCTACCAGAAAGCACTATTTCTCCAAAATTAAATATGGCTGAAGTCCCAGCAGAGAGGCAAGAGCTGACTAAATCAATCTCCAGGACGGCTCATCTTCATATTCTCCCTCCCCCTGGTATCTGCACATTCCGTTCTCAAGCCTGCCGCTGGCTGGGTTCAAAGAGTAGGGGTGTAAAGGAAACTGGTTTCTCCTGCCTGTCCCCTCCTTCTTCTGAAGATCATGGTCTACGACCCCTCCCCCTTGCTCTGGCATTACTATGCAGCAGAACCCTCTGCTCCCAGTATGGCTCTTCACTCCAGGTGCCACTTATCACTTCATCAAAGCAGCCTGGCTAATCCACTTAACTCTGACCAATCAGAACAGACCACTGGATGGCTGGATTTTGGCTTACAGACAAGAAGGTCTTACAACTTCTTGTCTGTACATTTTAGGATAAATTCAACAATAGCATATTGTTGGATTTAGCAATGCCATTGTAGCAAGTCCTTGAAGTATATTTTCCTGTGTATCCTGGTGGGAGTTTTTAATTAATAACTTCTTGATATGTTAACCTATGTGGCTGGGGATCTGCAATGGGAAAATGAACTGGGCAATTTCTCCAACACAAGGATATATAAAACATATTTTATAAGGACCCTGCCTATATTACAGGATCCCCCACCACTGGAACACCGAGGGAGACTTTAGGGGTTCTGAATATGTAAAAATATTGCAGATCATAACTCACAGTGCTCCTAGCACAAAAGTCTATTTTGGGAAGCACTTTACTACAATGTGGGAAGTGAAATGTACACTTTCATTAAACCCAAGGCATAGAGAACCTATTTTATGAGGGTCCTCCTTGTAAGTACCTGACCCCCCACCACTGGGACACCTAGGGGAGAGCCTGGGGGATATCTAATATGTCAAAATATTGTAGTTTATCTATTTTAAGTGCATCAAACACCAAAGTAGAGTTTGGGCACAATTTACATGCTAAAAGCAGTCCTACAACACAGGGCTGCTTTTAAACTGACCTCAGCAGTGCACACATGCAAGTGCAGAAAGGGCTGCTGGCCTCTAAACTGCCCTGCCCAAATATATACTAGGGACTTAGAGGTAGTTTCAATCCCCCTGTCCCATTATGTACCAGGGCCTTATAGGGTAGGTCATGCCAACCATAGGGGTACCCTATCTCATAGTGTTCCCTAGTGTATGTACGTGTTTTCACTGTATTATAAGTGTTTTCAGCATAACACTGGCCCTGGTCCTGGTTAGGCAGAGTCCAGGGTCAGTCAGAGTCAGTTACCACCAGTACCAGTCAGCAAAAAATGGGAGTGACCAGGGCACAGGATGACTGTGCAATATTTAAGTTTTAAATTACATTATTGTGGGGGTTTGGGATGGGAAAGTGCATTACTGCAAATGTAATACGAATAATGCACTTGACTCATCCTGTCCGGCAGAAAGGAACTGATGCTTGAGGTGGAAGTGCACTAGCACAGCAGTGTTCCTGCCCAAACAATACCTGAAGCCATGATCCTGCCCTGCTTGGGTTTACCGTGATGATCCAGCGGTTTGTAGTTTATTATTATGCCCATTGTTAGTGCATGAGGAGGTGTGTGGACTCACAATATGGAGATTATGGTTCATCCTTACAGTGACACTTCCCCCCCCTCAGAGAGGGTGGGAGATTGATTATTATTCACAGGAAGAGCAAGGAATAAATAAAATCCCACAAAGTTAAGTAATACAGTCCAAAGAGAAGTCCTAGACGTTCCTATAATAGCAATGGCATAATCAATAAGTTTCTATAAGAGAAGAACGATTGTAAAGCATTTAAGCAGCACCAAAGAAAACATTAGAGTTCGAAATCAAACAGTAAAGTCTCCAAACAAAATTAGCAAAAGTAAGAAAAGAGTTTAATTCGGAAAAAAACACCCAAATAGTAAAAACAGGGTAAGGGAATCAGAGTTATGAACTTTTAAAGTAAATATCAAATAGTTCTGATAAGAAACAATAGTATGCTAAATGTAAATCATAATGGATATTGGTGGGTGGCCTGGCTCTTGGAGCCACTGGGCTAATGAAGCATGCGCCGGGTAAGGTTCAGTAGTTTGCCACGTCAGCTGTTTTACTTTCAGGCACGCAGAGTGATTCCGAGTTTGGTGGATACAGAACATCCTCCAAAGTACGGCAGGGGTCTGTGCTGGCCATACTTCTGTTTACCTCACTGAGTTTAGAGGAGGGCATGTGCCAGGCTTCCACTGGAGACCCTCAAGCCGCTCTGCTGGCATGCAAGCTTCACCTAGCGGCCCGACTGCCACGGTACTGCCAGGTCACAGTGCCACGTGCTGCCGGTTCACAGTGCCACAGTAGTGCTGCTGGGTCACAGTGCCACGGTGTTGCCGGGTCACAGTGCCCTGGTGCTGCCAGGTCACAGTGCCACGGCGCTGCCAGGTCAGAGTGCCACGGCGCTGCAGGGTCACAGTGCTGCAGCGCTGCAGGGTGACAGCGCCATGGCACTGCCGTGTCACAGTGCCACAGCGCTGCAGGGTCAGAGTGCCATGGCGCTGCCGGGTCACAGTGCCACGGCGCTGCCGGGTCACAGTGCAACGGTCTATACTGAGGTGGCATGGTGAGCAAAAGAATGATGGATTAAACCCAGATCTCTTGACTGGGGGTGAATGTTTTGATTTGTTCTGCATTCAGTCCATCAACTGTGTGTCTTTTTCTTTCTCACCCTAAGTGCGCTGGGTATGCTCAGACGTGGGTCCCGGGCTCACTGTGCCCCTGGATTCAAGCTATCATGGCTGATGAGGGGTGAAACCCCGAAACCGGTCCTAGGATGCTTGTTTCCGGTCCAGGGAGGACCAGGCTTGGCAGTTCGGGCTGGACTGTTCCTGTGAGGTACAGGGTGAAGACTTATTTGCATATGGCCAGGTCAAAACTGGGGTGGCATGGTGAGCAAAATAATGATGGATTTAACCCAGATCTCTTGACTGGGGGTGAATGTTTTGATTTGTTCTGCATTCCGTCCATCAACTGTGTGGCTTTAGGGTCACAGTGCCACAGCGCTTCCGGGTCACAGTGCCACAGGTTTGCCCGCTCACAGTGCCACAGGTTTGCCCGCTCACAGTGCCACAGCGCTGCTGGGTCACAGTGCCACAGCTCGGCCGAGTCACAGTGCCACGGTGTTGCCGGTTCGCAGTACCACAGCACTGCCAGGTACCAGTGCCACGGCGCTGCCGGGTCACAGTGCCACAGTGCCACGCACTGCCAGGTTGCAGTGCCCAGTGCTGCTGGGTCACAGTGCTTTGGTGCTGCCGGGTACCAGTACCATGGCGCTGCCAGGTACCAGTGCCATGGCGCTGCCAGGTCACAGTGCTACGGTGCTGTCAGGTCACAGTCCCACAGCGCTGCCAGGTCACAGTGCCACGGCGCTGCCAGGTCACAGTGCCACAGTGCTGCTGGGTCACAGTGCCACTGTGCTGCTGGATCACAGTGCCACGGTGCTGCTGGGTCACAATGCCACGGTGCTGCTGGGTCACAATGCCACGGTGCTGCCGGGTCACAGTGCCACAGTGCTGCTTGGTCACAGTGCCACATCGCTGCCAGGTCACAGTGCCACATCACAACCGGGTCACAGTGCCACAGAGCTGCTGGGTCACAGTGACACGGCGCTGCCGGGTCTCAGTGCCACTGTGCTGCTGGATCACAGTGCCACGGCGCTGCCGGGTCACAGTGCCACTGTGGAAATGAGCCTTTTTAGGGGCCCACCGGTGCAGGGTTCACCCTTATCTGTCCACGGGTCCTTAAACCACCAAAGAAGAAATTGGCGCTGAAGCTGAAATATCAAAGAACAAGTTTATTCATCACTCATGAGTGGGACTACATCTATACAGAGCCCTCAGGAACTGTATGAGGTAGTACATTGAAGTCTCAGAACACAGGCCTTATATACAACTTTTTCTGCACTGTAAGCATTGAGTCTCAAAAGAGGAGGTACAGGCACACACAGGAATAGTTATTGACAAACATGGTCAGACAAGAATCACTTAGCCAGCAGAGTGGGAGGGGAAACCAAAACTGCTTACATCAGTTAAAATAGCCTGACAGTTACACTCTAAGACAGGTGCATTCTAGCAGCTACAGGTCTTTCTGGGCATACATTGCTCTGGCTCAGTGCTGAAGGAGTTAACTATAGTTGATGACTCAGGCAGAATAGAAAAGCAGGCAACAGTGAAGACGGAAGAAGCACATGGCTAGCACGTGGCTAACTAAAATGGCTGCTACAACCAAAATGGCTTCAGCTCATGCTAACAGCGATTTCTGTCGATTCCCACAGACGACCCTTTTAGCATTAGCTGAAGACATCTCTATGATCTAGAAGGGACATGGAAAATATCTTGCACATCTATCCTCATCAGGTTATTAATATCCTGATCTATTACTAGTTGGGCATTTACATTTTTAGCATTTCTCTTGACAGGTGTGCATGAAGTACAGGTGGAAACGCAAAGGGAACAAAGTATCGGGCCACATTGAATACATAAACAGCAGATAAAGAGGATCGCAATGAGTATACATAGAGCTGTTAACAGTTTCCAGCCCCAAGTGGTGAACAGTGTCCAAAACCAGCCGGTAAAAGTCCAAGTTCCTGAATCCTGATGGATTTCAGTGGCAATTTTATGTAGCTTAGAAATTGCTTCAAAAACTGAAGGGGCGTGGTCTGAGATATAGACACAGCAACTGCTCCCAATGATGCGGCATGCTCCACCACGGTCCGAGAGGACAACATCGAGCACCATCCGGTTTTGGAGCGCCACAATTCTCGCAATTTGTAGTTCTTCTGTGATGTTCCCAAGTGCCATAGCTGTTTGATTGGTTACAGCCTCTACAACACGTGTCAAGCGCCTGATCTTTCTGCTGTTTAAGGCGGCACCAACAAAGAAGAACAGTCCCAAATTGAAGTCAACATACTGTTGCAGTGCAGTATCGGTTTGATCCACCTCATCATGATTTATTGTCCTCTTAAATCTGTTTTTAGAAATGTCATTAAACAGTTTATAGTCTTTATGATAGGATGCAGGTGCCATAACACAGGTGGTAGCAAAAAGGACACAAAGCAGGTACCTGACCAACCAATGGGTAAGTTGTAATATCCCTTATTTCCACATATAAAATACGTATTGTGTGATGACGTAAAACTGCTATTATTTATTCCAGTAATATTTAACACCAAAGTACAATCACTTTTCCCCACAGGAATACTACCAACACTGTTTGTTGCATGGACCCAGTTCTTCCGATTGGTCACTCGCACCACGGTCCTGGTAGCCAAGAGCACCTGACCATAGAAATCTCGGCAAGGAGAATTCTCTACCTATTTAATTTCAATTATGCAATAAGTCAATGATGTAACCGCAAAAGGGCCAGTGCAAAGAATGTGAGATACAAGTGAACCAGAGATATGGATAGAAAAGTATCAAAGAAGTTTATTTGATAAATATAATGGTTGAATACATAATATCACAATGGGTCAAAAATTTCAAAAGCACATCCCACCAAACACTCATACAAACCTCATGCATACCAATTCATATATACATATTCTCACACGACTAGTCCATATAGTCCATTCATACCCAACAAGCAAAAATATAAAGTGACGAAAAAAGTGTCTCATGTGTCTATAGACAAATACATAGGAATATATACATCAGGGACATTGAGTTAACAGAGTCAACATCTAGGATATGCCCAACATAATATTTTAATACATAAAATCAATAAGTAGGTCTATCTAGTGTCTCATGCTATTCCAACAATTGGAATCCATCGCCGGATATGCCCAACATAATATTTAAATACATGAAATCAATGAGTAGGGCTATCTAGTGTCTCATGCTATTCCAACAATTGGAATCCAGCGCCGACGCGCGTTTCGGTGTTTTTCCGAGATTGGGCTTCACCTTCCTCAGGGCATCCAAGTTAGAGACACAGAAAGAGAAACGGTGGGGTGTGCCTGGTCTAAATACATCAGCAATCAATTTCAGGAGAAACACAATTATTACAAACAATCAGGAGGTGTGTGTTGCCTGATGTCCAAAATACATTCCAACTATGCGAAGGATAGGTATAATGAGCAGTTTAAAAGAATCGTGGAGGCCTAAGCATGGGCACATCAAGCGGTATTTTTAGTATGTAGCAGGCCAGCACACAGGGCTAGTTCGGGGTGTAGTGGGGAGAAAAGGGATCTATAAAGGTCTGTAGATGGCAGACCGACAGGGCAAGGCTGCTTAGCATATGCATAGGATCAGATTCAACCCGAGATAAGAAGGAGCCTGTTTAAATAGGATAGGGTATCGATAATAGAGAACAGTTCGTTAGGTCCGGCAAGAGTTACCGGAGAGTGATAGAAGCTGGCAATAAGGGGGCCGTATGGATATGGGAGCTCCAGGGGCTGAAAACAAGAGCACCTGCTCAGGGCCACGACACCTCGGGGCTAGGGAGCTGGCTCTCTGAAAGGACTTCGTCACCACGTAGTCCCCAGGCCGTAGATCATGGCCCTCACCCTGCGACCTGTCTGGAAGAGTCTCCTGAACCTGTTGATAAATAGAAAGCAAGCTGTCAGTCAACTGAGACAAATAGTCATTCATCAATACACAAGGTACATCATGTATAGGGCGTGGCTTAGGAATTCCCCAAATATTCACTGGCCTTCCAAAAACCACCTCATACGGTGTGAGGCCAGATCGAGTATGTGGTATCGATCTAATGGACAATAAAGCCAAGGGCAGTGCATCAGGCCATTTCAAAGATGTGCAAGCCTGTATTTTAGCCAACTTAAGTTTACGGGTAGAGTTGTAACGTTCTACTAGCCCTGCAGATTGTGGATGGAAACCTGCATGGAACTTCTGCTTAATTCCCAGTCCTTTCATAAGATACTCAACAACTTGCCCAATGAAATGGGGTCCGTTGTCACTCCACAAAACTCGGCAAATGCCGAATCTGGGGAAAAACTCCTTTAGGAGCACTTTTGCCGTATTAAGAGCTGTATTATCTTTCATAGCATATGCCTCTATCCATTTACTAAAGGCACAGACCACTACTAGAACATACTTCAGGTTATTACAGCGTTCAAGCTGGATATAATCCATTTGCAGAAACTCAAAAGGTGCAGTTGGTATTGCAAACCCTCCTGTTGGAGTTTGTGTTCCCTTTCCAGGATTATACTGGAGACAAATCAAACAGGACTGGACTATCTTTTTAGCTGTGCCGGTAATATCTGGATGATCCCAAACTTGCATAAGTAACTTTGCCATTGAGGATGCTCCAACATGTGCCGGCCCATGTGCCATGTGAATCATGGGGCGTAAATAGGCTGTGGGCAATTTCCACCGAGTCATATCTTTATTCCTCCAACAGCCCTCATCATCTAGTGTTCCCTCCTTGGACCACTGATCTAGTTCATCAGCAGAGGCAGATCGCTGTATGTCCAGCACCTCTTGCCTGACATCATGCCAACGTTCAGCCTGTGACCTGACCACATACATAGATGTAGTACTTCGCTGCATTGCAGTCTCACGAGCTGTACAGTCTGCAAAGGCATTCCCTGCTCCTATTTTGTCAGTTACTTTCTTGTGAGCACTACACTTAACAATTGCTACTTTCTTAGGATATGTCAAGGCAGTAAGGAGATTATGTACTAATTCCCCATGCACTATTTGTGTCCCGTGAGATGTAAGGAAGCCTCTCTCCTTCCAGAGTTGTCCAAAGTCATGAGCCACTCCAAAAGCATATCGGCTATCAGTGTAGATGTTAACAGACAAATCTGTGCTAAGCTCACATGCTCTTGTTAATGCTATCAACTCAGCTTCCTGAGCTGACTTCTGTGGGATGCGAGCTGTCTCAACTACCGTCTGAAGTGTTGTAATTGCATAAGCAGCTGATGTCGTGCCATCAGGCAACTTCAAGCAAGACCCGTCAACCCACAATTCCCCATCAACTTCAGGAAGGGGCATATCTTGTAGGTCAACCCGACCCTTTGTTTGTTCTTCAGTAAGGAATATACAATCATGAGACTCTTGTGACTGAGACTGAGTAGCAGGGAATGGCAATAGTGTAGCAGGGTTAAGAGTCGAACATCTTTTCAATGTGATATGAGGGGCCAAGAGTGTCAATTCATATCCTGTCAAGCGAGCACTAGTCAAGTGTTGTGTTTTCATCTGATTTAAAAGGGCGTCGACTGAATGGGGCACTAACACAAGCAACCTGTGTGACGAGACTATTCCCTCACTTTGACGTATGGACACAGCTGTTGCCGCCACCGCTCGAAAACACCCAGGCAACGCACGGTGTACTCTGGTGTTCCTAATACTGGTGCAGAACAAAGAGCTTGACGTAACTGCTGGAAAGCATCCTGACATTCAGTAGTCCATGGGAGGGGCATCAGAGTGTCTTTAGTCAAAAGGGCTAACAAGGGTTTAGCAATGTAGGAAAAGCTAGGAATCCACTGCCTACAGAAGGAAGTAAGACCAATCAGTGCACGAACATCCTTCTGAGCACAGGGCACAGGCGTGTCTAAAATAGCTTGAATGCGGTCTGGTGTGAGTGCACGTCCCTCCTTAGACAGGAGGTGACCTAAATAGGTAACCTGCTGTCTACAATATTGCAATTTCTTCCGAGAGACTTTGTGATGATGAGATGCAAGGAACGATAGCAATAACAGTGTTCCTTCTTCACACTGTTCAGGGGTATCAGCAGCCAACAAGATGTCATCAACATATTGAATAAGAGCTACCCCTTTCGGTACAGGAAAAGAATCAAGCTGTCTTTTCAATGACTGGCTATAGATACTAGGACTCTCTGTATACCCTTGTGGAGCTCTACAAAATCTGAAGGATCGATTATTCAAAGTGAAGCCGAACAAATAATGGCTGTCATGATGAATAGGGATGGAGAAAAATGCATTTTTCAAATCTACTACGCTGAATGTAGTTGCAGTAGGAGGAATCATAGTAAGAAGTGTCGTGATATCAGAAACAACCGGGTATTGAGGCACTACTATCTTATTTACCTCTCGTAAGTCAATGATAAATCTATAGATTTTAGAATCTGTGTCTTTTTCAAAATGGGAAGAATAGGGCTATTACAGGTATTGTAGGGGACTTCTTCCACAACCCCCACTCTGATCAAATCCTGAACAATGTGTATCAATGCCTCTCCCCCTTCTCGAGAGATTTTATATTGGGGCAGTCGAGGCAACGAAGCACCCTCCTTCACTTGAATGTGTACTGGTGGAATAACCATTTGACCCACATCGGTATCTGATGTAGCCCACAAGGTACTAGGTAGCGATGCCAAAGCAATATCCTCTTTAATAAGGCAGGACCTTGCAACAGTAGGATAATTATCATTTAAAATGGCACGCACAGGGCGTGGCCAAGATGACGGAGAGCTAGGATGTGCTTCGGCTCCTCTCCTCCGCCCACTGATCCCTAGCACCGGCCCTGGTCCCCGAATCTTACCGGATGTGGGATCCTGGGGCTTCTAAAGCTGTGTGGAGCTCGGTGGTCCCGGTTTCGGGGGTCTTTGGAGCTCCGGTGGCCCTGGCGGCGATGTCCCTGTCCGGGGGCTGGGCCTGTTCCTGAAGCACGGTGCGGCGGAGCTGCGTGTGGCGGAGTTGGCCGCCCCCGGTGGCCGCGCTGCTGGGCGCTTGAGAGCGGCACGTGGAGGCAGTGATGACCTGCCGGTTGGTCCCCGGGACCCTTCCTGAACCCAGAGCCTGGGCCGGACGGCGGCCGGGAGTCGGCGGCCGCCATATTGCGGAGGACACAGCGACTCCCAGGTCACACCGGGAGGAGCTGCGGCCGGGGACTGCGGAGGCACCTGGCGGCGGAGCGGGTGGGCTCTCGGGGGGCGCTTCGGCCTCCGGCGAGTGGACGGGTCCAGCACACCGCAGCGGGCTGAGCTGCGGCGATCTCTTTCTCTGCCGCGGCCGCCATTTTGAGAGCCGGGGCCGCGGTGGTGCACCCCGTGCTGGCGCACAGAACTGTGGGAGACCTGGGCCCGGCCATCGGGAGGCAGCTCGACCTCGGGCCTGTGGCCCGCAGCACCCGGCAGCGCAGCCGAGATGACGAGGGGGCAGCCATTGCAGTGGGCGGAGTCCTGGGTCGCCCGAGAGCGGACATCTGTAGCGGATGGTGGTGGCGGCGGCCCGGCGGTCTCTGGCCTGGATCGCCCGGGTGGCCGCGGCGGTGAGTCCTCTGTGCCCCCCGCATGCTGTGGACTTCACGCTGGTGCTGCTCCTCGGCGTCTTTGGCTCTCCCCGCGGATCAGGCGGCTCCACGCCATTGCCCTGGCCGGATCCCGGTCTCCGGCGACGATACCCTAACAGCGGCCCTGACTGTGCGGCGCCCCCGGGCCCTCTAGCGATAGGCGCTTCGAGCCCAAGTGGAGCCTCCTCCTCACAACCTGCACCCCATCACAAGGAGCCCCCTGGCGCAGCCTGCTGCTCCTCTCCGGCGAAACAGAGGGGCTCTGTCTGCTCGCTGCGCTGCCGGCTTGCCCCCCCTGCAGCCCTGAAACCTACTACGTCTGGAAATCCGCACAGGGGGAGGCCACATAGGCCGCCGGTGGCGCTGCACGATGGACGCCGGTGGGTGGGGGGGAGCGCAGGCTGACGACGGGACTGAGACTCGCAGCCCGACCGAGGCCACAGCGGGAGACTTTCCTCACTGAGGGCGGCCCGGCTCTGGGGGCCCTCCGGCTGGGGCCGGCTGAGTATGACATCCACCCGGGGCAGGAAGGACAAACAACCCCCGAAAGAGAAATCGCTCAAAGATCTCTTTGCACGGGCTCAGAGCGAGGGTCCGACGGCAGCCAACCGTGAAGGATCAGCGGCGCAGATGGCTGACACTGCAGAAATGTCCGTGACACGGGCCTTCTTGGAGTCCTTGTTCGCGTCCCTGCGGGACGACCTCCAGACTGTAAAACGCGACCTAACGGCGGATATCAAGGACGTCCGCAGGGATATGGATGAAATAGGGGAAAGAGTGGCGTCCCTGGAGACCAGGAGCGACATGCGCTATACTGAACTGGAGGCCCTACGGCAGGAGGTGGTGAGAATCCACGAGCAACAAGTGGACGTCCAATCCGACTTGGAAGACTTAGAGACCGCTCACGCCGCCACAACATCCGCATCAGAGGGGTACGCACTGATGCAGAGGCGGGTGACATCTTGAGCTATGTGCGGGAGCTTTTCAACTTCATCATGGGCAATGCACCCGACTTCGATCTTAAATTGGACAGAGCACATCGCGTGGGCCCTCCCAGGGCGCCTTCGGCACCCCCAGCGGACATTCTGGTCTGCGTTCAAGACTACCGCACCAAGGAGGACATTCTCTGCAAGGCCCGCTCGCTGCAACCGATAACCTTCCTAGATCAGCCGTTGGCTCTCTATCAGGACCTAGCTGCGATCACGCTTCAGAGGCGCCGGCTATTCTGACCCATCACCGAGGCCTTACGACAAAAGAACATTTCCTACTCCTGGGGGCATCCATTCCGCCTAGTGTTTAGGCATGAAGGGAAGCTATTTCAACTCTGCTCCTTCAATGAAGCGTGCAAGCTCCTGGGGATCTCTCCACCCACAGACCACGACTCGGATGAGCACCCGGATCAGGACGCTCCCGACGGCCGCCCGAGATGGAGGCAGCAGCGCAGTCGACGCCGTATCAGGAAGACCGACCCGCAGGAGGTCAAGAGGGAGCAACAGGCTGCTATAGCGGCGGTGCCGGGGGCTCAGACTAATGCAACCTCCGAGTGATGGCCTCTGGCCACTGGGCTTTCACCTTTGCAGGTACCTGGTGGGCGGGGGGGACGGGAGGGAGCTCTTGTTGGCCACCATTCCACCCCAAAGACTTCCTTCCTTCTCCGGTTCATCCTGGGATGACGGACTATTGACAGACTGGGTAAATCTCTCCATTTTTGTCCTTTTTTGGTGCCAGTTGCGCCTTGGGGTTTTTGTTTATTGTTTTTTTTCTCTTTTCCTTTTCTTCTTCTTTCATGTAGGGTCTGACTCTCTCTCCTTTCCACGTCTTTCTCTTCTGGCTGCTTTCTGTTTCGGGGGGGCCTGGTCCAGGGAACGAGGGACTGTTTCCTCCTGTGCAAGTATATTGGAGCTTAGGCAGAGCAATGGTACACGCTAGGTACGTGGATATAGACCTGGGTAAATGACTTCATCTCCCATTAAAGTTCTCACTTTCAATGTCAGGGGACTCAATAATCCTATCAAGCGTAGGGCCCTGCTTTCCTATCTAGAGAGTACGCAAGCTGACATCTGTCTTCTGCAGGAGACACATCTCCTTCCAAGGGACTGCCACCGTCTCAAGTCACGCGCCTTCCCGATCCAATTCTTCTCTTCCGCATCCACCAAGACGGCAGGGGTAGCTATCCTGATTTCTAGGGCTTTCCAGGGGAAGGTGACACAGAAGGGGACCGAGATCAAGGGCAGACTCCTCACCTATCACCTTTCTATAGGGGGCCAAACGGTGGTGGTGGGCTCGGTTTACGCTCCTAATGAGGGACAGGAACGCTTCCTGCAGGATGCCCTTACAGACGCCACCGCAACCAGGAACGCCACATACTTTTAGGGGGTGATCTCAATATAGTGTTTAACAACGACTTAGACAGGTCTACCCAACGCACGAGTCAGGTAGGCGCCCTTTCTCACACGGGGTCCTTGTGGCTGCGCAACCTTGATCTCACTGACATTTGGAGACAGCATCACCCACACTCACGGGCTTTTTCCTATTACTCTAGCGCGCATAAAACCTACCCGAGACTGGATTATTTCCTCGGTACCAAGGCCATTTGCGAGGCCACGCTTGCTACTGATATCCTGGTTGCCTCTCTATCCGACCATAACCCGGTGGAAATCTCACTGGACCTCCCTCAGGCCAGCTGCCCACCTCGACAGTGGCGCTTTCGGCTCGCTCTGTTGCACAGGACAGATACGGTCACCCTGCTGCAGCGCGCTATCCAGGACTATCTCCCGCATAATGATACCCCGGACACATCGCTTTCGACAAGGTGGGAAGCCCTCAAGGCTGTCATTAGGGGGGAGGTCATCGCAATATCGTCTGCGGACAACGCGGACCGTAAGGCAAAGAGGGGGGAGTTGTCGCAACAGGTTCGAGAACTGGAGCAGATGCACCAGCGGACCGGAGCTCCCCGCATATGGCGACAGTTATCACTCGCACGGAAGCAACTGTCAGCCCTGGATCAGGATAAGGTGTTTACAGCTAAACGCCAGTAAGTCGGAAATTTTGCTGTTTGGAAGAGACAGTGATATGTGGTCAGAACAATGGTGGCCAGACCAACTAAAACCAGCACCAACACCAAAGGAGGCGGTTAAGAACTTGGGATTTTGGATTGATAGAGGGCTCTCTTTTGACGCCCAATCCAAAGTAGTTGCAGGAACTTGCTTTGGGCTCCTAAGAGGACTAAAACCCCTTCTTGGCTTCTTTGAGCCTAAAGTCCGGCAGATTATAATACAGGCTACAATCCTATCTAGAATGGTCTATGGCAATTCCCTTTATTTAGGTGCCAACAAATCCTGTATTCAGCGTCTGCAGAGAATACAAAATGCAGCAGCCCGCACTCTATTGGCGCTCCCGAAAACATGCTCTGTGTCCAGGTCTCTACCTAAACTACATTGGTTACCGGTAGAGAAAAGAATCCAGTTCAAGACGCTATGCGTCGCCCATAAAATCCTGACTCAACAAGCCTCCCCGGTTCTATCTGACCTGTTAACACCGTATGTTCCGAGTCGCTGCCTGCGGTCAGCTGTTCAAGGACTGGCATGTACCCCCAGAGCTCTAAGAGCCAGGGCTGGTGGCCGTTCCTTCAAAGTCCTGGCTGCCAGACTCTGGAACTCGCTTCCGACTGCCATTAGAGGGCTTCAAGATCACCTGGCCTTTCGGAAAGCCATAAAGACCTGGCTTTTCCCAGTATAACTGTCTTCCCTTCTCCCGAGCTGTTATTACTCACGGGTTTTGTAGGGGTAGCGCTGGGATGCCCCGTTGCTGGGGCAGCTATGCGCTGTATAAATCTGCTAATAATAATAATAATAATAATAATAAGGCTGAATACGCCGCAATGCGGCTGCAACATTCTTTTTCTACAGGGGGGGACAAGTGTGGCCGCCTCCTTGCGCACAAACTTCGTGAGGTGAGGTTACGCGAGGGCGTCCAGGAGAATAAGGATAGCGTCGGCAAAATATCCACTGACGATGCGGCTATCGCCGATACCTTCCGCAAGTACTATGATCACCTGTACGACGAGCAGCCCCTGGCAGAGGCGGATATCGTCTCTTACTTATCCAGAGCGGATCTTCCGACTTTGACACCGGATCAGGCGGCACATATCAAGCGGGAGATCAGGCCGGAGGAAGTTGTCTCCGCCATCGCCCGCCTGAAACTGGGTAAATCCCCGGGCCCCGATGGCTACACATCGGCCTTCTATAAGCAGTTCGGCGCGGTCCTTACTCCCTTGCTGACCCGGCTTTTTAATTCTTTCGCGGTGACGGGGGCCATCCCCTCTTCCATGCTGGAGGCGGCGATAGTCGTCCTCCCAAAACCTGGGAAGGATAAGTCGGTATGTGGTTCGTACCGGCCCTTATCTCTTTTGAATTTAGACCTGAAGCTTTATACCTCCATCTTGGCGAGCCGGATAGGCCCTATATGCAAGGGCTAGTGGACCCCGACCAGGCCGGGTTTATACCACAACGGCAGACATGTGACAACACGAAAAGGGTAACGCACCTTATCGAAAAAGCCTCCCGCATCCCGGGGAAACACATGCTGCTCACGGTAGACGCCGAGAAGGCCTTTGACCGGGTCCACTGGCCGTACCTCGAACAAGTGTTGAGCTGCATAGGTTTTGGGGACAAAATGCGGACACATATTTTTAACTGCTATCGCTCTCCCACAGCGACCGTAAGAATTAATGGGCACACCTCCGCTCCCTTCCCCATCCATAGGGGAACGCGGCAGGGTTGCCCCCTGTCGCCCCTACTTTTCGCTCTTTATATGGAGCCTATGGCAAAGAGGGTCCGGGATCATGCGCAAATCACGGGCATCCGCTTTGGGGGGGACACTCACACTATCAGCTTATATGCGGACGATGTGCTCCTCACGCTAGCGAACCCTGACGGAGCTCTGGGAGCTTTTCTAGAAGAACTGGACATCTTCGCGGCTGCGTCCGGGTTTAAAGTCAACCTATCTAAGTCGACGGCGATGAATCTATCTCTGCCACCCCAAGAGAAGGCAGACCTGCAGGCTCGTTACCCGTTATCGTGGTCGGACGACCCCGTCCCGTACTTGGGCTTATATCTGGCCCCCACCCTGCAGGGCATGAGACTTGCTAACTTCTCAGGTCTCCACACTCAGATCCAGGCTGAGCTCCGGAGATGGAAACACCATCAGATTTCTTGGCTGGGGCGAGTCGCCGCCATAAAAATGTCCGTCCTCCCCAAAATCCTTTACGTATTTCAGACGTTGCCTTTATCGCCCCCCACAGGATGGCTCCGAAAGATGCAATCAGACCTCTCTTCCTTTATTTGGCAGGGACGTAAGCCAAGACTGAAACGCGCAGTCAGCTTTCTCCCACCACATGATGGGGGTCTTGGGGTTCCCGACCTCGCCCTCTATTACAAGGCCACACAGCTACGATACCTGGTCGAATGGAGCCAGGCCGAATCTGAAAATAATTGGCTCTTCCAGGACCGCGCTGTGGCGGGAACCTCACTTAGGAAGATCCCCTTTCTCTTGAAGGCCCATCGTCCCCTTAACTTATATGCCTCACAAGTGACCCGTACAATACTCACGGTATGGGATCAGATGAATCTAAGTCATGAACTAACGTCTTTCCCCTCACCGCTCACGTCGATCCTTGACAACCCAGACTTTAGTCCGGTAATGGACCAGCAACCCTTTCAACGGTGGCGGGAATCCGGATGCTGGGCGTTGGGTCCCTTATTCGCCAATGGCGATTTCATCTCTTTCCCACAGCTCCGGGAGGACTTCGGTCTCCCAGAATCAGAATGCATGCGCTACCTTCAAGTCCGTCACTGGGCTCTACACCCTGCCAACCGTTCACAGGCGGCCAGACGTCTTACGCCATACGAACGCTGGCTAGTAACATGGTCCTCGGACAAAAAACTGACTTCAGATCTCTACAAGATGCTTCAATCCAGATATTCGCATATTTACCACGCGGGGCGAGCCAGATGGGAGCGGGAGCTTGGGCGTGATCTCAACCCTGAGGAGTGGGAGGGAGCTTGTTACAGGGCACGTCACACAGCGACACATGTTGGCCTTACAGAAACTCTTACTAAATTGGTTTACCATTGGTACTACACCCCAGAGAGGCTCCACCAGATCGATGCGACACTAAGCCCAGATTGCTGGCGGGGGTGTGGCGGGAGGGGCACTCTGGTCCACTATGGGACTGCACTCATCTCCGGTCATACTGGACACATGTCTTGGGATGAAGTGGATAAATATCTCGACACTGAAATACCCAGATTTCCCGCATACATTCTTTTAGGGGTGCCCAATCCTCTCACATACCCCCTCAGAGCCCGGAGAGGGAAGCAAATAGCTATAGCCTTAGGCTCAGCAGTCCAGAACATATTAATTCACTGGAGGTCTCCTCATATTCCTACACACACAGGCTGGTACCAACGCTTATGGCACGTATTGGGAATGGAGAAGATTTCCCTAACACTGGCAGGGAAGGGCTCTTCCTTCAGCGAGTTGTGGCAACCTTTTCTCACCCTACTCGCACAAGACTTTCGCGAGCTGGCTTGTCCGAGGTACTTACGCCTCTTATGCCTAACTGCTCCAGAACCCAATGTGTAACCTGACAGGTCATCTGTCTTGATAGGCTGCCTGCTCTAGCGCCATGCCATCAGCCTGGACCAGGGGCGGGAGGGGGGTGGCTCTTTTATCATTTCCTGTCTTCCTTTCAATCTTTGGGTGGCGGGTGGGGGGGAGATGTTTACTGTTTATATTGTGATACAACTGAGTTGCCTCTATTGCAGCTGGGCCCTGCGTGGCCCCGATGTTATGCCTTTCACTTCTGCAACTGCCAATAAAAAAGAGTTAAACCATAAAATGATGCGCACACCTTCTGGGAAACAACGTATTGTAGCACGAAAATGTTTAAGCATATCGATACCCACAATGTTATCTGGTGTGTTAGGAGAAAGCAGAAATGGACATGCAGCCGTGAATTTACGAAGACTAAATGCAAGTGGTTGTGACAGTGGGCTAAGGGAAGGTGTCCCATCGAATCCTATCAATGTTATTGTTGTGCCAGACGGGGGAGCCCTAGGAACCAATTGTTTAGACAAAGCACTACGAGTAGCTCCTGTATCAACCAGAAAACGATCAGTAGAACCCAAGACGCGTGCATCGACATAGGGACCCCTTTGATCTACTGGGACCTTAACCGGTTCCGTACCCCATCCTAGGCATTCCTATGCATAATCAGAATCCTTAGGATCATCAATCGAATAATCAGACACTTGATATTGATTTTGTCTGTCAAAAGCATTAAAAGAATCAGGATTGTGCGCAACTGCCTCAAATCTAGGACGACTATCCATGCCTCCTCTATTGCCTGAGTTCCCGGGACGACCTCTCATGTTTCCTCTACCCCGCTGATACTGCTGACCTTGCAAAAGGGGGCACTCAAAACGCCAATGTCCAATCTCTCTACAATAATCACACTGATCAGAAGACAAAGGTGCTCGCGGGAAAGGGGTGCACCAGAGTGATACATCGCACGTCCACCTCTACCACTACCTCTAAATGATGGACCATAGACTTGAGCCAACATAACTTTCGTCTTTAAATCCTTAACCTTTTTATCCTCCTTGCCTTTTGCTTCCAATTCCTGATGCTCATAATATTGGGCCATAGTTAAAAGGGAGACGGGGGAAGATGTAGTCCATGAACTCTCGCTGGCCTTTAGGCGACTAGCTATTTCTGGCAACATGTTCGCGACAAATTTGTCGATGAACAGATGCTTACCCGTGTCATCTGTGAACAACTGTCCACTAAAGTCATGAAATGTCTCTTCAAATCGGGTAAAGAAGTCTGAAACTGACTCATCTGCTTTCTGCTTACAAGACGCTAATGTAGTCCAATCTATCTTTTTAGGGGTATAAGAGTTTTCAACTTAATCATGATGGCTTTGGGAAGATCTAATATCTCCTGTTGTGGTTTCTGCACAGGCTCCCTAGCCGCATCCTTTTCCTCCAAGTGCACCCAAGTATCACCATAAGTTGTAATATCATCTACCTTCCTAATTAATCTCCACATATCGGGGGGTAAAATCAGTCCAAAAAACATGTCAATATCTGGCAGAGTCATAGTACAGGAGCTAATAGCTCCTTCCACTTCTTCATAAAAAGTGGCCGGGTTTTTCCGTGGATCAGGAAAAGCAGCTTTAAGAGCCATAACGTCTGCTCTACTCCAAGGAGTATAAACCCAATTATAGACAAAATATCCTTTTGCATCATCTGAATCTTTATCATCATTCGTACCTGCACCCTTCGGGGGAACATACAAAGGCGCAGCTTCGCGCATTGGTTTCACAGTAACTACAACATTACTAGGGTCATCATCTGACCCCGTAGCTCCTTCTTGCCGCACCGGGGTCTGAACTGTTTGTTCAGTTGTAGCTTTAGCAGCTGCTTTTTTCTCTTCGCGTAGACGGAATGTATCAATTCGCAATTTAACTACTCGCCTAATAAGGTCAGGCACCTGTGAAAGAAGAAAAGTGCCCTCACATAATTGCTTATGATCAGAATTTATATCAGAAGGTTCTAAATCGTCAGAATGTTTTCTAAAACTAGATACTACTTCCTCAGTAAAGTGCTCGACAAAATATAACTGCTCTAAATCTTTCCACTGCTGAACCATTGCTAGAATTTCAGGGGCTGAGGCACTCCCACGAGCTGCTTTACGAGCAGCGGATCAAAGAGTGGCCATGCGTTCAACAGTTAAGGTAGAGCGAGTTGTCCGCCCGACATCCTTATCTGCATCTTTTTCTTCTGAAGAAAAGTGCTCCTTATCAGAATCGTCATTCTTAGGGGCACTAGGGAATATATACGGGGGCGGAGGTCGATCTAATAAAATGCTGTCATCCTGAGGTTTATTAAGTATAGGGTAAACGGGGCGCCTAACAGGGTACTGGCCAGTTACCTCTAAACGACGCTCCCTATCTTCTTTCTCTCTTATTTCCTTCATCTCTTTATTTTTTAATTCTAATGCTTTCTGGTAGATAGTCTTGCACCGTGCTTTTTCTGCTATAGCTTCTTCTTTTCTCACTCTCTCATGCACTTCTTTCTCCCACATTCGTACACAATCAAACATATCCGGACGACTTTTACGTTGAAACACACACTGCTCTACATACTGAATCTTTTTAGCATCAAATGACCCATTCACCGGCCATCGTAGATCAGGATCCTTTTTAGTGTATTTGTTCCACAGTGTACTATACATTATGGAAGAAATACCGTATTTGACATACATATGCCTATTGGGTGTCCCCTCTGGGGGAGCCGGCTGACTGTTTTCTAAATCCATTGTGGTACCACCAAGACAGCAACACATCCTACGAAGTGCGCTACTAGCAGGCATGCCAAAAATATTATAATAAATATAATATTATCAGTTAAATAGTACTATCCCCAAATATAGTACTGATCCGAATATATCAAAAAATAGAGAAAAATCTCCTCATTACCTGCCCCTTTTCATTGCAATTAAAAGGTCCAAACCAAACCAAAATCTTGGCCAAGCTAATCCAAAATCAAGTGTCGCATCAGCGACCTTACCAAACAAAAGTCTCCAGCTTCCAACTGCCAATTACCTATGTGACCTAAGGGTCTGTAGAAAAAATTTACAACAATGGAGATCTCAGTCGGGACCATCCAACACCTGGAGGGTCAGATCGGGAAAACCGGAAAACACGTTGGTCTGCAAAGACGAAGGGTCTCCTCGTGCAGGGTACCTCCTCAGTAGATTCCTGTCTTCCGTCAAGACCACACCCTCGGATGGCCGCGTCTCCGTTGAGCCCCGCAAGTTGGGCGCCAATCTGTGGAAATTAGCCTTTTCAGGGGCCACCGGTGTAGGGTTCACCCTTATCTGTCCACGGGTCCTTAAACCACCAAAGAAGAAATTGGCACTGAAGCTGAAATATCAAATAAGTTTATTCATCACTCATGAGTGGGACTACATCTATACAGAGCCCTCAGGAACTGTATGAGGTAGTACATTGAAGTCTCAGAACACAGGCCTTATATACAACTTTTTCTGCACTGTAAGCATTGAGACTCAAAAGAGGAGGTACAGGCACACACAGGAATAGCTATTGACAAACATGGTCAGACAAGAATCACTTAGCCAGCAGAGTGGGAGGGGAAACCAAAACTGCTTACATCAGTTAAAATAGCCTGACAGTTACACTCTAAGACAGGTGCATTCTAGCAGCTACAGGTCTTTCTGGGCATACATTGCTCTGGCTCAGTGCTGAAGGAGTTAACTATAGTTGATGACTCAGGCAGAATAGAAAAGCAGGCAACAGTGAAGACGGAAGAAGCACATGGCTAGCACGTGGCTAACTAAAATGGCTGCTACAACCAAAATGGCTTCAGCTCATGCTAACAGCGATTTCTGTCGATTCCCACACCACGGTGCTGCCGAGTCAGAGTGCCACTGTGCGCCCGGGTCGCATTGCCAAGGAGCTGCCGTGTCACATTGCCAAGGTGCTGACAGGTCACAGTGCTGTGGAGCTGCCAGGACACAGTGTCACGGCGCTGCCGGGTAACATTGCCACGGCACTCTCGGGTAACATTGCCACGGCACTGCCGGGTCACAGTGCCATGAAGCTGCCAGGTCACAGTGACACGGTGGTGCCGGGTTACAGTGCCACAGCACTGCTGGGTGACATTGCCATGGCACTGCTGGGTGACAGTGCCATGGCGTTGCTGGGTCACAGTGGCATAACGCTGTCAGGTCACAGTGCCACGGCGCTGCTGGGTCACAGTGGTACAGCACTGCTGGATCACAGTGCCATGGTGCTGCCAGGTCACAGTGCCGCGGACCTGCCAGGACACAGTGTCACGGCGCTGCTGGGTAACATTGCCATGGCACTGCCGGGTCACAGTGCCATAGCGCTGCCAGGTCACAGTGCCACGGTGGTGCTGGGTTACAGTGCCACGCCACTGCTGGGTCACAGTGGTACAGCACTGCTGGATCACAGTGCCACATCGCTGCTGGGTCACAGTGCCACGGTGCTGCCGGGTCACAGTGGCTGTGTCCAACAGCAGGTTGTGTCCAACACTACATTGACCACCTCTACTGCTCTCATGGTTAGGGCACCAGGCACATTAAGCCAATTTTAGAATATGTAGTAACTGTTGTTGCTAGTGCCCATTTTTCCTCACTGACGCTCTCTGGTAGTGTTAGCCTTTTCTGGAGTTCAGAATTATCTAGTGGGGAAAGCTAGGCATGGCATCGGAGGAGGCTTCCAGGAGGCCAGGAATGGTGGGCTGCAATGCCCAATGAAAATGTGGATTTTGGCCTATAACAGCTGACTGGGAAACACTGCAGCTTCCAGAGTCCACCCATCACTGGAGTCACCGTGCCACCCTTATGCACCCTCCTTCACTTCAATCAGAATGAGGACAAGATGTATGAAGATTCCATGTGCAAAATGTGGTCACACGTTGTGCACCAAACTTTGCTAATGGAACAAAGTGTTGTGAAGCGACCTATGTATAGATCGGTGGTTCACAAAGTTCCCGTTCAGGGTGGGTCGCAATCCGGCCCTTACCCCCCACGCCCCGCTGCAGTGCTATTTGTGATGAAGGTCACAAATTAAACTCACTCCAATTGGTGGTCACGCCAGGGGTGATGACCTATGTGCTCAGCAGATCACCATGTCTGTAATCGCTTTTGAAATGTTGCTTTAAAAGCCGCCCGTTTTCCTCAGAGGAAACAGAGGTGTATTTAAAAATATATATTTTTGAAAGGTTTGAGTGGGCTGTCACGCCTCGGCCACTCCCTTCTCCCCAATAAACGTTTTTACATTGATAAAGGGGAAGAGGTCCTTCACTTTTGTGAATGAGTTACCACGGCAACTTGGGAGTGGGCAACCTTTCAATGATTTGCGACTGAATCACTGTCACAAAACATTGACACATTGCATTGCGAATCACAATTCAGAAGAAATTACCTCAACATGCCCCTTCCAAATAGCGATTTATTTTGCATTTCTAAACCCATTTTGCAATTCGGAAACTATTTAATGAATCACAAGATGGTTTTAGTACACAACAAAAGCCATTTTGTGGTTGCAAACCGTGTGATTTGGAAATTACACACTTTGCGACCACAAATTTGCTTTGTGCATCTACCGTATAGTCTCCTTTTTAGGTCTCGACCTAGCGACGCAGCGCGAAGCGCTGTCGCTAGCGAGACTTATTGTTGCTGACTTGCTTCGGAAGGGAGACAGGAGCTGTGCACGCGCAGGACGGACTTGAAATGTGAACGCGCCCGTGAACACGCGATGTGCACATCTCCTGTCCCCCTTCCGTCCTCGCAAGCCTCATGCAATATTACTTTCTTTTTTTAATGCGCACGCAAGCTCCAAGCGCGGCGCGCTTTACATGCACAGCATGCCTCACTCCACTTACCTGCTGTTGTGGGGACTCTGCGCTGCTCCTCGGCTGGTCTCCGTCTTCAGCCGGTCCCCGCAGCACTTCTTCAACTACGGCGGCGAAGTACGCAGGCGCCGCCACTGGGCACGAGCCGCAGGCCACGCCGATGTGCACGCTCACGGCGTGCCTACAACGCGCGCATGGCGCTCTTTTACTTTCCCTTGTTTTGCATGTGGTTGGTACTGGGGCTCACCCGGGAGTGCGAGGGGCTCAGGCTGCGTGGATGCCGCCCTCCCCTGGCTCGACATCGAGGGACTGACCGGATAGACTTGATTTGTGAAGGGACGTGGAGGGGACGGACTGCCGGTCGCGGGCTTGATCCCCTTCTTGAACTGCGCCCACCCGGGTCGCCGCAGCAGAAGCGGCAGACGATACTGAGGTGAGCTCCAAAGAGGTGTGGCCTGCACACAGGTGAGAGGCTCTGCGTTTTGGAGTTTGGGCCGGCCGGTGGTGGGGAGGGGAGCGCGGGATCCGCTGGCACGCTTCTCCGCCCTCCCTCCACGCGGCTCAACCAAAGCCAAAGCGACGACATACTCAGCATTACCGAGAATGAGGGAGCCCTCTCCTGCCAATCTCACTCATTCTTGGCGGCTTTGGAGAAGGGAACCGGGGAGCTCTGCGCTTGTTTTTAGCAGCAGTTGGTGGTCTACGGTGCAGAGTGCAGCTGATAGGACAAGGCTTACTGGCGCTGCGACAACAATTCAAGCCGACTATGTTCTTGAGGTCATCCCAGATGGCGATTAGCGCTGCTTCCATGTTACCTCCAGCTCTGAATTCTATCCGCCAGAAAGAGTTTGTTTTGCTGAGTGAAGTCACAGATCTAATTGAGAAGGCAGCCTTCTATTGTTTTTTTTCCCCTTATGAATGGTCCATTGGCTATTGATCTGCATTTGCGGGGCCCTGCTGTTCCCGCATTATTCTCGCTTTGACCACCACTTGAGCGCTCTGCGAGGGGGGGGAGGGCGAGGTACAAACTGGTTATGTATATGTTATATGATTACTTCACCTGAATGTTCACTGTCATTGTTTTTTCGGTTTAGAGCGCAAACTATGCCCGAAGGAGCACTTTACATGAACACTATTTACTTCACACAAAGACACATTCTTTTTTTGATTTTTAGGCATGGGAAGTTTCAGTCATTTGCCCAGAATAACAGGATGTTGAGGCGACACCAAGGCTCAAACCTGGTTCCCCAGTTCCGCCGGTGGCAGTTCTGACCTTAATGCCACATCTTCTTTAAAAATCAATAACAAAGCCAAATAATTTGCACTGAGCTATTTGTCTTTGTTGATGTTTTACAGATGTTGCAACATGATTTAAAGTAAACAAAAAAAGCGCTATGAAGAGGTCAACTTTGGCCGCACCATAGTGCTTTGTTTTTATTTACTTCGAGTGATGTTGCATAGCAGCCTGCATTGCTGTGCACCACCTTTAAAAACATTAACAAAGCCAGATAGCTCCGTAGAGCAATTTTGCTTTGTTAATGGTTTCTAAAGATGTTGCAGAGCAGAATGTTGTGCAACGTCTTAAAGTTAGCTAAAAAGAAGTGCTCTGACTCCGCAAACACTGGATGCACCATAGCGCTTTGATTGTATTTGCTTTGAGCCATGTTGCACAGCAGTCAGTGCTGCTGTGCATCATCTTTGAAAAATATTGACAATGCTAGTAGGTCTTGCATCGGGGAAATCTATTAGCTTTGGCAGTGCTTGTTATTGTATGTATTGGAAGCAGTTTACAAAATCCTTCTTTTTTAGAGCACTGAAAATCCTCTAACCTTTCCTGCATAAAGGATGCATGTGTAGCTAAGCTAGCCCCTTGGAAGTGATTCCCTTGGACGTGGGCAAAGAGGACTGACTGTCTGTCCCATATTGGCTTTTGGGATGAGCTGAGACTTTCAAAACAAGCATTTGCGATGCAATAGGTCTCGCAGTTACGCAAGTTTAAGCTATTTGCATTGTAAATGACAATGCCTTTTATTCAGGTTTTTAAAACGAAAACAAAAATAAAAGGCATTGTTATTTGCAATGTCAATAGCTCAAACTTGCGTAAATGCGAGACCTATTGCATTGCAAATGCTTGTTGAAGTTTGAAATCCTGGCCTCCCTGGAGGGCAGGGCTGAGAGCTACGGCCAGGCTGGGCCTCATGAGGACGGATACCTTCTCTGCGAGGTCCCACTGAAGTTTTGGTTCTCAGACAGGCTCACATCAGAAACTCTTGCCACCCAAAGTCACCCTTTTCTCTGGCAGGTCATTAACATCCCGGAAATGGATTTACTTCTGCTTGTGACAGCAGTTGATTGGCAGCCATTTCTAGGGTGGGAATGTGTCATGGAGAGGTTTGCTCCCACGTGGTATGCCGACTTTACGACTGTATGAAATGATTTACTCCTGTACTGAGACAATGTCACGCCTCGGAAATCCAAATATTGTGCTTAAATACGAAAATCTGCGTTTGTAACCAAGCGTTTTCCATACATGAGCTGCACCTGCACATGCAAGTGGCTTTCCTTTCATCCCTAACCCACTCATCAGTCATTGTAAAGCACTATGAGGTAGAAGAAAGGTGACCAAAGCGCTATACGAAACGAATAAAAAGATGAAGCAGAGAGTTTACAGGCGCTGCTAGCTCTGGATCTTAGAGGACCTCCGAAAGCCTTTCCTGTAAACCAGGTAATGTTCGTTGTTTGTCCTCTGGCAGCTGAGAGCATCACTTCACTACAGGTCGGAGATGGACTGTCTGGCAGCTAGGCGCATGCGCCCTGTTCTATCCAATGCCGAGCATCCCCTGCTCAGGACCCCTCCCATCTGCCCTCAACCCACCAGAAAGATGCTCATCTGGTCACATTCGCCCAGTAGACCAATAAAGAAAAGGCAGAACAGGATGTATTATTGGATAAAAAAAACGATTGTATCAATCAATCAGGAGGAACGTCTTTCTGTGCTGCCCTATCAGTGAGTACCTGCTGGAGAAAGACCCTCCTCTTGTCCATCTGAGGCATTTAATGACACGTCACCAGCTTGAAATGGGCGGCATTGGAGTACAGAGCACCTTAAATGCTTGTCTGGCAATGGGCAAGGATGGGGGAGGGGTCGGATCCTAATACAGCCCCAACCCTCCTGCAGATAATGGTCCTCATTGATGAGGCCCCTTGCGCCGCTGGGGCGTCACTTCCTGTGACGTTCCGTGGCGCAGGAGCCTGCTCCATATTTAACAGGCAGCACTAAGCCACTTTTTTTGTCTTAATACTACCACGTAAATATGGTTCCCTTTAACACAGTTTTCTGCGTTAAAGGGGTGTGCAATGGGTGTTGCTGGAGGCATTCCCAGAAACATCCATGGCTTTTTGACACTGCCCCAGATTTATGAACAATCGTATATCTGAGGCAGCGCCAAAAACTTAGGCCGCGTAAGGGAGGCACAACGAGGAGAAATATCTTTATTTCTCCTCGTTTTTCCTTTTTCTAAGTGCGCTGCATTCTGCAGCACACTTAGAAAGAGGAAAAAGCCTCGTGTGATTGTTTTTGTGCAGGAAAAGTCCCGTCCTGCACAAAAATAATCATCACCGCAGCGCAAACACCCTTGCACCACGGTGCAAAGGTGCCTGCATTGGCGCACGGCAGCCCATTGTGCGCCGGCGCAGGGTAAAAGGACAGGAATGTGCCGTATCTGATAGCTACAGCGCAATCCTGCCCTTTTCTTTTACTGTAGGGCAGCGCAGCAGGAAGGCCTGCAGCGCTGCCCTACGGTAAAACCTCATAAATGAGGCCCAATATGTTTACCTATACCTCACAAGGCTGCTGCTGAAGTGTCCTATTGATATGCAGCCTATTGTGGGAAATGTATAAAATGTTCGTGATTGCCAAATCTTTTTATTTCAGACATCACATATGTGCGTGCACCTTTCCTTCTGGGTTACCTGTGCTCCAGCCACGGTCATAGCACTCAGGGTGGGCCAGCCGCCAGGGCTTTAAGTGATACCAAAGGGGATGATGGACGGAGCGTTAGAGCAAATCAAACACTCACCCCCAGTCAACTGATCTGGGTTTAATCCATCATCATTCTTTAGCTCACTCCACCACCCCAGTTCAGACATGGCCATATGCAAATCAGTCTGACCCTGTGCCTCATGGGAACAGTCCAGCCCGAACTGCCAAGCCATGTCTTCCCTGGACCGGAAACAAGCATCCTGGGACCGGTTTCGGGTTCAAAACCCTCATCAGCCAGGCTATCTTGAATCCAGTGGCAAAGTGAGCAAGGGACCCACGTCTGGGCATACCCTGCCAACTTAGGGCGAGCAAAGCGATACCAAAGGGGATGATGGACGGAGCGTTAGAGCAAATCAAACACTCACCCCCAGTCAACTGATCTGGGTTTAATCCATCATCATTCTTTAGCTCACTCCACCACCCCAGTTCAGACATGGCCATATGCAAATCAGTCTGACCCTGTGCCTCATGGGATCAGTCCAGCCCGAACTGCCAAGCCATGTCTTCCCTGGACCGGAAACAAGCACCCTGGGACCGGTTTCGGGTTCAAAACCCTCATCAGCCAGGCTATCTTGAATCCAGTGGCAAAGTGAGCAAGGAACCCACGTCTGGGCATACCCTGCCAACTTAGGGCGAACAAAGCGATACCAAAGGGAATGATGGACAGAGCGTTAGAGCAAATCAAACACTCACCCCCAGTCAACTGATCTGGGTTTAATCCATCATCATTCTTTTGCTCACTCCACCACCCCAGTTCAGACATGGCCATATGGAAATCAGTCTGACCCTGTGCCTCATGGGAACAGCCCAGCCCGAACTGCCAAGCCATGTCTTCCCTGGACCGGAAACAAGCATCCTGGGACCGGTTTCGGGTTCAAAACCCTCATCAGCCAGGCTATCTTCAATCCAGTGGCAAAGTGAGCAAGGGACCCACGTCTGGGCTATACCCTGCCAACTTAGGGCGAACAAAGCGATACCAAAGGGGATGATGGACGGAGCATTAGAGCAAATCAAACACTCACCCCCAGTCAACTGATCGGGGTTTAATCCATCAACATTCTTTAGCTCACTCCACCACCCCAGTTCAGACATGGCCATATGCAAATCAATATGACCCTGTGCCTCATGGGAACAGTCCAGCCCGAACTGCCAAGCCATGTCTTCCCTCAACCGGAAACAAGCATCCTGGGACCGGTTTCGGGTTAAAAACCCTCATCAGCCAGGCTATCTTGAATCCAGTGGCAAAGTGAGCAAGGGACCCACGTCTGGGCATACCCTGCCAACTTAGGGCGAAAAAAGCGATACCAAATAGGATGATGGACGGAGCATTAGAGCAAATCAAACACTCACCCCCAGTCAACTGATCTGGGTTTAATCCATTATCATTCTTTAGCTCACTCCACCACCCCAGTTCAGACATGGCCATATGCAAATCAGTCTGACCCTGTGCCTCATGGGAACAGTCCAGCCCGAACTGCCAAGCCATGTCTTCCCTGGACCGGAAACAAGCATCCTGGGACCGGTTTCGGGTTCAAAACCCTCATCAGCCAGGCTATCTTGAATGCAGTGGCAAAGTGAGCAAGGGACCGACGTCTGGGCATACCCTGCCAACTTAGGGCGAACAAAGCGATACCAAAGGGGATGATGGACAGAGCGTTAGAGCAAATCAAACACTCACCCTCAGTCAACTGATCTGGGTTTAATCCATCATCATTCTTTAGCTCACTCCACCACCCCAGTTCAGACATGGCCATATGCAAATCAGTCTGACCCTGTGCCTCATGGGAACAGTCCAGCCCGAACTGCCAAGCCATGTCTTCCCTGGACCGGAAACAAGCATCCTGGGACCGGTTTTGGGTTCAAAACCCTCATCAGCCAGGCTATCTTGAATCCAGTGGCAAAGTGAGCAAGGGACCCACGTCTGGGCATACCCTGCTAACTTAGGGCGAACAAAGCGATACCAAAGGGGATGATGGACGGAGCGTTAGAGCAAATCAAACACTCACCTCCAGTCAACTGATCTGGGTTTAATCCATCTTCATTCTTTAGCTCACTCCACCACCCCAGTTCAGACATGGCCATATGCAAATCAGTCTGACCCTGTGCCTCATGGGAACAGTCCAGCCCGAACTGCCAAGCCATGTCTTCCCTGGACCGGAAACAAGCATCCTGGGACCGGTTTCGGGTTCAAAACCCTCATCAGCCGGGCTATCTTGAATCCAGTGGCAAAGTGAGCAAGGGACCCACGTCTGGGCATACCCTGCCAACTTAGGGCGAACAAAGCGATACCAAAGGGGATGATGGACAGAGCGTTAGAACAAATCAAACACTCACCCCCAGTCAACTGATCTGGGTTTAATCCATCATCATTCTTTAGCTCACTCCACCACCCCAGTTCAGACATGGCCATATGCAAATCAGTCTGACCCTGTGCCTCATGGGAACAGTCCAGCCCGAACTGCCAAGCCATGTCTTCCCTGGACCGGAAACAAGCACCCTTGGACCGGTTTCGGGTTCAAAACCCTCATCAGCCAGGCTATCTTGAATACAGTGGCAAAGTGAGCAAGGAACCCACGTCTGGGCATACCCTGCCAACTTAGGGCGAACAAAGCGATACCAAAGGGAATGATGGACAGAGCGTTAGAGCAAATCAAACACTCACCCCCAGTCAACTGATCTGGGTTTAATCCATCATCATTCTTTAGCTCACTCCACCACCCCAGTTCAGACATGGCCATATGCAAATCAGTCTGACCCTGTGCCTCATGGGAACAGTCCAGCCCGAACTGCCAAGCCATGTCTTCCCTGGACCGGAAACAAGCATCCTGGGACCGGTTTTGGGTTCAAAACCCTCATCAGCCAGGCTATCTTCAATCCAGTGGCAAAGTGAGCAAGGGACCCACGTCTGGGCATACCCTGCCAACTTAGGGCGAGCAAAGCGATACCAAAGGGGATGATGGACGGAGCGTTAGAGCAAATCAAACACTCACCCCCAGTCAACTGATCTGGGTTTAATCCATCATCATTCTTTAGCTCACTCCACCACCCCAGTTCAGACATGGCCATATGCAAATCAGTCTGACCCTGTGCCTCATGGGAACAGTCCAGCCCGAACTGCCAAGCCATGTCTTCCCTGGACCGGAAACAAGCATCCTGGGACCGGTTTCGGGTTCAAAACCCTCATCAGCCAGGCTATCTTCAATCCAGTGGCAAAGTGAGCAAGGGACCCACGTCTGGGCTATACCCTGCCAACTTAGGGCGAACAAAGCGATACCAAAGGGGATGATGGACGGAGCATTAGAGCAAATCAAACACTCACCCCCAGTCAACTGATCGGGGTTTAATCCATCAACATTCTTTAGCTCACTCCACCACCCCAGTTCAGACATGGCCATATGCAAATCAGTCTGACCCTGTGCCTCATGGGAACAGTCCAGCCCGAACTGCCAAGCCATGTCTTCCCTCGACCGGAAACAAGCATCCTGGGACCGGTTTCGGGTTAAAAACCCTCATCAGCCAGGCTATCTTGAATGCAGTGGCAAAGTGAGCAAGGGACCGACGTCTGGGCATACCCTGCCAACTTAGGGCGAACAAAGCGATACCAAAGGGGATGATGGACAGAGCGTTAGAGCAAATCAACCACTCACCCTCAGTCAACTGATCTGGGTTTAATCCATCATCATTCTTTAGCTCACTCCACCACCCCAGTTCAGACATGGCCATATGCAAATCAGTCTGACCCTGTGCCTTATGGGAACAGTCCAGCCCGAACTGCCAAGCCATGTCTTCCCTGGACCAGAAACAAGCATCCTGGGACCGGTTTTGGGTTCAAAACCCTCATCAGCCAGGCTATCTTGAATCCAGTGGCAAAGTGAGCAAGGGACCCACGTCTGGGCATACCCTGCCAACTTAGGGCGAACAAAGCGATACCAAAGGGGATGATGGACGGAGCGTTAGAACAAATCAAACACTCACCTCCAGTCAACTGATCTGGGTTTAATCCATCTTCATTCTTTAGCTCACTCCACCACCCCAGTTCAGACATGGCCATATGCAAATCAGTCTGACCCTGTGCCTCATGGGAACAGTCCAGCCCGAACTGCCAAGCCATGTCTTCCCTGGACCGGAAACAAGCATCCTGGGACCGGTTTTGGGTTCAAAACCCTCATCAGCCAGGCTATCTTGAATCCAGTGGCAAAGTGAGCAAGGGACCCACGTCTGGGCATACCCTGCTAACTTAGGGCGAACAAAGCGATACCAAAGGGGATGATGGACGGAGCGTTAGAGCAAATCAAACACTCACCTCCAGTCAACTGATCTGGGTTTAATCCATCTTCATTCTTTAGCTCACTCCACCACCCCAGTTCAGACATGGCCATATGCAAATCAGTCTGACCCTGTGCCTCATGGGAACAGTCCAGCCCGAACTGCCAAGCCATGTCTTCCCTGGACCGGAAACAAGCATCCTGGGACCGGTTTCGGGTTCAAAACCCTCATCAGCCGGGCTATCTTGAATCCAGTGGCAAAGTGAGCAAGGGACCCACGTCTGGGCATACCCTGCCAACTTAGGGCGAACAAAGCGATACCAAAGGGGATGATGGACAGAGCGTTAGAACAAATCAAACACTCACCCCCAGTCAACTGATCTGGGTTTAATCCATCATCATTCTTTAGCTCACTCCACCACCCCAGTTCAGACATGGCCATATGCAAATCAGTCTGACCCTGTGCCTCATGGGAACAGTCCAGCCCGAACTGCCAAGCCATGTCTTCCCTGGACCGGAAACAAGCATCCTTGGACCGGTTTCGGGTTCAAAACCCTCATCAGCCAGGCTATCTTGAATACAGTGGCAAAGTGAGCAAGGAACCCACGTCTGGGCATACCCTGCCAACTTAGGGCGAACAAAGCGATACCAAAGGGAATGATGGACAGAGCGTTAGAGCAAATCAAACACTCACCCCCAGTCAACTGATCTGGGTTTAATCCATCATCATTCTTTAGCTCACTCCACCACCCCAGTTCAGACATGGCCATATGCAAATCAGTCTGACCCTGTGCCTCATGGGAACAGTCCAGCCCGAACTGCCAAGCCATGTCTTCCCTGGACCGGAAACAAGCATCCTGGGACCGGTTTTGGGTTCAAAACCCTCATCAGCCAGGCTATCTTCAATCCAGTGGCAAAGTGAGCAAGGGACCCACGTCTGGGCATACCCTGCCAACTTAGGGCGAGCAAAGCGATACCAAAGGGGATGATGGACGGAGCGTTAGAGCAAATCAAACACTCACCCCCAGTCAACTGATCTGGGTTTAATCCATCATCATTCTTTAGCTCACTCCACCACCCCAGTTCAGACATGGCCATATGCAAATCAGTCTGACCCTGTGCCTCATGGGAACAGTCCAGCCCGAACTGCCAAGCCATGTCTTCCCTGGACCGGAAACAAGCATCCTGGGACCGGTTTCGGGTTCAAAACCCTCATCAGCCAGGCTATCTTCAATCCAGTGGCAAAGTGAGCAAGGGACCCACGTCTGGGCTATACCCTGCCAACTTAGGGCGAACAAAGCGATACCAAAGGGGATGATGGACTGAGCATTAGAGCAAATCAAACACTCACCCCCAGTCAACTGATCGGGGTTTAATCCATCAACATTCTTTAGCTCACTCCACCACCCCAGTTCAGACATGGCCATATGCAAATCAGTCTGACCCTGTGCCTCATGGGAACAGTCCAGCCCGAACTGCCAAGCCATGTCTTCCCTCGACCGGAAACAAGCATCCTGGGACCGGTTTCGGGTTAAAAACCCTCATCAGCCAGGCTATCTTGAATGCAGTGGCAAAGTGAGCAAGGGACCGACGTCTGGGCATACCCTGCCAACTTAGGGCGAACAAAGCGATACCAAAGGGGATGATGGACAGAGCGTTAGAGCAAATCAACCACTCACCCTCAGTCAACTGATCTGGGTTTAATCCATCATCATTCTTTAGCTCACTCCACCACCCCAGTTCAGACATGGCCATATGCAAATCAGTCTGACCCTGTGCCTTATGGGAACAGTCCAGCCCGAACTGCCAAGCCATGTCTTCCCTGGACCAGAAACAAGCATCCTGGGACCGGTTTTGGGTTCAAAACCCTCATCAGCCAGGCTATCTTGAATCCAGTGGCAAAGTGAGCAAGGGACCCACGTCTGGGCATACCCTGCTAACTTAGGGCGAACAAAGCGATACCAAAGGGGATGATGGACGGAGCGTTAGAACAAATCAAACACTCACCTCCAGTCAACTGATCTGGGTTTAATCCATCTTCATTCTTTAGCTCACTCCACCACCCCAGTTCAGACATGGCCATATGCAAATCAGTCTGACCCTGTGCCTCATGGGAACAGTCCAGCCCGAACTGCCAAGCCATGTCTTCCCTGGACCGGAAACAAGCATCCTGGGACCGGTTTTGGGTTCAAAACCCTCATCAGCCAGGCTATCTTGAATGCAGTGGCAAAGTGAGCAAGTGACCGACGTCTGGGCATACCCTGCCAACTTAGGGCGAACAAAGCGATACCAAAGGGGATGATGGACAGAGCGTTAGAGCAAATCAAACACTCACCCTCAGTCAACTGATCTGGGTTTAATCCATCATCATTCTTTAGCTCACTCCACCACCCCAGTTCAGACATGGCCATATGCAAATCAGTCTGACCCTGTGCCTCATGGGAACAGTCCAGCCCGAACTGCCAAGCCATGTCTTCCCTGGACCGGAAACAAGCATCCTGGGACCGGTTTTGGGTTCAAAACCCTCATCAGCCAGGCTATCTTGAATCCAGTGGCAAAGTGAGCAAGGGACCCACGTCTGGGCATACCCTGCTAACTTAGGGCGAACAAAGCGATACCAAAGGGGATGATGGACGGAGCGTTAGAACAAATCAAACACTCACCTCCAGTCAACTGATCTGGGTTTAATCCATCTTCATTCTTTAGCTCACTCCACCACCCCAGTTCAGACATGGCCATATGCAAATCAGTCTGAACCTGTGCCTCATGGGAACAGTCCAGCCCGAACTGCCAAGCCATGTCTTCCCTGGACCGGAAACAAGCATCCTGGGACCGGTTTTGGGTTCAAAACCCTCATCAGCCAGGCTATCTTGAATCCAGTGGCAAAGTGAGCAAGGGACCCACGTCTGGGCATACCCTGCTAACTTAGGGCGAACAAAGCGATACCAAAGGGGATGATGGACGGAGCGTTAGAGCAAATCAAACACTCACCTCCAGTCAACTGATCTGGGTTTAATCCATCTTCATTCTTTAGCTCACTCCACCACCCCAGTTCAGACATGGCCATATGCAAATCAGTCTGACCCTGTGCCTCATGGGAACAGTCCAGCCCGAACTGCCAAGCCATGTCTTCCCTGGACCGGAAACAAGCATCCTGGGACCGGTTTCGGGTTCAAAACCCTCATCAGCCGGGCTATCTTGAATCCAGTGGCAAAGTGAGCAAGGGACCCACGTCTGGGCATACCCTGCCAACTTAGGGCGAACAAAGCGATACCAAAGGGGATGATGGACAGAGCGTTAGAACAAATCAAACACTCACCCCCAGTCAACTGATCTGGGTTTAATCCATCATCATTCTTTAGCTCACTCCACCACCCCAGTTCAGACATGGCCATATGCAAATCAGTCTGACCCTGTGCCTCATGGGAACAGTCCAGCCCGAACTGCCAAGCCATGTCTTCCCTGGACCGGAAACAAGCACCCTGGGACCGGTTTCGGGTTCAAAACCCTCATCAGCCAGGCTATCTTGAATCCAGTGGCAAAGTGAGCAAGGAACCCACGTCTGGGCATACCCTGCCAACTTAGGGCGAACAAAGCGATACCAAAGGGAATGATGGACAGAGCGTTAGAGCAAATCAAACACTCACCCCCAGTCAACTGATCTGGGTTTAATCCATCATCATTCTTTAGCTCACTCCACCACCCCAGTTCAGACATGGCCATATGGAAATCAGTCTGACCCTGTGCCTCATGGGAACAGCCCAGCCCGAACTGCCAAGCCATGTCTTCCCTGGACCGGAAACAAGCATCCTGGGACCGGTTTTGGGTTCAAAACCCTCATCAGCCAGGCTATCTTCAATCCAGTGGCAAAGTGAGCAAGGGACCCACGTCTGGGCATACCCTGCTAACTTAGGGCGAACAAAGCAATACCAAAGGGGATGATGGACGGAGCGTTAGAGCAAATCAAACACTCACCTCCAGTCAACTGATCTGGGTTTAATCCATCTTCATTCTTTAGCTCACTCCACCACCCCAGTTCAGACATGGCCATATGCAAATCAGTCTGACCCTGTGCCTCATGAGAACAGTCCAGCCCGAACTGCCAAGCCATGTCTTCCCTGGACCGGAAACAAGCATCCTGGGACCGGTTTCGGGTTCAAAACCCTCATCAGCCAGGCTATCTTGAACCCAGTGGCAAAGTGAGCAAGGGACCCACGTCTGGGCATACCCTGCCAACTTAGGGCGAACAAAGCGATACCAAAGGGGATGATGGACGGAGCGTTAGAGCAAATCAAACACTAACCCCCAGTCAACTGATCTGGGTTTAATCCATCATCATTCTTTAGCTCACTCCACCACCCCAGTTCAGACATGGCCATATGCAAATCAGTCTGACCCTGTGCCTCATGGGAACAGTCCAGCCCGAACTGCCAAGCCATGTCTTCCCTGTACCGGAAACAAGCATCCTGGGACCGGTTTCAGGTTTAAAACCCTCAACAGCCAGGCTATCTTGAATCCAGTGGCAAAGTGAGCAAGGGACCCACGTCTGGGCATACCCTGCCAACTTAGGGCGAACAAAGCGATACCAAAGGGGATGATGGATGGAGTGTTAGAGCAAATCAAACACTCACCCCCAGTCAACTGATCTGGGTTTAATCCATCATCATTCTTTAGCTCACTCCACCACCCCAGTTCAGACATGGCCATATGCAAATCAGTCTGACCATGTGCCTCATGGGAACAGTCCAGCCCGAACTGCCAAGCCATGTCTTCCCTGGACCGGAAACAAGCATCCTGGGACCGGTTTCGGGTTCAAAACCCTCATCAGCCAGGCTATCTTGAATCCAGTGGCAAAGTGAGCAAGGGACCCACGTCTGGGCATACCCTGCCAACTTAGGGCGAACAAAGCGATACCAAAGGGGATGATGGACGGAGCGTTAGAACAAATCAAACACTCACCTCCAGTCAACTGATCTGGGTTTAATCCATCTTCATTCTTTAGCTCACTCCACCACCCCAGTTCAGACATGGCCATATGCAAATCAGTCTGACCCTGTGCCTCATGGGAACAGTCCAGCCCGAACTGCCAAGCCATGTCTTCCCTGGACCGGAAACAAGCATCCTGGGACCGGTTTCGGGTTCAAAACCCTCATCAGCCAGGCTATCTTGAATCCAGTGGCAAAGTGAGCAAGGGACCCACGTCTGGGCATACCCTGCCAACTTAGGGCGAACAAAGCGATACCAAAGGGGATGATGGACGGAGCGTTAGAGCAAATCAAACACTCACCTCCAGTCAACTGATCTGGGTTTAATCCATCTTCATTCTTTAGCTCACTCCACCACCCCAGTTCAGACATGGCCATATGCAAATCAGTCTGACCCTGTGCCTCATGGGAACAGTCCAGCCCGAACTGCCAAGCCATGTCTTCCCTGGACCGGAAACACAGCATCCTGGGACCGGTTTCGGGTTCAAAACCCTCATCAGCCAGGCTATCTTGAATCCAGTGGCAAAGTGAGCAAGGGACCCACGTCTGGGCATACCCTGCCAACTTAGGGCGAACAAAGCGATACCAAAGGGGATGATGGACGGAGCGTTAGAACAAATCAAACACTCACCCCCAGTCAACTGATCTGGGTTTAATCCATCATCATTCTTTAGCTCACTCCACCACCCCAGTTCAGACATGGCCATATGCAAATCAGTCTGACCCTGTGCCTCATGGGAACAGTCCAGCCAGAACTGCCAAGCCATGTCTTCCCTGGACCGGAAACAAGCATCCTGGGACCGGTTTCGGGTTCAAAACCCTCATCAGCCAGGCTATCTTGAATCCAGTGGCAAAGTGAGCAAGGGACCCACGTCTGGGCATACCCTGCCAACTTAGGGCGAACAAAGCGATACCAAAGGGAATGATGGACGGAGCGTTAGAGCAAATCAAACACTCACCCCCAGTCAACTGATCTGGGTTTAATCCATCATCATTCTTTAGCTCACTCCACCACCCCAGTTCAGACATGGCCATATGGAAATCAGTCTGACCCTGTGCCTCATGGGAATAGCCCAGCCCGAACTGCCAAGCCATGTCTTCTCTGGACCGGAAACAAGCATCCTGGGACCGGTTTTGGGTTCAAAACCCTTATCAGCCAGGCTATCTTCAATCCAGTGGCAAAGTGAGCAAGGGACCCACGTCTGGGCATACCCTGCTAACTTAGGGCGAACAAAGCGATACCAAAGGGGATGATGGACGGAGCGTTAGAGCAAATCAAACACTCACCTCCAGTCAACTGATCTGGGTTTAATCCATCATCATTCTTTAGCTCACTCCACCACCCCAGTTCAGACATGGCCATATGCAAATCAGTCTGACCCTGTGCCTCATGGGAACAGTCCAGCCCGAACTGCCAAGCCATGTCTTCCCTGGACCGGAAACAAGCATCCTGGGACCGGTTTCGGGTTCAAAACCCTCATCAGCCAGGCTATCTTGAATCCAGTGGCAAAGTGAGCAAGGGACCCACGTCTGGGCATACCCTGCCAACTTAGGGCGAACAAACGATACCAAAGGGAATGATGGACGGAGCGTTAGAGCAAATCAAACACTCACCCCCAGTCAACTGATCTGGGTTTAATCCATCATCATTCTTTAGCTCACTCCACCACCCCAGTTCAGACATGGCCATATGCAAATCAGTCTGACCCTGTGCCTCATGGGAACAGCCCAGCCCGAACTGCCAAGCCATGTCTTCCCTGGACCGGAAACAAGCATCCTGGGACCGGTTTCGGGTTCAAAACCCTCATCAGCCAGGCTATCTTGAATCCAGTGGCAAAGTGAGCAAGGGACCCACGTCTGGGCATACCCTGCCAACTTAGGGCGAACAAAGCGATACCAAAGGGGATGATGGACGGAGCGTTAGAGCAAATCAAACACTCACCTCCAGTCAACTGATCTGGGTTTAATCCATCTTCATTCTTTAGCTCACTCCACCACCCCAGTTCAGACATGGCCATATGCAAATCAGTCTGACCCTGTGCCTCATGAGAACAGTCCAGCCCGAACTGCCAAGCCATGTCTTCCCTGGACCGGAAACAAGCATCCTGGGACCGGTTTCGGGTTCAAAACCCTCATCAGCCAGGCTATCTTGAATCCAGTGGCAAAGTGAGCAAGGGACCCACGTCTGGGCATACCCTGCCAACTTAGGGCGAACAAAGCGATACCAAAGGGGATGATGGACGGAGCGTTAGAGCAAATCAAACACTCACCTCCAGTCAACTGATCTGGGTTTAATCCATCATCATTCTTTAGCTCACTCCACCACCCCAGTTCAGACATGGCCATATGCAAATCAGTCTGACCCTGTGCCTCATGGGAACAGTCCAGCCCGAACTGCCAAGCCATGTCTTCCCTGGACCGGAAAACAAGCATCCTGGGACCGGTTTCGGGTTCAAAACCCTCATCAGCCAGGCTATCTTGAATCCAGTGGCAAAGTGAGCAAGGGACCCACGTCTGGGCATACCCTGCCAACTTAGGGCGAACAAAGCGATACCAAAGGGGATGATGGACAGAGCGTTAGAACAAATCAAACACTCACCCCCAGTCAACTGATCTGGGTTTAATCCATCATCATTCTTTAGCTCACTCCACCACCCCAGTTCAGACATGGCCATATGCAAATCAGTCTGACCCTGTGCCTCATGGGAACAGTCCAGCCCGAACTGCCAAGCCATGTCTTCCCTGGACCGGAAACAAGCATCCTGGGACCGGTTTCGGGTTCAAAACCCTCATCAGCCAGGCTATCTTGAATCCAGTGGCAAAGTGAGCAAGGGACCCACGTCTGGGCATACCCTGCCAACTTAGGGCGAACAAAGCGATACCAAAGGGAATGATGGACAGAGCGTTAGAGCAAATCAAACACTCACCCCCAGTCAACTGATCTGGGTTTAATCCATCATCATTCTTTAGCTCACTCCACCACCCCAGTTCAGACATGGCCATATGCAAATCAGTCTGACCCTGTGCCTCATGGGAATAGTCCAGCCCGAACTGCCAAGCCATGTCTTCCCTGGACCGGAAACAAGCATCCTGGGACCGGTTTCGGGTTCAAAACCCTTATCAGCCAGGCTATCTTGAATCCAGTGGCAAAGTGAGCAAGGGACCCACGTCTGGGTATACCCTGCCAACTTAGGGCAAACAAAGCGATACCAAAGGGGATGATGGACGGAGCGTTAGAGCAAATCAAACACTCACCTCCAGTCAACTGATCTGGGTTTAATCCATCATCATTCTTTAGCTCACTCCACCACCCCAGTTCAGACATGGCCATATGCAAATCAGTCTGACCCTGTGCCTCATGGGAACAGTCCAGCCCGAACTGCCAAGCCATGTCTTCCCTGGACCGGAAACAAGCACCCTGGGACCGGTTTCGGGTTCAAAACCCTCATCAGCCAGGCTATCTTGAATCCAGTGGCAAAGTGAGCAAGGGACCCACGTCTGGGCATACCCTGCCAACTTAGGGCGAACAAAGCGATACCAAAGGGAATGATGGACAGAGCGTTAGAGCAAATCAAACACTCACCCCCAGTCAACTGATCTGGGTTTAATCCATCATCATTCTTTAGCTCACTCCACCACCCCAGTTCAGACATGGCCATATGCAAATCAGTCTGACCCTGTGCCTCATGGGAACAGTCCAGCCCGAACTGCCAAGCCATGTCTTCCCTGGACCGGAAACAAGCATCCTGGGACCGGTTTCGGGTTCAAAACCCTCATCAGCCAGGCTATCTTCAATCCAGTGGCAAAGTGAGCAAGGGACCCACGTCTGGGCATACCCTGCTAACTTAGGGCGAACAAAGCGATACCAAAGGGGATGATGGACGGAGCGTTAGAGCAAATCAAACACTCACCTCCAGTCAACTGATCTGGGTTTAATCCATCATCATTCTTTAGCTCACTCCACCACCCCAGTTCAGACATGGCCATATGCAAATCAGTCTGACCCTGTGCCTCATGGGAACAGTCCAGCCCGAACTGCCAAGCCATGTCTTCCCTGGACCGGAAACAAGCATCCTGGGACCGGTTTCGGGTTCAAAACCCTCATCAGCCAGGCTATCTTGAATCCAGTGGCAAAGTGAGCAAGGGACCCACGTCTGGGCATACCCTGCCAACTTAGGGCGAACAAAGCGATACCAAAGGGGATGATGGACGGAGCGTTAGAGCAAATCAAACACTCACCCCCAGTCAACTGATCTGGGTTTAATCCATCATCATTCTTTAGCTCACTCCACCACCCCAGTTCAGACATGGCCATATGCAAATCAGTCTGACCCTGTGCCTCATGGGAACAGTCCAGCCCGAACTGCCAAGCCATGTCTTCCCTGGACCGGAAACAAGCATCCTGGGACCGGTTTCGGGTTCAAAACCCTCATCAGCCAGGCTATCTTGAATCCAGTGGCAAAGTGAGCAAGGGACCCACGTCTGGGCATACCCTGCCAACTTAGGGCGAACAAAGCGATACCAAAGGGGATGATGGACGGAGTGTTAGAGCAAATCAAACACTCACCCCCAGTCAACTGATCTGGGTTTAATCCATCATCATTCTTTAGCTCACTCCACCACCCCAGTTCAGACATGGCCATATGCAAATCAGTCTGACCCTGTGCCTCATGGGAACAGTCCAGCCCGAACTGCCAAGCCATGTCTTCCCTGGACCGGAAACAAGCATCCTGGGACCGGTTTCGGGTTCAAAACCCTCATCAGCCAGGCTATCTTGAATCCAGTGGCAAAGTGAGCAAGGGACCCACGTCTGGGCATACCCTGCCAACTTAGGGCGAACAAAGCGATACCAAAGGGGATGATGGACGGAGTGTTAGAGCAAATCAAACACTCACCCCCAGTCAACTGATCTGGGTTTAATCCATCATCATTCTTTAGCTCACTCCACCACCCCAGTTCAGACATGGCCATATGCAAATCAGTCTGACCCTGTGCCTCATGGGAACAGTCCAGCCCGAACTGCCAAGCCATGTCTTCCCTGGACCGGAAACAAGCATCCTGGGACCGGTTTCGGGTTCAAAACCCTCATCAGCCAGGCTATCTTGAATCCAGTGGCAAAGTGAGCAAGGGACCCACGTCTGGGCATACCCTGCCAACTTAGGGCGAACAAAGCGATACCAAAGGGGATGATGGACGGAGCGTTAGAGCAAATCAAACACTCACCCCCAGTCAACTGATCTGGGTTTAATCCATCATCATTCTTTAGCTCACTCCACCACCCCAGTTCAGACATGGCCATATGCAAATCAGTCTGACCCTGTGCCTCATGGGAACAGTCCAGCCCGAACTGCCAAGCCATGTCTTCCCTGGACCGGAAACAAGCATCCTGGGACCGGTTTCGGGTTCAAAACCCTCATCAGCCAGGCTATCTTGAATCCAGTGGCAAAGTGAGCAAGGGACCCACGTCTGGGCATACCCTGCCAACTTAGGGCGAACAAAGCGATACCAAAGGGGATGATGGACGGAGCGTTAGAGCAAATCAAACACTCACCTCCAGTCAACTGATCTGGGTTTAATCCATCATCATTCTTTAGCTCACTCCACCACCCCAGTTCAGACATGGCCATATGCAAATCAGTCTGACCCTGTGCCTCATGGGAACAGTCCAGCCCGAACTGCCAAGCCATGTCTTCCCTGGACCGGAAACAAGCATCCTGGGACCGGTTTCGGGTTCAAAACCCTCATCAGCCAGGCTATCTTGAATCCAGTGGCAAAGTGAGCAAGGGACCCACGTCTGGGCATACCCTGCCAACTTAGGGCGAACAAAGCGATACCAAAGGGGATGATGGACGGAGCGTTAGAGCAAATCAAACACTCACCCTCAGTCAACTGATCTGGGTTTAATCCATCATCATTCTTTAGCTCACTCCACCACCCCAGTTCAGACATGGCCATATGCAAATCAGTCTGACCCTGTGCCTCATGGGAACAGTCCAGCCCGAACTGCCAAGCCATGTCTTCCCTGGACCGGAAACAAGCATCCTGGGACCGGTTTCGGGTTCAAAACCCTCATCAGCCAGGCTATCTTGAATCCAGTGGCAAAGTGAGCAAGGGACCCACGTCTGGGCATACCCTGCCAACTTAGGGCGAACAAAGCGATACCAAAGGGGATGATGGACGGAGCGTTAGAGCAAATCAAACACTCACCCCCAGTCAACTGATCTGGGTTTAATCCATCATCATTCTTTAGCTCACTCCACCACCCCAGTTCAGACATGGCCATATGCAAATCAGTCTGACCCTGTGCCTCATGGGAACAGTCCAGCCCGAACTGCCAAGCCATGTCTTCCCTGGACCGGAAACAAGCATCCTGGGACCGGTTTCGGGTTCAAAACCCTCATCAGCCAGGCTATCTTGAATCCAGTGGCAAAGTGAGCAAGGGACCCACGTCTGGGCATACCCTGCCAACTTAGGGCGAACAAAGCGATACCAAAGGGGATGATGGACGGAGCGTTAGAGCAAATCAAACACTCACCTCCAGTCAACTGATCTGGGTTTAATCCATCATCATTCTTTAGCTCACTCCACCACCCCAGTTCAGACATGGCCATATGCAAATCAGTCTGACCCTGTGCCTCATGGGAACAGTCCAGCCCGAACTGCCAAGCCATGTCTTCCCTGGACCGGAAACAAGCATCCTGGGACCGGTTTCGGGTTCAAAACCCTCATCAGCCAGGCTATCTTGAATCCAGTGGCAAAGTGAGCAAGGGACCCACGTCTGGGCATACCCTGCCAACTTAGGGCGAACAAAGCGATACCAAAGGGGATGATGGACGGAGCGTTAGAGCAAATCAAACACTCACCCCCAGTCAACTGATCTGGGTTTAATCCATCATCATTCTTTAGCTCACTCCACCACCCCAGTTCAGACATGGCCATATGCAAATCAGTCTGACCCTGTGCCTCATGGGAACAGTCCAGCCCGAACTGCCAAGCCATGTCTTCCCTGGACCGGAAACAAGCATCCTGGGACCGGTTTCGGGTTCAAAACCCTCATCAGCCAGGCTATCTTGAATCCAGTGGCAAAGTGAGCAAGGGACCCACGTCTGGGCATACCCTGCCAACTTAGGGCGAACAAAGCGATACCAAAGGGGATGATGGACGGAGCGTTAGAGCAAATCAAACACTCACCCCCAGTCAACTGATCTGGGTTTAATCCATCATCATTCTTTAGCTCACTCCACCACCCCAGTTCAGACATGGCCATATGCAAATCAGTCTGACCCTGTGCCTCATGGGAACAGTCCAGCCCGAACTGCCAAGCCATGTCTTCCCTGGACCGGAAACAAGCATCCTGGGACCGGTTTCGGGTTCAAAACCCTCATCAGCCAGGCTATCTTGAATCCAGTGGCAAAGTGAGCAAGGGACCCACGTCTGGGCATACCCTGCCAACTTAGGGCGAACAAAGCGATACCAAAGGGGATGATGGACGGAGCGTTAGAGCAAATCAAACACTCACCCCCAGTCAACTGATCTGGGTTTAATCCATCATCATTCTTTAGCTCACTCCACCACCCCAGTTCAGACATGGCCATATGCAAATCAGTCTGACCCTGTGCCTCATGGGAACAGTCCAGCCCGAACTGCCAAGCCATGTCTTCCCTGGACCGGAAACAAGCATCCTGGGACCGGTTTCGGGTTCAAAACCCTCATCAGCCAGGCTATCTTGAATCCAGTGGCAAAGTGAGCAAGGGACCCACGTCTGGGCTATACCCTGCCAACTTAGGGCGAACAAAGCGATACCAAAGGGGATGATGGACGGAGCGTTAGAGCAAATCAAACACTCACCCCCAGTCAACTGATCTGGGTTTAATCCATCATCATTCTTTAGCTCACTCCACCACCCCAGTTCAGACATGGCCATATGCAAATCAGTCTGACCCTGTGCCTCATGGGAACAGTCCAGCCCGAACTGCCAAGCCATGTCTTCCCTGGACCGGAAACAAGCATCCTGGGACCGGTTTCGGGTTCAAAACCCTCATCAGCCAGGCTATCTTGAATCCAGTGGCAAAGTGAGCAAGGGACCCACGTCTGGGCATACCCTGCCAACTTAGGGCGAACAAAGCGATACCAAAGGGGATGATGGACGGAGCGTTAGAGCAAATCAAACACTCACCCCCAGTCAACTGATCTGGGTTTAATCCATCATCATTCTTTAGCTCACTCCACCACCCCAGTTCAGACATGGCCATATGCAAATCAGTCTGACCCTGTGCCTCATGGGAACAGTCCAGCCCGAACTGCCAAGCCATGTCTTCCCTGGACCGGAAACAAGCATCCTGGGACCGGTTTCGGGTTCAAAACCCTCATCAGCCAGGCTATCTTGAATCCAGTGGCAAAGTGAGCAAGGGACCCACGTCTGGGCATACCCTGCCAACTTAGGGCGAACAAAGCGATACCAAAGGGGATGATGGACGGAGCGTTAGAGCAAATCAAACACTCACCCCCAGTCAACTGATCTGGGTTTAATCCATCATCATTCTTTAGCTCACTCCACCACCCCAGTTCAGACATGGCCATATGCAAATCAGTCTGACCCTGTGCCTCATGGGAACAGTCCAGCCCGAACTGCCAAGCCATGTCTTCCCTGGACCGGAAACAAGCATCCTGGGACCGGTTTCGGGTTCAAAACCCTCATCAGCCAGGCTATCTTGAATCCAGTGGCAAAGTGAGCAAGGGACCCACGTCTGGGCATACCCTGCCAACTTAGGGCGAACAAAGCGATACCAAAGGGGATGATGGACGGAGCGTTAGAGCAAATCAAACACTCACCCTCAGTCAACTGATCTGGGTTTAATCCATCATCATTCTTTAGCTCACTCCACCACCCCAGTTCAGACATGGCCATATGCAAATCAGTCTGACCCTGTGCCTCATGGGAACAGTCCAGCCCGAACTGCCAAGCCATGTCTTCCCTGGACCGGAAACAAGCATCCTGGGACCGGTTTCGGGTTCAAAACCCTCATCAGCCAGGCTATCTTGAATCCAGTGGCAAAGTGAGCAAGGGACCCACGTCTGGGCATACCCTGCCAACTTAGGGCGAACAAAGCGATACCAAAGGGGATGATGGACGGAGCGTTAGAGCAAATCAAACACTCACCTCCAGTCAACTGATCTGGGTTTAATCCATCATCATTCTTTAGCTCACTCCACCACCCCAGTTCAGACATGGCCATATGCAAATCAGTCTGACCCTGTGCCTCATGGGAACAGTCCAGCCCGAACTGCCAAGCCATGTCTTCCCTGGACCGGAAACAAGCATCCTGGGACCGGTTTCGGGTTCAAAACCCTCATCAGCCAGGCTATCTTGAATCCAGTGGCAAAGTGAGCAAGGGACCCACGTCTGGGCATACCCTGCCAACTTAGGGCGAACAAAGCGATACCAAAGGGGATGATGGACGGAGCGTTAGAGCAAATCAAACACTCACCTCCAGTCAACTGATCTGGGTTTAATCCATCATCATTCTTTAGCTCACTCCACCACCCCAGTTCAGACATGGCCATATGCAAATCAGTCTGACCCTGTGCCTCATGGGAACAGTCCAGCCCGAACTGCCAAGCCATGTCTTCCCTGGACCGGAAACAAGCATCCTGGGACCGGTTTCGGGTTCAAAACCCTCATCAGCCAGGCTATCTTGAATCCAGTGGCAAAGTGAGCAAGGGACCCACGTCTGGGCATACCCTGCCAACTTAGGGCGAACAAAGCGATACCAAAGGGGATGATGGACGGAGCGTTAGAGCAAATCAAACACTCACCCCCAGTCAACTGATCTGGGTTTAATCCATCATCATTCTTTAGCTCACTCCACCACCCCAGTTCAGACATGGCCATATGCAAATCAGTCTGACCCTGTGCCTCATGGGAACAGTCCAGCCCGAACTGCCAAGCCATGTCTTCCCTGGACCGGAAACAAGCATCCTGGGACCGGTTTCGGGTTCAAAACCCTCATCAGCCAGGCTATCTTGAATCCAGTGGCAAAGTGAGCAAGGGACCCACGTCTGGGCATACCCTGCCAACTTAGGGCGAACAAAGCGATACCAAAGGGGATGATGGACGGAGCGTTAGAGCAAATCAAACACTCACCCCCAGTCAACTGATCTGGGTTTAATCCATCATCATTCTTTAGCTCACTCCACCACCCCAGTTCAGACATGGCCATATGCAAATCAGTCTGACCCTGTGCCTCATGGGAACAGTCCGAGCCCGAACTGCCAAGCCATGTCTTCCCTGGACCGGAAACAAGCATCCTGGGACCGGTTTCGGGTTCAAAACCCTCATCAGCCAGGCTATCTTGAATCCAGTGGCAAAGTGAGCAAGGGACCCACGTCTGGGCATACCCTGCCAACTTAGGGCGAACAAAGCGATACCAAAGGGGATGATGGACGGAGCGTTAGAGCAAATCAAACACTCACCTCCAGTCAACTGATCTGGGTTTAATCCATCATCATTCTTTAGCTCACTCCACCACCCCAGTTCAGACATGGCCATATGCAAATCAGTCTGACCCTGTGCCTCATGGGAACAGTCCAGCCCGAACTGCCAAGCCATGTCTTCCCTGGACCGGAAACAAGCATCCTGGGACCGGTTTCGGGTTCAAAACCCTCATCAGCCAGGCTATCTTGAATCCAGTGGCAAAGTGAGCAAGGGACCCACGTCTGGGCATACCCTGCCAACTTAGGGCGAACAAAGCGATACCAAAGGGGATGATGGACGGAGCGTTAGAGCAAATCAAACACTCACCCCCAGTCAACTGATCTGGGTTTAATCCATCATCATTCTTTAGCTCACTCCACCACCCCAGTTCAGACATGGCCATATGCAAATCAGTCTGACCCTGTGCCTCATGGGAACAGTCCAGCCCGAACTGCCAAGCCATGTCTTCCCTGGACCGGAAACAAGCATCCTGGGACCGGTTTCGGGTTCAAAACCCTCATCAGCCAGGCTATCTTGAATCCAGTGGCAAAGTGAGCAAGGGACCCACGTCTGGGCATACCCTGCCAACTTAGGGCGAACAAAGCGATACCAAAGGGGATGATGGACGGAGTGTTAGAGCAAATCAAACACTCACCCCCAGTCAACTGATCTGGGTTTAATCCATCATCATTCTTTAGCTCACTCCACCACCCCAGTTCAGACATGGCCATATGCAAATCAGTCTGACCCTGTGCCTCATGGGAACAGTCCAGCCCGAACTGCCAAGCCATGTCTTCCCTGGACCGGAAACAAGCATCCTGGGACCGGTTTCGGGTTCAAAACCCTCATCAGCCAGGCTATCTTGAATCCAGTGGCAAAGTGAGCAAGGGACCCACGTCTGGGCATACCCTGCCAACTTAGGGCGAACAAAGCGATACCAAAGGGGATGATGGACGGAGCGTTAGAGCAAATCAAACACTCACCTCCAGTCAACTGATCTGGGTTTAATCCATCATCATTCTTTAGCTCACTCCACCACCCCAGTTCAGACATGGCCATATGCAAATCAGTCTGACCCTGTGCCTCATGGGAACAGTCCAGCCCGAACTGCCAAGCCATGTCTTCCCTGGACCGGAAACAAGCATCCTGGGACCGGTTTCGGGTTCAAAACCCTCATCAGCCAGGCTATCTTGAATCCAGTGGCAAAGTGAGCAAGGGACCCACGTCTGGGCATACCCTGCCAACTTAGGGCGAACAAAGCGATACCAAAGGGGATGATGGACGGAGCGTTAGAGCAAATCAAACACTCACCTCCAGTCAACTGATCTGGGTTTAATCCATCATCATTCTTTAGCTCACTCCACCACCCCAGTTCAGACATGGCCATATGCAAATCAGTCTGACCCTGTGCCTCATGGGAACAGTCCAGCCCGAACTGCCAAGCCATGTCTTCCCTGGACCGGAAACACAGCATCCTGGGACCGGTTTCGGGTTCAAAACCCTCATCAGCCAGGTCTATCTTGAATCCAGTGGCAAAGTGAGCAAGGGACCCACGTCTGGGCATACCCTGCCAACTTAGGGCGAACAAAGCGATACCAAAGGGGATGATGGACGGAGCGTTAGAGCAAATCAAACACTCACCCCCAGTCAACTGATCTGGGTTTAATCCATCATCATTCTTTAGCTCACTCCACCACCCCAGTTCAGACATGGCCATATGCAAATCAGTCTGACCCTGTGCCTCATGGGAACAGTCCAGCCAGAACTGCCAAGCCATGTCTTCCCTGGACCGGAAACAAGCACCCTGGGACCGGTTTCGGGTTCAAAACCCTCATCAGCCAGGCTATCTTGAATCCAGTGGCAAAGTGAGCAAGGGACCCACGTCTGGGCATACCCTGCCAACTTAGGGCGAACAAAGCGATACCAAAGGGGATGATGGACGGAGCGTTAGAGCAAATCAAACACTCATCCCCAGTCAACTGATCTGGGTTTAATCCATCATCATTCTTTAGCTCACTCCACCACCCCAGTTCAGACATGGCCATATGCAAATCAGTCTGACCCTGTGCCTCATGGGAACAGTCCAGCCCGAACTGCCAAGCCATGTCTTCCCTGGACCGGAAACAAGCATCCTGGGACCGGTTTCGGGTTCAAAACCCTCATCAGCCAGGCTATCTTGAATCCAGTGGCAAAGTGAGCAAGGGACCCACGTCTGGGCATACCCTGCCAACTTAGGGCGAACAAAGCGATACCAAAGGGGATGATGGACGGAGCGTTAGAGCAAATCAAACACTCACCTCCAGTCAACTGATCTGGGTTTAATCCATCATCATTCTTTAGCTCACTCCACCACCCCAGTTCAGACATGGCCATATGCAAATCAGTCTGACCCTGTGCCTCATGGGAACAGTCCAGCCCGAACTGCCAAGCCATGTCTTCCCTGGACCGGAAACAAGCATCCTGGGACCGGTTTCGGGTTCAAAACCCTCATCAGCCAGGCTATCTTGAATCCAGTGGCAAAGTGAGCAAGGGACCCACGTCTGGGCATACCCTGCCAACTTAGGGCGAACAAAGCGATACCAAAGGGGATGATGGACGGAGCGTTAGAGCAAATCAAACACTCACCCCCAGTCAACTGATCTGGGTTTAATCCATCATCATTCTTTAGCTCACTCCACCACCCCAGTTCAGACATGGCCATATGCAAATCAGTCTGACCCTGTGCCTCATGGGAACAGTCCAGCCCGAACTGCCAAGCCATGTCTTCCCTGGACCGGAAACAAGCATCCTGGGACCGGTTTCGGGTTCAAAACCCTCATCAGCCAGGCTATCTTGAATCCAGTGGCAAAGTGAGCAAGGGACCCACGTCTGGGCATACCCTGCCAACTTAGGGCGAACAAAGCGATACCAAAGGGGATGATGGACGGAGCGTTAGAGCAAATCAAACACTCACCTCCAGTCAACTGATCTGGGTTTAATCCATCATCATTCTTTAGCTCACTCCACCACCCCAGTTCAGACATGGCCATATGCAAATCAGTCTGACCCTGTGCCTCATGAGAACAGTCCAGCCCGAACTGCCAAGCCATGTCTTCCCTGGACCGGAAACAAGCATCCTGGGACCGGTTTCGGGTTCAAAACCCTCATCAGCCAGGTTATCTTGAATCCAGTGGCAAAGTGAGCAAGGGACCCACGTCTGGGCATACCCTGCCAACTTAGGGCGAACAAAGCGATACCAAAGGGGATGATGGACGGAGCGTTAGAGCAAATCAAACACTCACCCCCAGTCAACTGATCTGGGTTTAATCCATCATCATTCTTTAGCTCACTCCACCACCCCAGTTCAGACATGGCCATATGCAAATCAGTCTGACCCTGTGCCTCATGGGAACAGTCCAGCCCGAACTGCCAAGCCATGTCTTCCCTGGATCGGAAACAAGCATCCTGGGTCCGGTTTCAGGTTTAAAACCCTCAACAGCCAGGCTATCTTGAATCCAGTGGCAAAGTGAGCAAGGGACCCACGTCTGGGCATACCCTGCCAACTTAGGGCGAACAAAGCGATACCAAAGGGGATGATGGACGGAGTGTTAGAGCAAATCAAACACTCACCCCCAGTCAACTGATCTGGGTTTAATCCATCATCATTCTTTTGCTCACTCCACCACCCCAGTTCAGACATGGCCATATGGAAATCAGTCTGACCCTGTGCCTCATGGGAACAGCCCAGCCCGAACTGCCAAGCCATGTCTTCCCTGGACCGGAAACAAGCATCCTGGGACCGGTTTCGGGTTCAAAACCCTCTTCAGCCAGGCTATCTTCAATCCAGTGGCAAAGTGAGCAAGGGACCCACGTCTGGGCTATACCCTGCCAACTTAGGGCGAACAAAGCGATACCAAAGGGGATGATGGACGGAGCATTAGAGCAAATCAAACACTCACCCCCAGTCAACTGATCGGGGTTTAATCCATCAACATTCTTTAGCTCACTCCACCACCCCAGTTCAGACATGGCCAAATGCAAATCAGTCTGACCCTGTGCCTCATGGGAACAGTCCAGCCCGAACTGCCAAGCCATGTCTTCCCTCGACCGGAAACAAGCATCCTGGGACCGGTTTCGGATTAAAAACCCTCATCAGCCAGGCTATCTTGAATCCAGTGGCAAAGTGAGCAAGGGACCCACGTCTGGGCATACCCTGCCAACTTAGGGCGAACAAAGCGATACCAAATAGGATGATGGACGGAGCATTAGAGCAAATCAAACACTCACCTCCAGTCAACTGATCTGGGTTTAATCCATTATCATTCTTTAGCTCACTCCACCACCCCAGTTCAGACATGGCCATATGCAAATCAGTCTGACCCTGTGCCTCATGGGAACAGTCCAGCCCGAACTGCCAAGCCATGTCTTCCCTGGACCGGAAACAAGCATCCTGGGACCGGTTTCGGGTTCAAAACCCTCATCAGCCAGGCTATCTTGAATGCAGTGGCAAAGTGAGCAAGGGACCCACGTCTGGGCATACCCTGCCAACTTAGGGCGAACAAAGCGATACCAAAGGGGATGATGGACAGAGCGTTAGAGCAAATCAAACACTCACCCTCAGTCAACTGATCTGGGTTTAATCCATCATCATTCTTTAGCTCACTCCACCACCCCAGTTCAGACATGGCCATATGCAAATCATTCTGACCCTGTGCCTCATGGGAACAGTCCAGCCCGAACTGCCAAGCCATGTCTTCCCTCGACCGGAAACAAGCATCCTGGGACCGGTTTCGGGTTAAAAACCCTCATCAGCCAGGCTATCTTGAATCCAGTGGCAAAGTGAGCAAGGGACCCACGTCTGGGCATACCCTGCCAACTTAGGGCGAACAAAGCGATACCAAATAGGATGATGGACGGAGCATTAGAGCAAATCAAACACTCACTCCCAGTCAACTGATCTGGGTTTAATCCATTATCATTCTTTAGCTCACTCCACCACCCCAGTTCAGACATGGCCATATGCAAATCAGTCTGACCCTGTGCCTCATGGGAACAGTCCAGCCCGAACTGCCAAGCCATGTCTTCCCTGGACCGGAAACAAGCATCCTGGGACCGGTTTCGGGTTCAAAACCCTCATCAGCCAGGCTATCTTGAATGCAGTGGCAAAGTGAGCAAGGGACCGACGTCTGGGCATACCCTGCCAACTTAGGGCGAACAAAGCGATACCAAAGGGGATGATGGACAGAGCGTTAGAGCAAATCAAACACTCACCCTCAGTCAACTGATCTGGGTTTAATCCATCATCATTCTTTAGCTCACTCCACCACCCCAATTCAGACATGGCCATATGCAAATCAGTCTGACCCTGTGCCTCATGGGAACAGTCCAGCCCGAACTGCCAAGCCATGTCTTCCCTGGACCGGAAACAAGCATCCTGGGACCGGTTTTGGGTTCAAAACCCTCATCAGCCAGGCTATCTTGAATCCAGTGGCAAAGTGAGCAAGGGACCCACGTCTGGGCATACCCTGCTAACTTAGGGCGAACAAAGCGATACCAAAGGGGATGATGGACGGAGCGTTAGAGCAAATCAAACACTCACCTCCAGTCAACTGATCTGGGTTTAATCCATCTTCATTCTTTAGCTCACTCCACCACCCCAGTTCAGACATGGCCATATGCAAATCAGTCTGACCCTGTGCCTCATGGGAACAGTCCAGCCCGAACTGCCAAGCCATGTCTTCCCTGGACCGGAAACAAGCATCCTGGGACCGGTTTCGGGTTCAAAACCCTCATCAGCCAGGCTATCTTGAATCCAGTGGCAAAGTGAGCAAGGGACCCACGTCTGGGCATACCCTGCCAACTTAGGGCGAACAAAGCGATACCAAAGGGGATGATGGACAGAGCGTTAGAACAAATCAAACACTCACCCCCAGTCAACTGATCTGGGTTTAATCCATCATCATTCTTTAGCTCACTCCACCACCCCAGTTCAGACATGGCCATATGCAAATCAGTCTGACCCTGTGCCTCATGGGAACAGTCCAGCCCGAATTGCCAAGCCATGTCTTCCCTGGACCGGAAACAAGCATCCTGGGACCGGTTTCGGGTTCAAAACCCTCATCAGCCAGGCTATCTTGAATCCAGTGGGAAAGTGAGCAATGGACCCACGTCTGGGCATACCCTGCCAACTTACGGCAAACAAAGCGATACCAAAGGGGATGATGGACGGAGCGTTAGAGCAAATCAAACACTCACCCCCAGTCAACTGATCTGGGTTTAATCCATCATCATTCTTTCGCTCACTCCACCACCCCAGTTCAGACATGGCCATATGCAAATCAGTCGGACCCTGTGCCTCATGGGAACAGTCCAGCCCGATCTGCCAAGCCATGTCTTCCCTGGACCGGAAACAAGCATCCTGGGACCGGTTTCGGGTTGAAAACCCGCATCAGCCAGGCTATCTTGAATCCAGTGGCAAAGTGAGCAAGGGACCCACGTCTGGGCATACCCTGCCAACTTAGGGCGAACAAAGCGATACCAAAGGGAATGATGGACGGAGCGTTAGAACAAATCAAACACTCACTCCCAGTCAACTGATCTGGGTTTAATCCATCATCATTCTTTAGCTCACTCCACCACCCCAGTTCAGACATGGCCATATGCAAATCAGTCTGACCCTGTGCCTCATGGGAACAGTCCACCCCGAACTGCCAAGCCATGTCTTCCCTGGACCGGAAACAAGCATCCTGGGACCGGTTTCGGGTTCAAAACCCTCATCAGCCAGGCTATCTTGAATCCAGTGGCAAAGTGAGCAAGGGACCCACGTCTGGGCATACCCTGCCAACTTAGGGCGAACAAAGCGATACGAAAGGGGATGATGGACAGAGCGTTAGAGCAAATCAAACACTCACCCCCAGTCAACTGATCTGGGTTTAATCCATCATCATTCTTTAGCTCACTCCACCACCCCAGTTCAGACATGGCCATGGCTTTAAGTGGGCCGGGTGTCCCCAGGCACCAGACACGGCAAGAATTAAACACGGACATTGAAACGGGTTCTTATTGGGCTCCACAATGATGCTCTTAATCTTACAGGCATAAACCACTGATCTAGTGAAAAAGGACAGTAAAAGCGCTTTACTTGTAGCTCCTGCCTACGTTTCACACGTTTTACTTTATCTTACATTCTCTAGGAATGTTTGTTTTTTCAATAATGTTGTGTTTTTGTGTTTTCTTGTGCAGCATATTAATCTTGTGGGAAACAGTGCTTAATGTGTAAAGTATTAAGGGACTCATTTATGAAAACTGTTGCATCGCTGCGTGAAAACAGCTATGAAACAGTTTTCACTGCATCCTCCTTGCGACATGATGGATGCGCCGTATTTAATGTGCGGTGTTTCATGTCGCAAGGAGTTACAGATACGTCAGTATTTCTGACGTATCTGTACGCGCAGTAATGACTCATTGCTGGCGTGTGTCACAAAAGTGACGCAATTCCAGCAATTGGTCATTACACATGGGTAAATCCCATGTTAAATGTGCCTGCTTCAGTCTTACGCCTTCTGTGAGGCAGGTGTAAGATTTTGACGCAGTGGCATCCTAGAAGTGATGCAGTGAAATCTTGTAGATTTCACTACGTCACTTTTACGAGGCTTTTTGTGGGGGAACGCCCACCCTGCATACATTATACCTGATTCAGGTATAATGTAGCGCAGGGCTTTACAAAGTGACGCATCTGCTTAGATACGTCACTTTTTTTAATAGGGTGCAATATGGTGCATTTTTTATGCTGCCATTGCGTCACAAAAAGTGACGCGATGGCGGCACAAAAGTGTTGCAAGGCCTCATAAATAAGGCCCTAAGTTGAAGTGTGCGCCAATGTCGTCCGTGAAAGTGGAGGCAATGTCCAATGGCGTGCATGAGATCCCGAGATCCCTCCACGGTGTACATGACATTGGGAGAGCGCTGCAGGGTCCATCCGCGAGATTGGGAGCATGCTCCAATGGAGTGCGTGAGATTTAGAGGAGTTCGAAAGCGGAATGCGTGAGACTGCGATAGTGCTCCAGTGGCATGCGTGAGATTGGGAGCATGCTCCAATGGAGTGCGCGAGGTTTGGAGGAGTTCTTCAGCAGCGTGCGTGAGACTGTAATAGTGGTTCAGTGGCATGCGTGAGATTGAGAGCATGCTCCAATGGAGTGCGTGAGACTGCAATAGTACTCCAGGGGCATGTGTGAGATCCCAAGATCCCTCCATGGCACACATGACATTGGGAGAGCGCTCCAGCCTTCATCCGTGAGATTGGAAGCATGCTCCAAAGATTGTGTGAGATTTGGAGGAGTTCTCCAGCTTCATGCGTGAGACAGCAATAGTGGTTCAGTGCCATGCATGAGACTGCGAGCGTGCTCCAATGGAGTGCATGAGGTTTAGAGGAGTTCTCCAGGGGCGTGCGTGAGACAGCAATAGTGGTTCAGTGGCATACATGAGATTGGGAGTGTGCTCCAATGGAGTGCGTGAGGTTTGGAGGAGGTCTCTAGCAGCGTGCATGAGACTGCGATAGTGCACCAGTGGCATGCATGAGATACGTAGCAGTGCTTACAACTTGAAGGCCAGAAGATGATGGGGACTGAGAGTGCAATGTGTAGGGTTAATGAGTGTGCGTTGATACCCATACATTTTAAAGACAGTGCAAGAGCGGTCTTGGCCAGACAAAGTTATAGGTGGTTGTTAATTCGGAAACGTTAAGAGGCAGCCAATCGGTTTAACCAACCAGCTCACTGCCTATGAACGCCTTCACCATATCATAGTTCAGTGCTTAATTTGACCTGGTGGTTGCAGGGGGGCCCCACCGGCACTTATTTTTGGGGACCAAGACTTATTTTTCTTCATCGAACTCCCACCAAGAGGAAGAAAGAGAGAAACACACAAGGGGGACAGAAGAAGGGAGAGAAAGACCGTACACAGTGATAAAGGAAAAAAGCAGAGATGAAAAAAGGAACCTGAAAGAGTGAGATAAAGAGGCAAGCAGGGCCGGACTGGGAACCGAAACCGGCCCTTGCAAAGAGCTCCGGCGGCCCCTGGGGGGTGCTGCTAGTGGAAAGCATTGTGCCGCTTTTGTTGCAGGGGGCTGATATTGCAGCTATGCTGCAAAACCGGCCCGTGACAAAAACGGACTCCCAGGGGTCTAAAAGCGGCCCTCACCCTGGCGGCCCACCGGGGAAACGCCCGGTGCCCGCTACGGTCAGTCCGGCCCTGGAGGCGAGGATTGCCGGGGAGGGAAGGGGACTAGAGGAGGATGGGGGGGCTAGTGGTGGGTGGGGGTGTTTAAAGAGTCATCAGGTGAAATCAATTATGCAGCCTTGGTATTTGGCAGCCCTAATATTCGCAGCGCTGGCCGCAGGCTTCTGAGCAAGCCTTTGTGCCCCTGCACTCATTTTGTTATGCATGCGGGGTGGGTGTAGACAATGTCGCCCATGTGAAGAATGTTGGGTGTCTTGTGTGAGATTTTATGTGTGCTCCAATGGTGTGTGAAGATCTAGGACTCTGTGGCCTAACGAAGCTTGAGGGGCCCTCCTGCAAAATACATGGAGGGCCCCCACCCTGACTCTATCAGGAGCTCTGAGGCCAGGGGCCCGTCGCCCATGCACAGTGCCTGAGGAAGCCCCCTGGTGCTACCCCCGACCTAGTTAGGAGGTCTCAGGCCAGGGGCCCGCCACCCATGCTCTGTCCCCGCCAGTGCGCGGTGCGTGCCTGCGTGCACGAGAGCATCAAACTAACTGGTCCCAGATCCAGTCACTGGACTGTGCTCTGAGGGGACACCCTGGAGCTTGGGAGCCCCCACACCACAGGGGCTAATGTTGCGCCACTGCCAGGACTGTTGCAATGGCGTGCAATGGGATTTCAAAGGTGCTCCAATGGTGTGAGTGAGATTCTGAGAGTGCTCCAAAGGGATGCGTGAGATTGTAAGAGTGGTCCATCGGCATGCGTGAGATTGGGAGAGTGATCAGAGTCTTGCACAAGACATTGGGGCATATTCTCAAGGACTTATCGCCGATTTATCGGCACTTTAGCGCCGCAAAAGTGGCGATAGATTTATCGCCCTATTCCCAAGCTTGTGCAAACTGCCGATATCGCCAGTTTTCCAGGGATAGCTGCCGCACAAAACATCGCCACGGATGAGTGCGACAACTAACGCTAATGATATGCAGAGTAGGCGTTCCCGTGCAAAAACACACGAAAACACCACTTCGCAAGATTCTCAACGACCAGCCAGATCTGCGATGCGACCCAAAAACAGGCGATAAGGCGCATTAGCAGCAGGAATTTAACACCTGCCTTTTACTGGTGTTAAGCAGGACGACAACCTGCAGCATTTTATTTTATTTATTTTAAAAGTTTTATATAGCGCTAGCTAGACCCCTGGGTATCAGAGCGCTTTACATACACACTGTACAAAACCAAAGGAAATTGCATTACTTAGTAGGAAGGCAGTAGGGAAGCAACAACAGAGATAAATACAACATGAAAAATAGTTAAACAGTGCAGCGGAGGGAGAGAAAACAAACGAAGGTGGTTAACACAGACCGGTCACCACTATCCTTGAATGTCAAGAGAGAGAGAGTTAATTCGGATATTGAAGTCTAGGTTAGTTGATGTTGGTCCGGAAAGTATTTGTTAAGGAGATGGAGTTTCAGGTCCCTTTTGAAACAGGAGAAGGAGGGGTTGCATCTGAGGACTCTAGGGAGAGCGTTCCATATCCTGGGAGCGTTGCCAGAAAACGATCGGTATTGGGTGGTTTTCTTTTCAGTTTCGGAGGGATAAGAAGGAGTGAGTTTGAACTTCTCAGTGTTCTGGATTGACCTGCTCTTACCAGTTTGTTGTTCAGGTAGTTGGGGGCCAGAGAGTGAAGGGTTTTGTGTGTGATGCAGGCCAGCTTGTAAATACACCTCCCTTCCATAGGAAGCCAGTTGAGGGAGTTGAGAGCTGGAGTGATGTGTTCAAATCTTTTCACTCCAGATATGAGTCGAGCGGCCATGTTCAGCACTGCCCTTAGTGGGGCTAGGTGAGCTTTTGGAGTCCCTGTTAGGATGGCGTTCCCGTAGTCGATTTTAGAGAGAACTAGGGATTGAACTACTGTCTTGAGGTCATCCTGGGGAAGAAAAGGTTTCAATTTCTTGAGGTGTTTTAGTGAGAAAAGAGCACCTTTTGCAGAGTTTTTGATGTGGGCCTCCATTGATAAGTTCTTGTCAAGGGTGATGCCTAGAGACTTCACTGAGTCGGATAGGACGAGGGGGCAGTTTAGGGCAACCAGATTCTTGAGCCACTCTTGGATTGGTCGATGGTTGCTTTTGGAGAGAATAGGATTAGTTCCGTTTTATCTGGGTTGAGCTTTAAGTGGTTAGTGTTGAACCAAGTTTGGATCTCGGTTAGAATGACATTGAGGTGTCGGATGTCGTTGGGAGACTTGATTTTGAAATAGATTTGGGTGTCGTCAGCGTAGAGGTGGTAGTTCACTCCCGCTTTTTCAAGATGATTGTGAGGGGCTCCATGAAGAGATTGAAGAGGGACGGGGAGAGGATCGAGCCTTGCGGGACCCCAAGTGTGACTTTTGTTGGCTTCGAGAGACAGAGGTTGATTTTAATTTGTTGCGAGTGGTGTTGAAGGAAGGAGGTGAACCATTTTAGTACTGTGCCATTAATACCGGAGCGTTTCGACAAGGTCTCCAGAAGAGCTGGATGATTTACAGTGTCGAATGCCGCAGATAGGTCAATAAGGATGAGAAGGCAGGCATCACCTTCATCTAAAGCCTTGTGAATATCGTCAGAGATGTTGAGCATAGCTGTTTCAGTGCTACAGCCTTTCCTGAATCCTGATTGAAAGGTGTCGAGGAGGTTGAACTCATCAATGTGTTTGTTGAGTTGGTGGAGAACGCATTTCTCCAATGTTTTCGCAAGGAACGGGAGGTTGGAGATAGGTCTGAGGTTGTTAAGATCGTTAGGGTCGGCCCCTGGTTTCTTGAGAATGGGTGTGATTTGTCCTAGTTGAACGGAGTCTGGGACACAGCCTGAGATGAGAGAGGCATTGATGATTTTTGTCCAGAAAGGGGAAATGGTGTGGTTGAGTTCTTTTATAATTGTGGATGGGAGGGGGTCCATAGTGTGGGAGGAAGGTTTTAGGGTAGAGATTATACTGAAGACCTCGTTTTCCCGACATTAGCTCAAAGTCGGACCAATGCGCATTGTTTTTCAGCTGGAGGCAGGCCTGATTGTCCTTGGTAAGAACTCTTTCTGATTGGTCAAGGGTGGTTAAAGGGGGGCAGGTTAAGAGGGAAGGAGGGTTTGCGGTTTGGAGGAAGGATTGATCAATTTTTGAGACTTTATTAGAGAAGAAGGTGGCAATTTCTTCACATCGCTCTTTGGTGGCTATGATTTCGTTAGAGGGAGTGCAGTTTGTTTGGCTTTTGACAATGTTGAAGAGTTCTCTCGGTCTGTTTTTCACCAGATCTAGTTGGTTGCGGAAGAAAGATGCCTTTTCATTGAAAATGTGTTTTTTGTATGCCTGCCGAGCAGATCTAAGTTGCGCTCGGCAGGCATACAAGGTCGAGGGGTTTAGTCTCCAACACCTTTCCGTTTGTCTGAGTTGACGCCTTTCGTTATTCAGATCCATATTGAACCAGGGTTTAGATTTGGTTCGCCTCATTTGTTTGAGTTTGAGTGGAGCTACTTGGTCTAAGACCTCTGTCATTTTAGAGTTAAAGTGTGTAGTGAGGTCATCGGCCGTCCATGATGAGGGTTGGGGTTGTAGATGGGCATGGATCCTGGATTCAAGTTCGGGTAAAGGGACTTTTTTGATGTTTCTGGTCCAGTGCTTAGGTTTGTCATCACGAATAGGTTGGTGTCTGACAAGTGCATCAATCTTGAACAGAATGAGGTGGTGGTCTGACAGGGAGCCCAGCCCAGAGCCACAGCTGAAGACCAACAGATGTCATGGAGCCAATGATTATGCAGCTTGGAGACCCAAGAGGGCCACAACACCCACCCCCACCACCCCCACCACCCCCAGGACCCCCCACCCGGACCACTCCCCCTAGGACTACCACCTAGGCAGCGCAGAAGAAGATAGCTGACCTTCTGAAAACGGCATGGTCCCTCAGCCACACAATTGCAGAATGTGGGGAGAGGTGGTAACCAAGTATGTGTGAAGGAGGCAACTCACCCATGAAGAAGAATGTACACAATGCCAAGTGTGGCGGTGATGTGCTGGACAGACCACAGAATGCAGAGCACAGACATGTCCATGTGGACATATACTGCTGGGGTATGTAGTGTTGTGGACAGTGGACGCAAACATGTTACTTCAGGCAGTGGGGAAGACCTTGGACATGTAGCTGTGCCGTCCCACCCCCTGTAAGCGTAAGCGCAGTGGGCTGGGCCGGCGTACGCCACTCCAGCGTAGGAGTGCGGATCAAAAGGCCAGGGCTCTGGGCGTGGTTCTCTTCCGTGAAGGGCAATGCGTCTTCCAGGGCGGCGCACCTCAACCTGCCTCGAGTCCGCCGCTGTGACCTCCAGACTCCGCGACACAGGCCCCCAGTGCATCCAGCGGCACAGCAACACGGAGTCATGTGTGTGCCGGATACTGCCATAGTCCTACACTGGCGGTCAGCAGGTCCCACAATTCAAATCGCGCCACATTTCTGTTAATGGAGGAAACCACTAGTCAACAGACATTGCCCCCAGTGCGGCCCGCCCGGACGATGCATCGTCGTTGGCTGTGCACCAGCTGAGCGCTCCAGGTGCCACTGACCCTGTGCAACACAAGTCGACGCCACGTGGCAATATTGAGGCAGAATTCAGTAGGCGAAAAACATTGCTCCCAGTGCGGCCCGCCCGGACGACGCATCGTCGTTGGCTGTGCACCTGCTGAGAGCTCCAGGTGCCACTGACCCTGTGCAACACAAGTCATTGTCACGTGGCTGTGTGCCCTTTCTGACCGCTGCCTCCGGCCTACACTGTGGTCAGCAGGGCTCGCAAATCAAATTGAGTCTTGATTCATTTATGGCAGAGTCCAGTAGGCAACAGACATTGCTTCCAGGGCGGCCCACCCGGACGACGCATCAGCACAGGCCGCGCACCCGCCGAGCTTTCCAGGTGCCACTAACTCAGTGCACCACAAGTCATCACCACGTGGCTGTGGGCCCTTCCTGACCGCTGCCTTTGGCCTACACTGCGGTCAGCAGGTCCCCCAAGTCAAACGACGCATCATCGCTGGCTGCGCACCTGCCGAGCGCTCCAGGTGCCACTAACTCAGTGCACCACAAGTCATCACCACGTGGCTGTGGGCCCTTCCTGACCGCTGCCTCCGGCCTACACTGCGGTCAGCAGGTCCCCCAAGTCAAACGAAGCATCATCGCAGGCTGCGCACCCCCTGAGCGTCTCAGGGGCCACTAACTCTGTGCAGCTCAAGTCAACGCCACGTGGCTGTGGGCCCTTGCTGACTGCTGCCTCCAGCCTACACTGCGGTCAGCAGGTCCCCCAAGTCAAACAATGCATCATCGCAGGCTGCGCACCCGCTGAGCGTCTCAGGTGCCACTAACTCTGTGCAGCTCAAGTCAACGGCACGTGGCTGTGGGCCCTTGCTGAATGTTGCCTCCGGCCTACACTGCGGTCAGCAGGGCTCGCAAATCAAATCCAATCCTGACCTGCAAGGACACGCCATCATCGCTGGCTGCACACCCGCCACCACCGCCAGGACCACCTCCAACCAACAACTGCCAGAGTCGGAGGAGTCTCACAGCCAGCCTATCTAAGTTGCTCACACGTGTCTTGGATGCCATCATCAGCTTGATACCCTGCTCAGCTCTTCAGGTGCCACTAACTCAGTGCACCACAACTCATGGACCCTTCATGATTGAGTTTAGTGCTGTGGACAGTGGATGCAACAATGTCACCTCAGGCAGTGTGGAAGACCTGGGACGATGATGATGAAGATGAGGCAGGTGAACCACACCCCACTGCAGCAGGAATATCCCGAAGGGACCAACTCATTAACAATTTCTTCACATGAGCACGCTCAGCTCTGGTGGCCCTACATCAGTGCAGCTCAAGTCATCGCCACGTGGCGGTAGGCCCATGCCGGACGCCGTGCATCCGGTGCCACAAACTCAGTGCACCACAAGTCATGGACCCTTTATGATTGAATCTGTGTGTGTGATCCGATGATCACTGTTCTAGTTGTTGCCAGCACCAACCACTCCCTGAGGGCTGGCTTACACTTACCCCACACCCATCCAGCACAGGCGTCACTGGACATGTGACCCTGGTAATAAAAAGGGGCCGGGCGCACGTGCCCGTAGCCAGTTCCACTATCTATCTAAGTGTGCCTGTGTAGTCATTATGTATGCATGATGGCCCCGGGCCCTACCACATTACTTTGTGCTGTGGACAGCGGACGCAACCAAGTCACCTCAGGCAGTGGGTAAGACCTTGGACATGTGGCTTTGTCGTCCCCCCCTGTAAGTGTAAGCGGAGTGGGCTGGGCCGGCGTACGCCAAGCCAGCGTAGGGGTGTGAAGGATTTGCCTGGGGCTCTGGGCGTGGTTCAGTTCTGGCCTGGACAAGGAAGTAACTAATGAGTGTGTCACTGTTGTAGTGTCGGCGCCACCCAGTCCGCAATCGACAATGTTGCAATGTAGCATGCACCCGGAGGGCGGGCTTGCACGAACGGGGAAATGAAGGAGCGCAAGACCGCTCGGGGTCTTTGCTCATTCATGCCAAGTGTTGTGTGTATCTGTATTGCCGCAGCATGAGCCAAATGCCTAGCCTTAATCGCAGCGAGAGTTCAGCCAGGCATGAACTCTACATCTGTGTCCACCCTATCCTTACCATAGGCCTACACTCACGTGGCCGCCCACCTTCAACGGCCAACATCACAGTGTCGTTGTCAGGCTTGTGGACATGCACAGACAGGCATGACAATGGTGTGCCGTAGGAGTGCAAGTGATGCAACCGCGCAGCGCACACAAGTAAATAGGCTCAGGGGAGGGAGGAGCAGCTGTGAGGCAACGTAACACACAGTGATGCCGCTCATTTGCCACATGCAAGACATGTCATACATGAATCCCAAAGTCGCACACATCCCACCCCACCCCCAACAAGCCACATCACATTTCCTGACTGCAAGCAGATGACAAACTAACATTAGGGATGAAAGCTCCTTTGTCTGAACTATCAGGCAGAAGCACATCTGCTCCTCCGACCTCGGAATTGCATGTGCCCGGCACCCCCTGACAGATACTATAGCAGCTGATGACGACTCCCACACTATGCACAGCCCGACGAAAGACCAACGTATACACACCCCACACACAGAAGTCCTTGCTCGAAGTTATCTTGCATGGAATGGCTTCACACTTACTCCCACACCATCCCAGGAGTACAACCGTTGCACACTTCAACAACTCATTGATCCGAGCTGTGGCATTTCATCCACAGAACTGGCGCAGGTCAGGACAGTACCGCTTCAACCAGGGCCACTAACGCAGTGGCAGAACATCCCGGACACATGCACAACCCCTGTCAGGTGGAACTGGACCGTGCACGTATGCTGCATTTACTGGGGGCACTGCCATTGGTAGTGCTGCGGATCAGTTACCGGCTAAGCTTCCGCCTTGCCAATGTCACCTGCGTGCAGCCTGTGTTGCATTGTCGCTCGTGCATATTCGAGTGGTCCATGGATGTCTGCCTATCCAACAGGATGGTAGCCGAACTGGATTTCGACATGTGTGTGCGCCCCCTGTTGGCCCACGACCATGAGTGTCACCGTGACACCCATCTATGGGATGCCTGGATACTTGGCATACATGCTGGCAGCTGGACCTGGGAGATTGCAGAACTCCTTGTGTGCAGTGACCATATTGAGCCGCTCCCCTATTGGGCTGTAGTGCTAATTGGTGAAAGGGGGTGGACGCAGCACATCTGCCCGGACCTGCTAATGGTTAGCCTCGCCGTCCTGTTCGATGAAGTCGACGACGACCTCATGTTGGAAATGATTGCCTATGAAGCTGCAGTAGCTTTCATGGACATGTAACTACGTACCTGCAGACACAACAGTTTGGAACCCATTGCACATGTCCCGACAACTTGTTGGAATTTGGTGTTCTGGTCACATCTCCCACGACGACAGTGGACATGTCTGCATTCGCCTGGACTCCGAATACATGAGCGGACAACAACGCGGGTTAACACACACCTGTGAATGGTGCGGTACTCCCCCGGAGTGGACAGCGGCGCTTGGCAACGTTCCAGGTTCTGACATACTGCTGCGTTGTTCTGCATGTTGTGGCACTTATCTTGGCCGTACTGACACGCATATGCTAATAAAGTCTACGCACCTTCACTTGTATTCAACTGTGATGAGTGTTGATTTGTATGACAATGTGTGTCTCACTGCCTATCTGGGTCACGGCCATACATGCATTACTGCACAGGGATGCGGGGTTGTACTAGTACATCATCATCTCACAGTTTCCTGCTATGCCACATGCGAATGGCCATTTTCCACACACAAGCGGCAGCAGTTGTGTCCTCTGTTCTGTTGTGCTGGTGTTGCTGTTCGTTCGACATTGTTGTAGATGTTGAGGTGCTCTGATTCTTATGTGTGTGTGCTGCATTGTAGGTGAGTTGCCCCTTCAGCTCTGGTTTGGCTGGCCCTTATCCCTTTCAGGCGGTGTGGCTTTCACTTCTCTGCTTATGCAGTGCTGTGATGTTGCAGACTTGGGTAAATTGGGCTCTTGGTCGGAGTTGTGACTCTTGGCCATGGTTTGTCCGCAGATGTGCTCTACTTAATTGTGCATGTGTGCCATTGTGCCCATCTCCCCCGTCCCCCCAGTCCCTGGTGGTTACTCACCCTGTTGCTGTTGTGTCGGGTCATGTTGAGCAGTGTCCGGTCCCCCAACTCCTGCCACCATCTCCACACTGATGACTGTGGTCACCATTTCCTCCATCTCATCCAGCTCCTCCTGTGGCGCTGGTCTCCCACCTCCAGTCTGCATTGCTGCCTTCTGGTTGTCTGCGAGTTTCTGCTTGGTCTTGCGCTTCACATCATTCCAGCGCCTCTTGAGCTTGTCCATTGTCCTCCTCAGCACTCCGACTGCATTGGCCTTGTCCAGGATGGACTGCCATATTGTATTTTTTGTTGCCAATGACACAGTGGAGGTGATGTACAGTTGTTGATGGTGTTCTATCACCTCCGTGATCAGGATCCTGTTTTCCTGCGGACTGAACCGCGTCTTCCTCTTCTTCTTCTCCTTGCCCTTCCCTGACCCTGGGGTCCCAGGCTGGTCCTCCGTGGGGCTTGTGGGGTTCTGGTTGTCCTCTGTGCTTGCTCTGGCTACCTCCATGGTGCTTCGCAGTTGTTTGTGTTTTGTGTTGCCGCTTTTATTGTGCTTTTTGCAGCCTGACTTGTGGGACTTGCAGGCCTGGCGCTGCTTCTCGCTGGATTTTTTATCGCGGTTGGGCACATCGCAACTTTTTTCGCGTTCGGGTTTGGACTTTCATCGCCGTCCCGGTAATGTTATCACGGACATTTGACGCGTTATAGGGAGACTATCGCATGTTACCGCCGTGTTGAGAATACGACGTTAACCCGGAGTTGTTTTCCCGCGATAGACGGCGATATGGAAACTTGCGTTAACCTATTTTGGCGATGTTTATCGCATGTTCTTGAGAATATCCCCCTTAAATTCATGCATGCATTGATTTTTAAATGTGTTAATTGCTTCAGTTGTTAGGGCCAAATATATTCTAAACTTATAGACAGTTTGAGGTGTTAAGGTCTTACCACAGAGAGTGGAGGATTTATTTAGATCTGTCTATGATGCTATCATATTCATTTCCAAATTTTGTGTGAGATTGTCCCCAGCTCTGTATAGCGTGGAAGCAACAAATTCTCACACAGTGTGGCCGATTCTTATTTTTCCCTGTATTATTTGCTTGATGAATAGAGTGAGTTACTTCCTGAAAATGGTTCAAAGTGTTTGACCCAGGCGGCCCTGTGATAGGGAAGATGGACACCCCCTTGCTGTTGGATCACATGTTTACGGCTCCCTGTTTGCCAAGGCATCAGGGGAACCCTTGGTCCACTGGCCACTGTAGCAAAGGTGGCAAAGAAACTCCTTTCTTGTCTTCATCCCTGGAAATGAGGAGAGCCTCTCGGATATTCATTCACATGGAATCATTGCCCCTGGGGGGGTCTAAATCTTGACTGGAGACCATATGTTCCTGAAGTTGTCTCATAACTCGCTCTCCATGACTCTGCAGGCGTGTAGTAAGTTAGGCATAGATAGTTTGCCAGGATCTGCAAATGTTTTTTACAAGAGAGGGTGATGGTACCATGTTCTTCTGAGAGCCAGCAACAACTGCCTTTTAAAGTCAGGCATTAACCATGTTTGTAATGGCGCCAAGGAGCAAGGAAGGCTGTGCTTGTTGCGTGGGCCTGAACTTGATCCTTGAGGTAGAGGAGATGGTTTAGACCTGGTTGCTAATATTCTGACTTTTTCGGGTTCTAGCAAACTGAGGGGCATATTTACAAGCCCCTATCGCCACCAGAGCATCACTTTTAGTGATAAGGCGCCCTTTCACGCTATATTTAGCGTGAAAGGGGAGGGCAATGGTGCTGTGGTGGGCATTCCCCCGCAACACCCATTGAGTTTGACGCTGCCTCCTATTTACAAGGGTGGTGTAAATATGGGGCAGCGCCAAAATTAAGACCAAAAAAAACCTGGTCTTAAACAGGTGCAACAAGGAGAAATGCTTTATTTCTCCTTGTTTTTGCTGTTTACATATGTGCTGCGTTGTCATTTATGAGATAGCCCCCTGAGCACGTAGTTTTGGTTTCACTGAAATGACATCAGCGCGACGTGCGCGCCGATCTTCATTTCAGGGAAACCAGGGGGGGGGGCCTTGGGAGCTGGGGAACCTCTTCCCCAGCTCCCGAGGCTCTTTTGGCATAAAGGGAATCCCTCTGGTGCGCGCACCAGAGGGATTCCGGGGGCGATGTGTCATGACGAGCTGGACTCGTCATGAGCACACGCCCACTGTGTGCCATGACGAGTCCAGCTCGTCATGAGCACAGAAGGGGTTAATCAGGTGAAACGAGGAGAAATGCTTTATTTCTCCTCGTTTTTTGCTGTTTCCATGTGTGCTGCCTTGTACAGCACACATAGAAACAGCAATTTGCAATTGATTGTTTATATGCAGGAAGGTGACCCTTCCTGCACATAAACAATAAAAAAAAGACGTTTTGCAACTTCTATGTGTGCTGCATTAAGCAGCACACATAGAAGTTTAAAAACGCCATGAATGATTGTTTATGTGCAGGAAGGGAGACCTTCCTGCACATACACAATCATTTCCCCCAACGCAGACACCCTTGCACTATGGTGCAAGGGTGCCTGTGTTGGCGCTAGGCAGCTGAACTCAGTGCCAGCACTAGGGGAAATGCCGGGGTGCACCGCATTCTTGTGAATACGGCGCATCCCTGCGTTTTCAGAATGGAGAAGCGTGACGTTAGCAATGTTTGCTTAACGCCACGCTTCTCCATTCTGTTGTAAATATGCTGCTAGGTTTATATATCAAAGTCAGGAAAAATCTGAGATTCTCACTGCTGACACCAACACTTTGTTGACCTGCAGACACGCGGCTTTAAACCCTGAGCTTGGGCGGCCTGACCCGCAGCCCCTGCCAGGCGCAGGCACATGTACCCGCCGCAGAGACATTATGCAAACTGTGAACTCAATTATAGCAGCAGCTTTGGTGCCAAACGCGAGATAATGAAAACAGCAAAACCATCTGAAGGCGACAACGTGTTGGGAATGAGAGCGTGCAGACACCGGAAGTGAGCGACAACACAACGCCTAAAGACCAACTCTGGGAGCAACATCTCTTTCAAGAGATTATTAATCTATTATAATTTATATTTCTCTGTCAAACATGGAATATATACATGACTCTTATGTCTTAACTGACTTCTGTTTCGTTACAGAAAAATGCAAAGTGAAAAGAATGAAGACAATCCCACAGAAACCAGGGAGGCAGGCATAGAAGATGTTTTGGTGATGAACCGACAAGCCCTGAAATTAAAGTTCTCAGCATTTAACTTTCCTACTGCTAAAGTGCTACGTCATGTTGTTATGATATCTTATCTTATCTGAATTTAAGGTATCTTTTTATACTATTTGTTATGTACCATTTTTGTGGTGCTGACAGTTTTACCCTAACTCCCTATATTGTAATTGTAAATTGTATTTACATAGCGCTTACTACTCTTGGCGAGGCGTCAAAGCGCTTTGCACAAGTAGCATGCTACTCTGGAATCCAAGGTCAGAGTTAAACAGTTAGGGGCAGATTTACAAGCCCCTTGAGTGACTTTTGCGCTGCAGTTGCGTCACTTTTTTGATGCAACAGCGGCGCAAACAATGCGGCCTATTTACAACGTGACGCATCTAGGGAGATGCGTCACGTTGTAAAGCCCTGCGTCACATTATACCTGCGTCAGGTATAATGTATGCAGGGTGGGCGTTCCCACGCAGGAAGGCCTCATAAAAGTGACTCAGTGAAATCTACAAGATTTCACTGCGTCACTCTAGAGCGCCACTGCGTCAAAACCTTACGCCTGCTTGAAGCAGGCGTAAGGAGTGACGCAGTGTAGTGGGAATAGGCCTCAAAAAGCATTGCTGGAGTTGCGTTGTGCTTGCGACACGACTCCAGCAATGCGTGACTTTTGCCCCAACAGATGCGTCAGAATTTCTGACGCATCTGTCAATCCTTGCGCCATGGTACGCCGTATTGTAAATACGGCGCATCCATGGTGGTGCAAGGGTTTCTCAGTGTGGCGCAGGGAAAGTGACGCATCTCTACAGATGCGTCACTTTCTTGTAAATCTGCCCCTTTGTAGATTAGTAATATGTGCCTTCTTTTTCCTTGTCGAGTACTTGTGGCACGTTTGTGCTCATGAGTTCTTGTGTGGTTGGTAATGTTTGAGTAGGGATAGAATGATGGGAATGGATTACAAAAGTTGGAGTTGTAAGTTGTTAGTGTGAGTAGTGCACGTGTGTTTCTGCTAGTTGGGTGAATTGGCTAAAAATGAGGGGGAAGTTTGAAAAGGATGTTTGGGAGTTCATAGTAGTCAGACAGGTTTGGGATGAGTCCGAGAGAGGAGCACTGGTACAAAGGATGAAAGGAGTCAAATTTATTTTAGAGCAAATAACAAATTAACTTATAAATACATATGTCCACTTGACACTTTGTAAAGTTTTAGTAAACACTCTACATACACTCCCATATGTACATCGAAGTAGCACTATACACAAGGTCTGGTGAAGTATACAGTTTTAACCCCTTATATTAATGTATCTGCTTACAACAGGAAGTATAGTTGAATGTACAAGGATGGACAACAGCTCCTGGAGACCCTCACAGGTGACAAGAAGCGCTCTACAAATCTACTGATTTATTGATTGAAATCTACTGATTGATGTATAACGACAACCTCATCTCCATATCCTGAGAAGCATAGTCCGTCATTTCTATACATGCACTGCCCATGTGTATATGTCACAGAGTGGTGTTCACCCCTCTGTAGATAGGTCAACCGCTCCATAGGAAAAGGCTTTTTTTGGGTTTGCTAATAACTTTGGTGCCGCTTGATGAATTTTCACAAAACTTTCCAAAAAGGTGCTCTTTTTACCTCAGCTCCTTCCTGGAAAGTTCTAGGGTGATCCTTCAGGCGGGGGCTGGGAAAAAGGAGGGCCACAAAAAGCAAATTTCCTGATGCAGTTTCCCTAGGGTTTTTTGGAACAAGCTACAGGCAAAACGGCTGAGCGGAAGTACACCAAATTGAGCAGGAAGCTAGATCGTGGTCCAGAAAGTGTGCTTTTTGTGATTTAGTGTAAATCCATGAAGTAGGTTTTGAACAATTAAGGTTCAATAATATTTCTATATCTGGACGGTTGAGTTCGTGAGAGGCTTGCGAAAGTCCCGCAATCGTTTGAAATAAAAAACAGACCCATTTGATTTACCAAGGGGCCTTTTTTTCCTGCCGCCAACTTCCTCCTGTAGGACTTAATGGCTCTTGCAAACTCCTGTGGGAGCTTGCACTGTGATTGGCTGCCTGCAACATGTTTGACAAAAATGATGTATAAGGGGGCAGTGTAAGGGAACCCAGACCCCGTGGAACATGCAGGGGGGTCAGAGAGGGACTCCCCAGGGCCCAAATATAAATAAAATATATTGTTGAGGTGTTTTCGCAATCACCGAGTGCATCGCGGGAGTCAACAGGCCCTCAGGGCTCCTGTGGGAGTCCCACTGGAGTGTGGGGAGCCTTGCTGGCTCACGCGGGACACCCGCAGTATTAAATAAAAATAAAAAACAGGGGGCTGGGCCTGAGTGTCTGTGGTGGGTTCTCCAAACAGGCTGTTGGCCACGCAACCTTTGGCTGTGCGTGGTGAGGCATTGGCTGCCTGCGGCCGAACCTACATCATGAGCAGCCAAAGGCTAGGCCCTGCGCCCATCTGCATGCTGTGCCCAGCCAAAGGCAATGGGGAGTTGGCTGCCCACGAGCGGTTAGAGGGCGGACCTGTCTTGAGGCTGACCTTACAGCCAACCCAATGCTGTGCTTGGTCAAAGGCTGTGCATTGTGGGGATTGGCAGCCTGTGGGGGGGGGGGTATTTGATGCAGGGGGTGGTCACGGGCCAGGCCCTGTGGCCAATCCCACACCGCTCATGGCCTATGTGGAGTTAAGGTTACGTGTGGCAAGAAAATATCACTTTGTGTTAAATAAAAAAGTAGAAATTCATTGGAAAAAAAGAAAGGACAAAGTGTTGTTATGGTTAGGTATGGTTTTAATATCTTACTTTGCATAAAAAACAGTAGAAATTCACTGAAAAGAACAAAGGCTAAAGGCACGTTATAGGTAGGTGAAAATGTTAGTTACAACATACTGCTTTAAACGAACAAAACCATTGAAATTCACCAGTTATCGTCATCTCAAGTAACCATAACTCATGCCCTAAATTAATGATAACTTGCGCCCCCACCATGCACAATGATGTCATTTTATACGTTGCATTGATGTTACCAATGATGTCATAGAACAAGTCATAAGTGATGTAATCTGTGAGATAATAAGCAGTGCATGGTGAGGGCACGAGTTATGGTTACTTCACTTGACTTTTGCCGTGCATAGCGTGTGGTTGGCTGCAGGGTCTGGCCTGTGGCCAGGCTTTGCACCCAACCACATGCAGATGGTCCACTTCCTGCTCCGCATTGGGCTGCCACTACCTCCACCATGTAAAACCTTTGGCTAATCACCCTGGGTGGGCAAGGCCTCACTGCTGGACAAACCCCATGGTGTTGCAGCGCCACAATGCCCCACCTTTTTTTTCTCACCGCACAGCAGTACCGTGGTACTACTTCAAAATTACATGGGGGGCTGGTGAGGGGAGGGGGGGGGTGCTGACCCCCATGGTAGTACTGTGGTTCCATGGTGCCACGAAAAAACAATGGGGCATATTATCAAGGGCTCATCGCCACTTTAGCATCACTTTTTTGACGCTAAAGTGGCGATATTTTCATCGCCCTATTAGCAAGCTGTCGCTATCAGGCGTTAGCAACAGCTTTCCGGCGATAGCACCCGGTTTTTCTATCGCCTTGCATGCCAGTGATATTTATCGCTAATGACATGCAAGGTAGGCGTTCCTTCTCTAAATTCAGCAAAAACGCCCGCTAACCGCACTTCGCCCAATTAGCAAGGATAGGCCGGACCCGCGAAGCGATCAAAAAAGTCGCGCTAAGGCCCGTTAGCTGCAGGAACTTAAGACCAGAAAATAGCTGGTCTTAAAAATGGGGACAAGTCTTGGGCCCACATCTATGCATGTTTTTGGTGCTGGACAGCGCTGCAAGCAATGTTGCAGCGCTGCCCTGCGACAAAAATACAGTGCAGGAATGTGCACCATCAATAAGATAGTGCGCATTCCTGGGCCCCAGTCATGAAAAGTGTTGCTGCGCTGCGACAAGACAGCGTTGCAACATTTCTCATTACACCCTCCTTGCAACAGCATGGATGCGCTGTACTCACTGGACAGCGCTCCATGACGCAAGTAATGACAGATACGTCAGGAATCCTGACGTATCTGTCTGCGCTAAAGTCACGCATTGCTGCAGTCGTGTCACAACCATGACGCAACTCCAGCAATGCATGGGGCCAGCCTATCCCTGTGGCACTGCCTCACCCTCACGCCTGCCATCAGGCAGGCGGAAGGTACTGACGCAGTGCTGTTCATGAGGGGTGCCCGAATGTCGGCGCAGTTGGAGATACATCGGTGGTGGTTGGGCGCTGCGGTGTCATCGTTTGGAAGCATTGGTGGAGTGTTGGTGTGGAGGGAGTTGACGAGATGTTCTTCGGTGGCCTTGATCCAGCTGCGAGGGGGTGCGATGATAGCGGTGGCGTCCGGTGGGCAAGGTGAAGACGTGATGTTACCAATGATAGTTGGTCCAGGAAAGTCCGGTGTTGTGGCTGCACTTGAAATTCACGCTGGCGGAGGTGACGTGCTCGACCATGTGTCCTGCTATGTGGCTTGTTGCGGTGACTTGCTGCTTGCGTCTGATGTAGGGGACCTTCCCCATGAGGGGGTGGTGTCCTGGTCACTGGGGTTCTCCAGGTGGAACTTGAGGTCACAGAGTAGGATGTCGTCGGTGGATGGGAGATCCTGGGGTGCAATGAGGTCTAAAATGGTATTGGAGAAGGGGGGGGGGGCATGGCCCGGGGGGCCTGCACATGAGGGTGACGCAGAGGATGCACCTGTGCCTGGTCCGGATCTTGGAGTTCACGTGGTCCATGGTCACCCTTGGGTCATTAGAGTGCGTGGTCAGTCGGAGTGTGCTTCTGTAGGTGATGGCAATGCCACCTCCCTGACGGTTGGGGTGCTCCTTGCGGGTGATACTGCAGCCGTCAGTGATGGTGATGGTGATGTCCGGTCCGGAGCAGAGGGTGGTCCTGCCAGGCGAGGTGGTGTCCAGGGATGATGGCGAGGAGGCTGCTGGCGTCGTATTGGTGGAGTGTCCAAGAGGAATGCTCCTTGGTGCTGAGCGCGGTCCAGGGGCAGACGGACGCAAACGGCGTAGCCTATGGGTTGCCTTTGGCACGGGAGACGACCATTACAACGCAGGCAGTACATCGTTACAACGCAACTCTGACAACGCAGGTGCCTTAACATCGCATTTGAATACAACGCATTGTGAGGTCAGTAATGGGGTAATTTCAACTTTTTCAGGTGTGCATGGGTATTGGATGTAAAATATGAAAAATGGGGTGTTTTTTGCGGTAAAATATGAAAAATTGTGTTTTTTGGGGTACATTTTTGAATTTTTGTGTGTATTTTTTGGGGTCCAATTTCTAAATCCTGGGTGTGTTTTGTGCCAAAATAAAGAGAAATTTGGGGGGTGCATTTGTCTCAAATGTGATGTTTTGGGTGTCTTCTGGGGGTTCAGAAATGAATTCCAGGATTCACGGTTGGGTCTGTAGTGCAAAGGTTATTCTTGGGTCGCACTCACTGTAGTGGGAACAGTGATCGTCATGTCTCAGCTATGCAACACCTACTCTACTGTTGCAATGTGCCTAGTATTAGTATGTATTAGAATGGAATTCGATGTCATGGCATGCATCGCAACTACGTATGTGCCTTTGGCACACGAGTGGTACGCCCGCTGTGCATGGGCGCACAGCGGCCACCATTGAGAAGTGCGGAGGGGGGTGTCTGGACAGCTGTGAGGTGGTAAACCAAGTAATGAACACTGGATGGTGCGTGGCCCCGGGGATGTGTGTGTGAGCGTGTGTAGTTAAGAATTTATTGAGGGAAGTCTCACCTCTAAGCTGTGTCCCGTGTCTACGTAGCTCCTGCTCTCCTGCGTCTGCTTCCAGGAAATGGAAGTGGGCAGCCAGGCTCCCTCGCATGAGTCATTCACAACGCTGCGATGCGGCGGTGGTATTGTAATTTGGCAACAGGACAAGTCATGTAGCCAGGGGCCGGAGGGGTGGGCATGTTCTCCATGCAGGCTGCAATGCAGCCTGCATTGCGAACAGAGAAGTGCGCATGTCTGCATTGGGCGGCCTGAGTGGACATGCCAATCCGCACATTCCCTGCTCCGTGTTTGGAGCAGTCCTACCCACCCGCCCAACCCCTGAGGATACATAGCATCATTACATCCATTATTTATCCCTTGTTTGTCCCTTATTTTAACTGTTTCATTGGCTTCTCTGAGCCCGCACTACACGCTTCCCGCTGCTGCTGCCCCTGCGGCTCCGCACACCTGTCCTCGCACATTCCCGCCTCCCAGCTGATCGTTCCTCCGCCCTCCCTTACTTAATGGCGGACGCTGCGCAATCGTGCAGCGGACAGGCGCTGCTGGCGCGCAGAAGGCGCACCTAAGACAAGCCCGTTAGCGCACGTCTGCAACCCAACAGCGACCAGCACCAGTAAGCCTGGATCACGGGCCACCCACTGCTACGGCACAGCCTCCCTCCACGCACTCAAACCCGGGAAAGTCAGACACTGACAACAGGCCTTGGCAAACACAACCCACGGCCAGTTCTCCTGCCTCCACTGCTGCCGGAGCTTAACCACCACCCCGGACTTCAACACAGCCGACACTAGCACCGGCTACACCCTAGGATGCATCCCCCTCAACGGGCACTCCGTGCACATACACGCCGTGGAAATCTGGAACCTACTCGACTCTCTCTCGCCCGACATCGCCTTCTTCACGGAGACCTGGACCAACGCCTCCTCCACCCCCGACATCAAGACCACCATCCCGGACGGATACAAGATCCAGAGGAAGGACGGCACCAACCACCCGGGAGGGTGCCTCGCCATTGCACACAAGAGCACCCTCCGCCTCACCACCCCCAGCGGAACCTTCCCCTCTGCCAAACACCTGCACTTCCAGATCCAGACCAGCCACAACTCCACACTCTGAGGAACCCTCGTCTACAGACACCCTGGGCCCCGGACACACCAGCCAGCCCACCATCTCCACCTGGACGCCAGTCACAGCTGAAGATACAGCCTCAACCATGAAAGGCATGCACTCGTGGGCCCCCACCAACCCATGCCCTCCCACATCTACCCCAGAGCCGCGGCCGCCATCACACACAAACTGCAATGCACCATCAACACCACCTTCAAGACAGGCACCTACCCAGATGACTGAAAGCGTGCAGAAGTCTGGCCCCTTCTCAAGAAGACCACAGCTGACCCCACCGACCTCAAGAACTACCGGCCCATCTCGCTCCTCCCCTTCGCAGCCAAAGTTGCAAAGTTGCAGAGTAAACAGTCAACAGGGAAGTAACACGATTCATTGATGACAACGCCATCCTCGAACCGTCCCAATCCGGATTGCAAACCAACCACAGCAACGAGGCCGTCATACTGGCCGCCACAGATGACATCCGCACACTCCTGGACCAAGGCCACTCAGCAGCCCTCATCATACTCGTCCTTTCATAGGCCTTCAACAAAGTCTCCCACCACACACTAGTCGCAAGACTACACGACGCCGGCATACAAGGAACAGGCCTCGACTGGATCCGATCATTCCTCCCCGGAAGAAGCCAAAGGATCAGACTGCCAACCTTCCTCTCCATTCCCACGTAAATCACCTGCGGAGTCCCAGAGGGTTCATCTCTGAGCCCGACCGTCTTCAACATCTACATGGCACCCTCGACGCCAATGTCCAACAACACGGCCTCAACATCGTATCCTATGCTGATGACACACAGCTCATCCTCCCCCTCACCAAAAAGACCACCACCGCCAGACTCAACTTCCAGAACGGAATGCAGGACGTCACAGTCTGGATGCCCAACAGCTGCCTGGAGCTCAACGCCGGGAAGACAGGAGTCCTTGTCCTTGGGACCACACCTTCAGCATGGGACAACACCTGTTGGCCATCGCCCTCGGAAGCCCACCTACCCCCTCGGACCACGCCAGAAACCTCAACATCGAACTCGACCCATCACTCACCATGAACAGACAGGTCTACGCCGTCAACTCCAGCTGCTTCAACACCCTCCGCATCCTCCGCAAGACCTTCAAATGGATACCCCCAGAGTCAAGGAAGACTAGTATTCTGTTCTTCAAATTGCATTTTGCACATCCAAGCTGCTATTTATTGCCATTTTGCACATTAGGGTTATGTTGAGTATATGTTTCCCCTGACCTTAGGGTTATTCCTTAAAATTAATCGAAGTGAAACTTTGCATGCATTTTGCACATAACTTAGCTGCTACTGAATTGGCTTTCGCACAGTTCTGGCTACTTTCAGTTACTCTGTTTCCATGCTGCTATTAGGTGGATATTTTACTCCCTTTTGCATATTTGCACATTGTAAGAGAGGCTTTGCTTCCTCCTTGCTTGATAAATAATTTTTTATTGTTTTTATTTGAATTAGAATTTTGGGTTTATAAAATCTATGAACGAGTAGTTATTAGATGTCCTATGCACTTACAGGATACGGTTTGTTATCTCTTCCTTTATGTTACAAATTTTAAATGCTATTTAAAGTCGAATTGTTTACGTGCTGCGGGGCAAATTTTATGATGGTATGTGGAAAGAGTCTTATTATGTTTTGCTATCTATAATACTATGTACGTAATTTTATGTGGACCTCCTAGGATTTCCAAATCTTGAATAAAAATATTGAATTGAAGGAAGACAGTCACCCATGCACTTATCACCAGCAGGCTGGACATTGGGAACGCACTCTATGCCACCATTTACAAGTCCATACTCCGCAAACTACCGACATTACAGTACAACGCCGCCAGACTCGTCCTCGGCATCCCCTGGCACTAACACATCGGCCGACACCTACGTAGACTCCAGTGTCTCCCCGTGGTGATTAGAGTCACCTTCAAAATCATCACTCACGCCTCCGAATGCCTACACAACAACGTAACATAATACCTCAACAACAGAATCAACTTCCACGTGCACAAATGAGACATCCGATCTTCCAACCTCGCACTGTCCGAAGGGCAGCGCATCCACAGAGCCAGAGCAGGTGGGAGATCCTTCTCCCACATTGCATCCAATACCTGGAACGAGCTACCTGCAGACATCAGAGGTGCCCCCTCCCTCGACACCTTCTGGAAGACCCTCAAGACCTGGCTCTTCGGCTTACAGATCTGCGACCCCCACCCCTCAGTGCCTTGCGACCCTCACGGGTGTGTGGCACGCTTACAATTCCCCTGAGTGATTGATTGATTGAGTTGTCATCATGTGATGATTGTCCCTCTTCTGCACTGCTTGAGGTGGTGGGGCAATGCTCTTCCAACATAGCGGTAGACCCACCACTGGGGGTGCGTCATCTACGTGTGATAGGTATGAGCGACTCCCCCCCGGCCCTCCTGCGCTACGCGTCCCACCTTCTCCTTACCTGGACATTGACCCTGTGGCGCAATCCACTGCACTCTCTCCACATCTGTGACTCAGCCAGCAGGAGCCTGAGACAGGTGTGCTTTCACTGGGCTGGGTACAGCAGTCACCGCGTAGTCGGCTGGTGGACCGCCCGATGCAGTTGATGCAGCAGGGCTCCCTTAGGCGTGTAGTTGCAGCGCTCAGTCCACACAAGTTCGGTGTCGCACAGGGGCCTCACCCTGCAGGGCGTCCAGCCAGCCCAACATCATCCGTCCTGTGATGCAGGGAGACGGCACCCACCGTTGGTAATCCCCTCCGTGCACCCCGGTGTAGTGGTGGATCATAGTATGCAAAGCGGACATCACTACGTTGGTGCGCAGAATCACCTCTACCATTGACTGCACCAAGGTGCGCAAGGCGGGCTTCTCACACAGGTCAGCAACGTGTCTCCATGCGACCTGCCAGACTTCACCACCAGGTACGGGTGATCGTCGCACATCAATGTCTCTCGCCACGGCTCCTCGACTCCACATCTACTCCACATCCCACTCCAGGCCACAGACGCAGGTCCAGCAAGGGATCCAGGAACCAGACGCAGCTCCAGCGCAGGTCCAGCGAGGGATCAAGGAACCAGACGCAGGTCCAGCAAGGGATCCAGGAACCAGACGCAGCTCCAGCGAGGGATCCAGGAACCAGACGCAGGTCCAGCAAGGGATCCAGGAACCAGACGCAGGTCCAGTAAGGGATCCAGGAACCAGACACAGGTCCAGCGAGGGATCCAGGAAACAGACGCAGGTCCAGCGAGGGATCCAGGAACCAGGCGCAGGTCCAGCGAGGGATCCAGGAACCAGACGCAGGTCCAGCGAGGGATCCAGGAACCAGACGCAGGTCCAGCAAGGGATCCAGGAACCAGACGCAGGTCCAGCGAGGGATCCAGGAACCAGACGCAGCTCCAGCGAGGGATCCAGGAACCAGACGCAGCTCCAGCGAGGGATCCAGGAACCAGATGCAGGTCCAGCAAGGGATCCAGGAACCAGACGCAGGTCCAGCAAGGGATCCAGGAACCAGACGCAGGTCCAGCAAGGGATCCAGGAACCAGATGCAGGTCCAGCAAGGGATCCAGGAACCAGACGCAGGTCCAGCAAGGGATCCAGGAACCAGACGCAGGTCCAGCGAGGGATCCAGGAACTAGACACAGGTCCAGCAAGGGATCCAGGAACCAGACGCAGGTCCAGCAAGGGATCCAGGAACCAGACACAGGTCCAGCGAGGGATCCAGGAACCAGACGCAGGTCCAGCGAGGGATCCAGGAACCAGACTCAGGTCCAGCAAGGGATCCAGGAACCAGACGCAGGTCCAGCAAGGGATCCAGGAACCAGACGCAGGTCCAGCAAGGGATCCAGGAACCAGACTCAGGTCCAGCAAGGGATCCAGGAACCAGACGCAGGTCCAGCGAGGGATCCAGGAACCAGACGCAGGTCCAGCAAGGGATCCAGGAACCAGACGCAGGTCCAGTGAGGGATCCAGGAACCAGACGCAGCTCCAGCGAGGGATCCAGGAACCAGACGCAGCTCCAGCGAGGGATCCAGGAACCAGACGCAGGTCCAGCAAGGGATCCAGGAACCAGACGCAGGTCCAGCAAGGGATCCAGGAACCAGACGCAGGTCCAGCAAGGGATCCAGGAACCAGACGCATGTCCTGCGTGGGGACCAGGATCTCATCCTGGTCAACTGGGATGTTGGGTGGCTTGAGGGGGTTGTTGGTGTGTGCTGCACTGTGCCCTGGCTGCTCAAATCTGCATTAATCCATTTTTTTGGTGCATCTTTTATGTTGGAGGTGGCCAGATGAGCTAAGTCAGAAATTGCGGGTTAGCGTGCCTTTTTCTATCGCTAAGGGCTTTTCGCTGGATTCCACCCGCTATCGCCGGTTCCATTAATGGCGTTGCGTTAATGTTAGCGACGGTTTTCGCCGCTGATCCCTGCAGCTATTGCCTGTTAGCAAAACATTGCTAATACGTCGCTAAGAGGGCGATAACTTGCAGGGATCGACGGCGATAGAAAAACTAGCGCTAACCTAGGTTAGCGATAGTTATCGCCATTTCTTGCTAATATGCCCCAATCTTTTTAAATTGACTCCATAGATTGTCCCTCTGGGGTAACCCAAAGGACATGCAAAGTGTTGTCATAAATGATGCCATTTCAGATGTCATTAGTGATGTTATCAATTATGTCATAGAACACGTCATGTGTAATGTAATATGTGAGGTCATAAGCAGTGCATGGCGAGGGTTGCAACTTATAGTGACCTCAAATAACTATAACTGCCAAATTTCAGTGTTTTAGTTTAAAATATGACATTTGTACTAGCATTCTCACTTAGCTATGACATCACTTTAAACTTTGTTTTCTCCAGTGAATTTCAGAGGTGTTTTTATGCTAAGTAAGATACTATTGCCATACCTAACTATGATGTCACTTTAACCTTTAGTTTTTGTTGTTGTGAGTATAGTGATAATTTAGGAAACAGTCAGCTCTTGACAAATCTTCTGAGCTGATATGACTGTCAGTAGATCTTAAGTTTGAGGGTAACACATTCCATAGTTTGACTGCTTGAACAGAGAAAGACACTCTATCCATGTTTTTTTTATTGTATGCTGGAATTGTGGGGTGGGATGCCATTCTAGAGCATAGGTTCCTTTGTTGTATGTATATGGCGATTTTACACTGGACGAAATGAGGCCTTTTGTCATGTATTGCTTTGTGTGTCATACAAAGCAGCTTGCAGGAGAATCTTCTGGCAACTCGTAAGCAGTGAAGGGCCTTCAAGGCAAGGGAGATGTGTGATTGTGGTTTCACATGCCGGAGTAGTCTAGTAGCAGTGTTCTTAATTCTCTGCAAGCTTCTCATAGTTGATAAAAGAGAACCGTGATATAGACTCGTAGCATAATCCAGTTTTGATAGGATAAAAATATTGTCGCTTGGACTTTGATGTTTTTGGCGGTGCTCGAAGATTATCACGCCAGAGTCAGAGAGGATCACAAGTTTTTCGGTCACCACAGGTGAGTATTTTAGTTTTGAACGCTTTCTATTTGAGGTGGCTCTATGGCATCCATTGAGCCATGGCAACTGTTAGAAATGGGGGTCTCTAGTTGGCAAGGGTTTGCACCTTGTCCAAGTAGGGACCCTTCCTTCTAGTCAGGATAAGGGAGTTACACTCCTAAAATAACCCCTGCTCACCCCCTTGGTAGCTTGGCACGAGCAGTCAGGCTTATCTTAGAGGCAGTGTGTAAAGCATTTGCACATAACCAACAGTAATACAGTGTAAGCACTACAAAAGGACACCACACCAGTTTAGAAAAATATCCAATATTTTTATATACTGAAGACAAGACCAAAAACGATAAAAATCCACAATACAGTACCTAGAAATCTTCAGTTATCAAAATAACCTTGAAAAACAGTTCCTTGAAGTCGATAGCGCCCTTTGGGGCTATCACGGCATTGTGAACAAACAAATCCAAACAGTTCTGGCTGACCGCGGCGTCGCCGGCCAGCTACGGTGTTGAGAAGATCCGCAAAGCAGTACCTTTAGAAATGCAGGGCGTCAGTGACCTCTCGTTGAGCTTCCAAAAGCACGGCGTCCGCAGGCGTCGGTTCCGGAGGTCGGTGCAGGAGTCGTCGGGCCCTTGAAGTCACATGCGTTGCAGATCGAACTCCTCACGGTTGAAGTCAGGAGCGCTGGCATCGGCAGGAGTCGGGTGCTGCAGTGCGAAGTGCAGCGGCGTGCGATGCCCTCAGGTCGCGGAGCGAGCAGCGGCTCGGTGGCGGCATCAGATGGCGTCATCGGTGAGACCAGGGTCGCAGTGCGAAGTGATGTGGTGTTCGTCTCTGTGCTGGCAGGTCATGGTGCAAGCAGCGGCGTCGTCGTTGCTGAAGCGCTGTCGTCGACTGACCAACTGGAGTCAATGGCGCCGGCGCCGGTAGGCCAAGGCTGCAGTGTGGGATGAGGGCGGTGCTTCATGTAACTTTACGAGCGGTGCCCTAGAACCACGGTGCAAGCAGCGGCGTTGATTTTGGCATGGAGCGGCATCGTCGGGGATACCAAGGCGGCATCGTGAAGCGAGGAGATGCGGAGTGCAGTGCCAACAGGTCGCGGTGCGAGCAGCAGCTCAGTGGCGGCATCAGCAGGCATCGTCGGTGAGACCAGGGTTGCGGTGCGGCGTTGCGGCGGTGCCCTCTGCGGTGCCTTCAGGACACGGAGTCGGCAGTGGCGTCGTAGACAGCGTCGGGTTGCTTTTTCTTCTGTTGCAGCACAAAACACACAGTCCCCAGTGCTGATGGCAGAAGAACTTGAAGTCTTTGCTGTTCCTGAGACTTCTTGAACAGAGGGCAAGCTCTACCTCAAGCCCTTGGAGATACTCAAAGAAAGAAGTTGCAGAAAGTTCAGTCCAGTCCTTTCACTGCCTAAGACAGAAGCAGCCACTGCAGGCCAACACAGCAAAGCACTCAGCAAAGTGGTAGTTCCTCCTCACAGCTTCTCCAGCTCTTCTTCTTGGCAGTCTTCTTAGTCCAAAAGAGTTCTAATGTTCAGGGGTTTGGGCCCCATTTTTATAGCCCAAAATCCTTTGTCCTCTCAGGCAGAGAGTGTCTGTGCCCAGCCAGAACCAGTTCTGCCCTCTCTGGTGTGGCTTCCTGGCAGGAGGTGGAGACGGCATTGTCAGAGGCAGATCAGGCCCATTCAGGTGAAAGGAAATCTCCTCCCCTACTCTAAATGCAGCTCAGGTCTATTCAGCCCTTTCCTGACCCACCCAGACTATCTGGAGCCACTGCTCCTCCCCAGCCCCTGTCGTCCAAAACCCAGACAGTCAACCCACAACCCCAGCAGAGGCCTACTGGATGGCTGAGCAAGAAAATACCTACTTTCTAAAAGTGGTATTTTCAAACACAGAATGTAAAAATCACCTTCACTGAAAGATGTATCTTTAGATTCTGAGTTCAGGCTTACTAAACTTTATTTTTCTACCTAGTTCCTAGGGCCAGTTATGTTTATAAGATGTTATAAACAAACTCCCCATTCTGTCCTATGGGAACAGGTAGCCTTGCAATAGTGAAAAACGAAATTGGCAGTAATTCACTATCAGGACATGCCACACACACCAGGGCATGTCCTACCTTTCATATACACTGCACCCTGCCCACAGGGGTACCTTGGGCCTACCTTAGGGGTGACTGGCATGTAAGAAAAGGGAATGTTAGGGTCTGGCAAGTGTGTGCACTTGCCAAGTCGACATGGCAGTCCCAGACTGCACACAGGCTCTGCAATGACAGGCCAGAGTTACATTTACAGGCTGTTTGCGTGGGTGGCACAATCCAGTGCTGCAGCCCACCAATAGCATATGATTTACAAGCCCTGGCACACTCAGTGCACTTTACTAGGGACTAACAAGTAAATAAAATATGCCAATCATGAAAACACCAATCCACAACATACTTTACAATAGGTGCACTTGCACTTTAACACTGATCAGCAGTGAGAAAGTGCGCAGAGACACTAAGCCAGCAAAAACAGAGTCAAAACCGGGAGGTCAGAAAGCAAAAACTCAGGGGAAACACGCCAAAAGATGCCAAGTCTAACAGCAACTGAAGATTTTGTATGCTTCAATGTCCTTTGGACATTATCACTTTCAGAAGTATCTGTGTGTCATCTGTGTAGTCATAGCAGGCGAAGTCAGAACCATTGGTCAGATCTGGTAATGATTTCATGCAGATGTTGGACAGCACGGGTGAGATGATTGTGCCTTGAGGGACTCCTGCCTTAATGTTGTGAGCTTTAGAAGAGAATGGAGGAGTGTGGACAATATGTGTTCTATTGTCCAGTTAGGATTTGATCAGAGAGAGAGCTGTTTCCTCTAATCCGGCTTCCTCTAGTCTTTGGATTAAGGTGTCAAGATCAACCATGTCAAAGGTCGCTGAAACCTCCAAGAGAAGAGGAGCAGTGACCCCGTTCTGGTCTGCTGTGTTGTGATGGTCATCACAGCTTGAGATCAGGGTTGATTCAGTGCCTCTTCCTGGACAGAATCCAGTTTGGAAGTTGGAAAGAGCAGAATTGTGTTCAATAAACTGTGACTTCTAGGTGAAGGATGCTCTTTCTATACGTTTGCCCAGTAATGGTCTGTTTGTCATAGGTCTGTAGGTTTCGGGGTCTTGATTGTCCAGGTTAGATTTTTTTAATAACAGGCCTATGTATGCCCGTTTTTAAGTCTTATGGAAAGCTCCCGTCATTAAGGAGTTGTTGATGTGTGTTTTGACGAGATGGCCACTGAAGTTAATAAAATAATGTTTTTGAAGAGTTGAGGTGGGCAAGGGTTAGAGGGGCAGCCGGTTTGCTTACTTTGACAGGATCCTGGAATTTAGTTGGCGATAGTTCTTTGAAGGGGAGTAGAGGCTGTGTTGGGCCTTCCCCAGGAGGGTTTTGCTGCAAATGGGTTGTAGCTGTTGTTTTTTTGTTAGTTAAGTCAGAATCCAACATGTTTGCTTTAATTATTTAGTGATTTGCCAGATTGTCACAAAAATCTTGAGAACATGGATTTTATAAAATTCTTTATTGGTACGCTTTGCTTTGTGGATTTTGGTAGAATAGTATAGTTTTTTAGGTTTTTTGATTGTTGACTTGTATATTCTGTTATGTCTGCCAAGGTGTATCTTGTCTTGAGGGTTCTTTATTTTGAGCCAGTTGTGTTGAAGCTTAGCAATTTGTTTTTTGATCTTGTTTAATTCTGCATTCACCCAAGGAGCGTGTTTCCTTTTGTTATGCATAGAGGTTTTCTGAGGAATAAAGAGATCAAAAGCTTCATGGAGCTATGGAGTGTTTGTACAGAATTTATTGTGACCAGATCTGTGTTGGAAGTAAGCAGGTTTTGTAATTCCTCCAAATTCAGCTTGTTCCAAGGTTGATATGAAGTTTCTGTTAAGATCATTTTAGCTGGTTTAAGTTGTAGTTTCTTGTGTTGGAAGGCAACAAGGTAGTGGTCTGACCACGCAACCAGAGAAATCCTTTGGAATGTGACTTGGTCAGAGTGGCAGACAATGACATCCAATATGTGTCCTGTGATGTGTGTGAGATTGGAAATGAGCTGTTGTATATTGTGTGTGTTTAAGCCTGTTGGAAGGTTTTGGGGTGTGGCATATTAGGTTTGTCAAAACATATGTTGCGGTCACCAAGGATGAATACATTTGAATATATTGTAAGAAGGTTAGAGGTTGTGTCTAGAAATCTGTCTGTGAATATTCCGTTGCTCAATGGTGGTCTGTGAAGAAGGAGAAAGTTACAGGAAAAGGTTGGGGCAGGGTTGCCGATCCCACCTCTGTGTGCTGTGTGTGTTTGTGAGGGTTCTCTAAGATCGGAGAAATTTTGATATAGTTACCTGCTTGCGCTGCTGCCTCTGCTCATTGTTATGGTTTCTTTAGCTGGCGAAGTGAGCTAAAGAACGATGATGGATTCAACCCAGATCTGTGACTGGGGGTAAGTGTCTGAAAAGTTTCAGTGCTCGTCTATCATCTCCTTGTGTTTGCTTTGTTCACCCTTATTTGGCAGGGTATGCCCAGACGTGGGTCCCTTGCTCACTTTGCCACTGGATTCAAGCTAGCCTGGCTGATGAGGGATGTTTCCCCAAAACCGATCCCAGGATGCTTGTTTCCGGTCCAGGGAAGATCTGGCTTGGCAGTTCGGGCTGGACTCTTCCCATGATACAGGGTCAAGACTTGTTTGCATATGGCTGGGTCTGAACTGGGGAAGTGAGCTAAAGAACAATGATGGATTCAACCCAGATCTGTGACTGGGGGTGAGAGTCTGAAAAGTTTCAACGCTCCGTCCATCATGAAATGAAATACCAGCATTTGTAAAGCGCACAGCTACCTCCGGAGAGGTGTTGCAGCGCTGGGGGTCGTCGGGAAGATTAAGCGAGCTATTGCCCAGAGTCACAAGGTGCTGGGCTAACCTGCGGCCGGTGATCGAACCGTGAGCCCCCATGTTCCGGAGTCAGCCGCCCTGGCCGCTGCACCACACCTCTTCCCATCTCCTTGTGTTGGGGTGGTAAAGTGAGCTAAAGAGTGATGATGGATTCAACCCAGATCTGTGACTGGGGGTGATCGTCTGAAAAGTTTCAGCACTCCGTCCATCATCTCCTTGTGTTTGCTTACCTATTTCATGTAGTTGGGCAAGTTTTGCAATTATTGCGATTGTTCTGGAGTGGGAGCGGGAGCGGACATTGCTCCGCTTTATTGCAATCATATGTACTGTCGTCTTGTGCCTTACTTTTGTACCGATTACAATAATAACATGTTTAAGGACAAGGAGGGCCTCTTACCCTTGTAAAGAAACATCATCTGCTTTGGTGAGATCTGATGTTTCCTTGTACATGATGGGGAGCAGCCTCCTCTTTTGCATATGCAATTTCGTGTAAGTGTTTTATATCTTGGTGGAACTGCTTCTTGCAACACTGGTGCCATATCTGCCCCAGCCATGATTCAGTTATGAAAAGTATGTCAGGTTCCGTGTCTGTCAATAGGTCGCATAAGTCGTACTTGTTATAAAAAAAATTTTTTTTTTTTATTAACACAGAAAGAGGAAACATCCCATGGCAGTTGTAATGATGCAACATGAACCATAAATTGTATACATTTGGGAATATATAATATCACATTTCTGGGTAAACTTTGTCTCTGACCGTTGACCTGAAGAGGATTACAGGACACAAGTCCATTACCCATAGTATTAACAGTTATAAACAGTGCCAGTTGATAGTGCAACACATCTGTCCTCCTGAGTTGTAGCCTTAGTATCAGAGCCTATAGTGTTGTCTCGTCATCTCGTGCTCTTGGGGCCGTACATGGGCTTCCTCTGTATATATTCCATCTTCCCCACGCCCTCTCCCATTTTCTGGGGCATCCCCTGCTCTCGTACACTGATCTCTCCACCACCATGGACCAATCCATGTCTCCCTTTCAGTCGTTCAGGGAGGAAGTAGACATGCCCCCCCACTTTTGTGCAATGGTGCGCTTAGCTACCATCATACCCAACGTTACCCACGTTTGGTCTGCTTGTGTCAAGTCAGTGGATTCCCAGATATTGAGCAGGCATAGTTTGGCTGATGATCTTATAGCAGTATCTGTGACTTCACTAATGCATGCTAGCACCCCGTTCCTGTATGTTTGGACCATTGGGCATTCCCACAAGATATGAAAGAAAGTCCCCACATGCCCCCCCCGTCCCCGAAGGCACCTCGTGTCCATCTGCCTGCCCATTTTAACCTGTGTTGTGTAGGAGACGTAGACTCTGTGCAGGATTTTTAGCTGTATTAAATGGAAGCGGAGTCTCACAGCAACCACTCACAGGGAGGCGAGAGCATCAGCCCAGTCCTCCTCCTGTAGGTCTTCTAGGTCTGCGTCCCACTGGGGAATTGTTTGAGTTTGCGGTATGTGATTGAGGTTGCCTTGGTAGAGAAGCGCTCTTCCAACAATCTATCCCCCGGAGGAGACGATTCTGGTAAGGCTTCATCGGGGGGGAAGTACTGCCAGAAGAGCGTGACAGATCTGTAGATAACAAAAAGCCTCCGTGAATGGAATTGCCCCCTTGGTTGTACATATATCTTCCACCGTGGAGATCCCTATCAGATCCCACCTATCAATACCTTGTCTTCGAGCCATCGTGCCAAGAGTTCTGAATCCCATAGGGGGTAGCGCATGTTAGTCGTCTCTCCCACCCTAATTTCCGCAGGGTAGAATGCCAGAGGGAGACTGTTAGGGCAGTTGGTCACTCTAAGGATAAGTGATGTGGACTAGTGTATAGCGCACAACGATAACCCCCAGGCTGGAGGGGGCTCAACCCGGTGCCACGTGGAGCTCCCATCATGCTCTGTCGCTAAGCTTGTTTCCAGGTGGCGGGGTAGCGGGATGGCAGCGGCTGTGTAATTTCTCTCTATGGGCGGTGTTGATTCGGCTAAACGCACCATGCTGCATTCGCGCACTGCCCAGAAAAGCCATGGAGAGATGAGGAGCGGTCAACCGGCAGCAAGGAAACCCAGGAAAAAAACTGCTTGAGGCTTTCCGGGGGGCTTTTTGGGCTCCGGTAGCACAACTCTGCAACGAGCATCGGGCAGCGAGCAGCGGCCGAGGAGAAGCAGCGATCCGGAGCATAACCTGACTCTTGCGGCTCAGCAGGCCGGCCGGTAAGAGAAAAATTAGCTCTTCTTTTGGCTACTGTTGGTGGGTTCATAGAATCGTACCCGCTTCCTGTGAATTCCATACTTTGAGCTGTGAGCCAAACATGCTGGGAGTTTCAGCTACACACTTTCCCATTGATCCCTCTCTTTCTCTTTTGTTTCAAGTGCCACTCGGTCGCAATATTCTGTGCCCTTGCCCCTTTGCTCCCTGATTGCTCTCATCCAAGAGAAGGAGAAGGAGAGCTATTTTGAGAGATAACTGAAAAAATCAGTCAAAATCTAAGGGCGGAAACCTACCTTATCATTTTACAAAATAACCCCTTCTGAATAGCAATAAGCACCATTTAAAGGCATTCCAGAGAGAACTGACCGGAAACTAGCTGTATTCCAAAGAAGGAGAAGAAAGGTGCGATTCTTGAGAGAGGGCTTACAACCTGAGGTGCGACATTAGGTTTCCCTCCAGGAGGCGCTAAAGGGTGGTTGCGGAGGCGGTCCGTGTAGCATGTATGCGGCTTGTGACCACTTGATAATACCTCCAGTAATACCTTTTCTGATAACCCTTCTTGCTGTTTGGTACCTGCTTGCTGCCTGATACCAACTATCACCAACGACTGTTACTGTTATCTCGATGAAACGCATCTCTAGAGATCACTCTATGAAAACACGCACTTCAAAACGGAACCTTAAGGGTGATAAGACCAGCAGTTTACAAGTATCACAACAAACTCAAAAGAAGCTGCCTCAAATCTTGGACCAACAGTCCAGCTCTCCTGAGGAAGTCTGACATAACCTTTCTCGAGAAACAAGTAGCAGGATGGAATCCAGTTCAAGTTCCGAAACTGTTTCTCATCCACCCTCTATTCCAGCAACGGTCCCTTCTACTACCTGCAATAATGCCTTACCTATCCCTTTAAATGTGGAAAAAGGAAAACAACCATATCCGCTATTCTCATGGCCCACCACTAAAGAGACTCAGGGGGGAAGCAACACACTGCCCAATAATATTCAAATTGCCGCTAAATCATTACTAGCTCCAACGATGGACCCTCCGAGATCTAATGATGGAATTCAACATTGTCCGTATACGGTAACTACCTCCTACCTCAGCCTTTTGCTGCCTTCCCCGATTGAGACGACCTTGAGTCTAATCCTGAGCGAGCTACGAGAGAAGAAGATCTCGCAGGAGAAGGCTCATAAGGAAACCAATGAACATCTTGAACAGATCAACAACAACATTCAGAAATTAGCCTCTCGAATGACTCAGGTCGAATCAAAAGTGTCTTCTCTAGAGGATTCTTACACTAAACAAGTTAAGGCATTACAAAGAATGTAGATAGAACTCAAGGACCTCCAGTTCAAGATTGATGATGTTGAAAACAGAGCCGGCGTGCCAATTTACGATGTGTGGGAGTTCCGGAAGATCGCGAAGCTGGCTCATACGTTACAAAACTGATATCTGATTTGATCCATAAATATGTGTTGCCGGAAAAAATAACCGAAGGGATCGACCTTACTGTGGTTTGAGCACATGGTGTGCCATCAATCCGGCCAACAAATGCCAAATACCCTCGAACAGTTGTTGTCAATTTTGGCGACGTGCGGATAAAAGAACAGATCCTATCACAAGCAATAGCAAAAAAAAACTTTTCCATAGCAGAGAATTTTTCATTTCGAATTTTTTCAGACATGTCGATTCTAGCGGCAGGAAGGCGCTGAGAATTTGTAGGTTTGATCAATGAATTTGAACATTGTTGGGCACAAGCTGGAATTATGCATCAATCCAAACTGAGAGTTTTATTTAAAGTTCGATCATATGTATTTTTGTCAGTAGACCGAGCTAAGGAGTTTCTGTGCACAGTAAAAGAGGGAAAAGGGACATAGTGGCTTTAAATCAATATTCCAGTTGGGAGATCCATATGAGGGGATGGGCAGGGTAGGGGGCAGGGTGATAAATTCTTTCCTTTTTTTTTTCTCCTTCTTGTCTTCTCTCTAGGCAACAGTCTTTAAATAAATTCAAGCCATCTGGCTGCTCCTTATGCAAATGAGCTTACGAGTACCATTCCAGGGTACTCACTTAAGGGGAAAGGAGGGGGGAGGCGGGGAGGACGTTTTTGGGGCCCATGAAGGGTAGGGTCCGCAAACAGCAGTGTTGGGAGGTTGGGGGGGAGGCACGGGAATTCAGGGGTGATGGGAAAGAAAAGCGAAAACTTGCAGTTAGTATAACCTTCAAATTTGTTATCCAAGATATTAAGAAATCTCAGAAGATCAAATCTAATTTGTCCTTAGCACTTTTACCACTTTTTTTCGATGAGGGGAGACAAGATGAAAGAGAAAAAAATAAGCCAAAATTCAGGCTCTACTTTCAACCAGTATGTCAGGTCAACAAGTGATCCATTTAGCATCGTGTAATATTAATGGGGCTAACAATCAGGCTAAATTGAAATCAACACTCCAGTGGTTGGTAATGGCCCAAACACAGATCATTTTACTCCAGGAGACACACTTGAAAAAAGGGTCTGCCCCCCCTAGGTTACCCAGTTATATCTCCCAAGCCGTTTTTTCATCAGCTGGGGCAGCTATTAGGGGGTTGCAATTTTGTTCACACGTCACTGCCAGGGGGAAGCTTTGCAGATTATAAGTGATCCCAGTGCTAGGTGGATTATAGTAAGCTGGAAGATGGGCAAACAGGTTTTCCAAATAGCTAGTTTCTGCGGTCCAATAAACGATGACACAGCGGCCCTTGAGGGTCTTAAGGACGCTCTTTGGAAACGTCCGGGCTACGTTATCATAGGAGGAGACTTTAATTTTTTGCAGAACGTACACTTCGATTCTTCACGTAAGAATAAAGCCCAAAATAAACCTAGAACAGGTAGGGGTTTGGCTGCTTTAATTCATTACTTAGCTTTAATCGATCCTTGGCGAGCACAACACTCCCAGCTACAGGAATATAAATGCTTCTCTAAAAGATTTAATTCCGCTTCTAGGATCGATTTCTTTTAATTTCTCATCAATGGGAATGGGGAAAGGCTCATATTCTCGCAAATCCTTTTTCCGACCCCTCAGTCCCGGTAATTGAAATTAAAACTAAATCCACTAGGAAGGAATGTCCTCAATGGACTTTAGATGAAACTTTATTAACCAAAGAAGAATGGGTCACGAATATGCGAGTCAAGATTAAGGAATTTATAGAAAGAAATAAGGCATCCGCTTCCTATTTTCCATCTGGGCAGCCTGTAAAGCCTATATTAGGGGTGAGATAATTTCACACATCTAATGTATCAAAATTAAAGAAGAATACTGTTATGAATTTACAGCGGGATTTAGATCAAGCAGTTCAGAGATACATAACTGATGATTCTCAAGTATCTAAATCTAGAGTAGATAAAGCCAGGCAGGATCTAAAAGATTATTTTGATTCTCAGACTATTGTCAACCAGAATACATGCTTCCAAAAGCTTTATGAAGAAAGGGAGCATGCCGGAAACTTTGTGGCCTGGTCTATAAAAAAGAGAAGTAACAAAGCCATTATCAAATCCATCTATGATAATAATACAAATCAGTTAGTTGACCAAGGGGCTCATATGGGTTCAGTCTTTCTCTCCCACTATACGACACTAAATTCGTGCTCATCACCCCCTTACTCAGTCTCTATAGAAGAATTTCTTAGCACTATAGATATACCAAAACTCAATAAGGACCTGCAAGCTCACATAGTAGCCCTTATCACAATTGATGAAATCCAAGGGGCCATAAAAGGCTCTCTTAAAGGGAAAGCATGTGGCTGCGATGGATTCCCAGTCGAATTTTACAAGGTATTCATGCCTCAATTGGAGAACATTTTAAGACAGCTATTTAATGCAATTCTAGAAGGATTCCAAGTGCCTTCGACTTTTTCTGAAGCAGTTATAGTAAGCTTCATCAAAAAAGACAAACCACCTAATAACCCAGGATCATACCGTCCGATTAGTTTACTCAACTGTGATTATAAGCTCCTTACAAAAATGATGGCAGCTAGAATAACTATCTCTGCTCAAGAAGTGGTTCAAAGAGATCAGTCAGGCTTTTTGCGAGGTAGAACTATGGCAACCAAAACCCACTTTCTAATACAGACAATTGACTACTACACGAATAAAAAGACAGAAGCAACAATTATCATGATTGATGCTGAAAAAGCCTTCGATTTTGTTCAATGGAAAATTCTGCTTGCCATTCTCTCAAAATTCAATTTTCCTTTGCAATTTATAAATCTTTTGCAGAACTTATATAGCAAAGAGGAAGCTAAAATTATAATCAATTCTCACACGGCAGGGTCACTACAAATTAGACGAGGGACTAGGCAAGGGTGCCCAATGTCACCAGTGCTCTTTGCATTATACATAGAACCACTAGCATCCCTGTTATGGCAAGATTCACAAATTAAGACACCCCTATTAGGAGCTCCTAAACTCAAACCTTTCGCAGGCGATATAATTTTGTATTTGGCTGCAGATAAGCGAAATATCTCGGATACTTTCTAGAAAATACAACTCTTTTCGGACCTGGGGGATATAAGATTAATCATTCTAAGTCTGAGGTTTTAATTTTTAATTGTTCAGACCAAATCCTACCGTTTGATATGCGCAACCAAGTTTTCAAGACTGGTTCAATCAGATACTTGGGGATATACGTGTCACATGATTATTCGCAGCTATATCAATTCAACTACGAACCAACACTTCTTAAAGCTAGGAACCTCTAAAAGCAGTGGCAGGCCTTACCAATCTCCATAATAGGGAGAGTTGCCATGATAAAAATGATGATTCTCCCTCTCTTTATTTATATTTTTTTAAATGTACCAATTAAAGTCCCCCCCAAAAAAGTTTATGAGATAGATCAAATGCTGCAAAAATTTGTCTGGTCAGGCAATAAACCTTGCACAAAACTAGAGACTCTACAACTATCTATTAAAGAAGGTGGTCTCGCACTCCCCATTTAAAAAAATATTGTCAGGCAGCATTTATTGATTGGTGCACAAGATCAATGTCAAGACGCGATTTTGGAGACAATTCTATCTTAAACAAATGCTGCTAGAAAGTGGCATCCAGCTTGTCCCATTTATCAAAATCCTCAAACTTCCCAAGCGCAGCAGGTATAAGACGCTGCAGGCTATTTCGGTTAGACTTTACCAATTGAAGGAAGAGTACCAGTGTAGCTCCTTTCATCCCAAAATCCTGATGGCACATAGTAGTGAGATAGGTCTCCACATAAGTAACAAAAGTATAAAAACTTGGGAGAAAGCGGGGCTACGTTGTTTTAGTGATTTGCTTGTTGAAGGGGTACTGAAATCTTGGGATCAGTTAAAATCTACTAATCCGGGACTTCCATCCACATTACTTTTTTCTTTTTTTCAAATTCACAACTCTAGAAAGAAGGTCCATTTCCCCAAAGATGCTTTAGCGAATCTGATTAGTCCTAGTTACTATGTGAAGGAGACTAGAGGGGTAGGGAATTGGTACCAGATCTTACAAGAGCAGCTACATGCAAAAGTTGTACCGCAAGCACTACACAAGATTGAAAATGCTACAGGTTGCAGGCTAGACTTGCAATCATGGAGAGTGTATAATGTTTGGGCACATAAAGCTATAAGGGGAGCCAATTTCAAACGCGTGGCATTTTTATGTAAGTGGCAACTTTATTATACTCCATCTCGCCTTCATAAAATGTCCTCTACTATATTGGGGACATGGTTTAGATGTAGTTGTTCTAATGGGGATTGGCTCCATATCTGCTTTTCATGCTCGGCCCTAACTGAATTCTGGAAGCAAATCTTTTGTTGGCTTAGCGAAAAGCTTCGAATAGTTTTAATCCCTGAACCCAAAACCGTCCTTTTTGGAATCGTTGATACACTTAACTTAACTATTAAACAGCAACAGTATATTTGTATTGCATCTCTAGTTGCCAAGTCTTTAATCCTCCAAAAATGGAAAGTGGCAGAGCCACCAACCTTTTCCCAATGGTGACTTAAGATGACCCGAATTGAAGCAAAAGAAAATTTATACGTGCAAAGAATAGGGGCTATAGTTAAATTCTCTGAAATTTGGGTAGGGAGGCAAGGTTAAACCCATGTCTATATTTATATTTGATCTACATCTATTTTTTTATATGAATGTAACAAGTATTTTGATGAATTAGGTGATCTGTATCTTTTTTATTTTCCTTTTTTACTAACTGCAATAAAAAATCTATTTAAAAATAAATAAAAAAACCCAGGGTGGAGGACCAGATGGTCCATGCGATAGGCAGGTTCGTCCCTGGGATGGTGGGCCCAGTAGTTGACTGTTGTCAATTGGGCTACTGCGTAGTACGTTTGTAAATCATGTAGGGCAATCCCCTCTCCATACCAGCCAAGAGTCAACTTTGACAAGGCTATACGGGGAGAGCCTCCGTCCCAGAGAAGAGTCCTGAGTTCACTGTTAACTGTTTTGAAATAAGTATCTGGGAGTCCTGCAGGATGTAGAGGAAACGGGGCAGAGCCATCATCTTAAACAGCGCCGCCCTTCCCAATAAGGAGAGTGGGAAGGCTCTTCAGTGTCAAACATCACTTTTGAGACATATCAGGAGACCCGTAAGGTTTTTGGCAGTAAATACCTCGGGGTCAGTGGTCATGTGGGCACCGAAGTATCGAAAAATCTCGCTGCCAGGAGGAAAGTGAGGCGCTGGACCATGGAGGATAAACATCACGGATTTGGACCAGTTAATTAGGTACCCAGAATATTCCCCGAAGATTGAAAGGATGCTCATTAGCCTGGGGACAGTGGACCTGGGAGAGGCAATGTACAGGAGAATGTCGTCATCATACAATGATATTCTGTCCTTCCAGTCCTCCGTCCAGCGCAAGCCACAAATCAAGGGGTTCTCTCTCACCCAAGCCGCAAGCGGCTCGAGAATCAAGGCAAAGACCAGGGGAGAAAGGGAGCAGCCCTGATGCTTTCCTCTGTGGAGCGGAAAAATCATCGAGACTCTGCCATTAACTACCACTCGCGCCATCAGTTGCGAGTATAGCAGTTGTAGCCAGGAAAGGTATTTTGGGCCGAAACCCATATGTTTGAGCACAGCAAAAAGATATGGCCATTTAACTGTATCGAAGGCAATGGGTGCATCAATTGACAGTAGTATTGCGTCTTCTTTGATTCTGTGCGCTCGCCCCAAGACTCCATGGAGTCGTCGTAAATTCAACGTCGTACTGCGGCCAGGAATAAACCCCGAATGATCAGGATGGACCAGTTTCATCATTAATGGAGTCAAACAGAGTGCAAGGGTTTTAGCTAGTATTTTTGGCTCTGCATTGAGCAGGGATATGGGCCTATAGGAAGAACACTGATGCGGAGGCCTGCCTTCTTTATGAATTACCACCACTGAGGCCAGTCGCTGTTCCTCTGGAAGTGTGCCTACTTGTCTGCTCTCCTCGAACATTTTCAAGAGATAAGGTACAATTGTGGTTGCTATAAGTTTGTACAGTTCTACAGGCATTCCATTGGGCCCCACAGCCTTACCCAACTGTAGCGACCGGATGAGGTCGCATGAGGTCGCTTTCCAAAAGTGCTGCCTCATCCGAAGATAAGGTCAGAAAGGGCCTGTCCACTAAAAAAGTCAACGAGTCTTGCTCCGATGTCGATGCATCAGAGGAGTATATTTGTGAGTAGTAGGCAGCGAATGAGTCAGCGATATCTTGTGGGTCTCACAGACGCTCTCTGTCTGGAGACTCCACTTCCGCCACCTGTAGGAGAGTAGGAAATGCCTCTTATGTTGCCCCCACTTTTTTTCTGATGTTTACACTGGTTTCTGGCTTTAGTCTGGCTGGGCCCCTGCCAATCAGGGCCCCAGCCTCTCTGTTCTCTCTAAACGATTTGGAGTGCACTCTAGGTGCACTAGTGATTGGATATTGTGGTACCTTATGAGTCCCTAGTATATGGTACCTTAGGTACCAAGGGCATAGGTACTTCACAGGCCTACCAGGGGCTGAAACATGTATTATGCCACCCCTGGGAAGCAGACTAAATATGACACCACAGGCCTGCTACTGCAGCCTGAGTGAGGAAGTGCTAGCACCCCTCACTGAGATATAGGTCCCCTATATCTCTCCTGCACACACATTGAGACTTATCAGCCACCCCTAAAGCAGGCCCTATCAATCCTGAGGGCAGGGTGCTTAGTTTCCATGTGAGGGGGTGCCTCTGCCTGAGCAGGGCCCCTCTGCAGCCCTCAGAGTCCATTCTCTGGGGCTGTTTGTGAATACAGTCAAACCATATACTCTTAAGTGCATTATATCCTCGAGGTAAATGCTAACTATGGAATGGCTGCATCAAAACATGTCGTGTTTGGTGTCAAACACTTTGGAATCATACCCTCACACCAGTAACTGGTGTGGGAGTATGATCCCACCCTTCTAGAGGGATAGACATGTAGCTACTGTGGAAACGCGGTAGAATCCTGAAGAGCCCTGGCATCACAAAATGGATGCCACCAGTCACAGACACTGGGCTGCCCTCCTGCTGATGACCGACACTCGCAGTGGAGGAAGCCCAACAATAGGTATCCTGTCCCAAGGGGGTGTGACCACCTCCCAGACAGGGTTTAGTGTATTGGGGCTGGGTGGGTGCACTCCTAGAGTGCTTTGAAGTCCTGCACTGGGGAGCAGAAGGCTCCTCTGTGCATATGCCAGTTCAAACCAGCTCAGGGGCTACCTGCCCCTGCTCTGGAGGGAAACTGGACAAAGGGAAGTGGGTGTAGCCACCCCTCCCCTGACCCTCCCATAGGTGGGGTCATAGAGCTAGTCCCTCCCTTTCTTCTAGTATAAGAGGGGGAACCTGTGCATTGCAACCCAGATACCCCTGGACGACGCTCTACAGAAGAATCCTGGACCTTCGACGTTCCACTACCTTTGGAAGACTGAAGAATCTCCCTTGGAGTCAAGGAGTGACTCCCCTGCTTGGCAGGCACCAAAAACTACAACGACGGTCGCAAACTACGCCGCTCCCGCTGGAGCCTGAAGATCCTGCAGCCCAGGAAGAGGATTTCCTGACTTCTCCAAGGCCATCGTGAGTCCCCAGTGAAGCTGAGGCAAGTGGACCCCACGAGCAACGAGGAACCGCAGACCCTGGGTACTGTGCACTATTGTGGAGTGCAACCCCTTCACGACGTTCTATGAACTTGTGCTTTGGACCATGTGTGGTCCCAGCCTCTAACAGAGATCCCTCCCAAAATCAGAGGCCTACCCTGTCCTGAGTGACCGTGGGCCCCTGCTGAGTGAATCCTCCCAAGGCGTCTTTGCAATCCCTTGCCCGCCGGCTTGTGGGTCCCCAGAAGACTTTCTAACAATTCAAAGGGCTCCCCTGGTTGCTACAGGCCTGCCCTGACCTACCTTCGCTGGGTAAGTTCCACAGACCTTGCTGGTCTGCACCATTGACTTTTTGTCTTCCCCACAAGACTTGCTGCTACCAAGGCTTGTTGGGTCCAATCAGGTCGCCGACACCACAGTCAGCTGCAGACTTTGTGGGACACGCTGAATCCAGCTCCTGGCCATCCTCGACACCTCCTGGACCTCGTGGTCGAAGAGTCAAGACACCCATGAATGACCTGAATCCTGTTGACGACGGTGGGCATTCATCTTCCTTGCCCCGGGTCACTGCCAAGTGCCCTTGAACACTGTCCCCTCTGCTTTCAGGTCAGCCTCCTTCCGAATCCAGGCTTGGATTCCAACAGACACTTCTCCTGTCGCCGCAAGCAGCAAGTCTTCACTGGCTCCCATTGAAAACGACACCGCGACCCGACACCAAAGGACACCTATGCACCCGGCTCCCCTGGGTGAGGTAACTCCAGCACTACGGTGCTCCTGTGGGTGTGGGCCCTAGAACTACTTACCCTGTAAGTGCCTTGCTTGTAGCTACCCTAGAAGTGCCCTAAAACTCTTATTTTCTAAGTGCGACTATCGCGCTGACTCGTACAGGGTTCGCGTCTGTGTTAGAACACAACATGTCCAACTCCCTTGCAACTCTATCTGTAACCGCGTCCTTCGACTCGTACAAGGACCGATCAGTGTGTTCGCCTCGAACACGCAAGGGACCTTTAACATTGAAATCTCAATCGCGTCTGTTCGCATAGACTCGTACAGGACTCACACCGGTGCCTGAACACCGCGTCCGTCCCCTGTGGGTCTCCTACAACTACCTGGGGTGGTTCTTGGGGGTCCCTCGATTCTATATGCCCTAGACCTAGGTCTAGCCAAACTAAGATTGTGATATTTGATTGTGCTAACTTATTTTTGATAACATTTGATTTGTACATATGTTCCTGACTTCTAATCTCATAAAGAGATTAGTAGAGAGTTGTTTATTAATAAATACATATATATTTGATATATATACCTGTGTGGTGTATTTTCATTTGGTGATTCAAGAGATTGTGTGGTAAAACAAGCTGCTTTACATTCCTCCAAGACTTAGCCTGAAGGCTGCTCTCCACAGCTACCACTAGGATAGCTTTCTATAAAGGTTGTCTTAAACCTACCTACCATAAGAGTCGAATTGTTCTGGTGCAAGGTGTCCACTTTAACTAGTGGACAGCATATACCAGGCCAACTTCTCACACCACCCATTTGTTAGCCCGATCTCGCCTCTCTAGCCAGGTGAGCAGTTTCTCTGATCGGTCTCCCAGTTCATAGATCTTGTGCTAGGTGGCTTTGTGCGTATTCCTAGCCGCATCTGTTACTAAGTCCCTATACTCCTGCTGTTTCAGTCGCAGGCGATGTTGTCTGTCTGCTGGTGCATTTTGTACCACTTGTGTTTCCAACAATCGAATTTCTTGTTCGAGCTTTTCCCCTGTTGCATTTTTGTCTCTCTTGTGTCCCACTGTTGGAAAGTGGATTAATAGTAGGGGCAAATGTATATCTACCACTGGCAATAAGGCCACTAACACATGATAGGACTCAGCATAGGTCTTAGAAAATTATTCCCATGCTCAACCCTTGGTAGCTTGGCTGCGAGCAGGCAGGCTTAACTTCAAAGACAGGTATATAAAGCATTTAAAAACACCAATTCAGTAAATAATTAAGACACAATGCACAATAAAAATCCAACACCAATTTATAAAAATAGGAAATATTTTTATCTTTAAAATGACACCAAAATGACAAAAATCTAATGTAGGGAACCGGAGTTATGAATTTTTAAAGATTTATCACTTAGAAACCTATAGCAACATATTGGGATATCTGGTCGCGATAGACCGGCTCAAAGTCAAAGTTTTAGGCCGACCACGATGGAGCCCTGAGCGGCTACCCCTCGCGGTAGGTCCTGGTCACAGTTTTTACCTTCGGACTTAGAAACTTTTCTGGAGCTTTTTCTCGTGGGGTCCCTCGATGCTCTTCACCAGGCCGGATTTGGTGAGGGTTCGCCGGCCTCGGATTTCTTCTACTCCCGGTCAAACTCTGGAAGTAGGACCTACAGAGCTTTCAGCGGGACGAACCTGGATGGCTTGGCCGACTCACGGTTGAAGGCAGGCGGCTTGGCTGACCAGGTTGAGTCGGTCCCCTTATGGAGCTTTTTTCCAAAGTTCTCCAAACTCCTGGAACTTCTTCCTGAAGTTCCCCAAAGGGTCCCAAAGTGTCTCAAACTCACTCAAAGGGTCTGGAAGCTCCAAGATGGTCCTTGAAAGTTGAGGACTTCAGTTCCCACAATCCACTTGGACAAAACCCTTACAAATCCACTGGTAGTTTTCCAGGTTGAGGATCCTTGGTGGTGATGTTCCAGGTGAGCTCTGTTAACCTGTAGCTTGCAGGGAGTCCACTCTTTACTCTTCTTCACAGCAAGGTAGTCCACAGGGCTGTAGTTCCAGATGGTGCAGTCCTCAGAGGGCAGGCCTTAGAAATTTGACATCAAACTTCTCAGCATGGCACAACGTCTTGCTTTCTTAAGTTTCAAGCAGCAGATCTGAGGGGCTCTGCCCTTCTCAGATACTTATTCCAAGTTCTCTGGGTCAAGCAGGAGGTCACTCCTGACCAATGGGGGCAGGGTAACTCTCCAAAGATATGACCACATCCTGTAGAGTGTGGCATTATTTTGTCCCAGAGTGCATCAAATCTTCCAAATTCATAATGGCTGATTTTCCAGCAGAGAGTTAAGAGCTGGCTAAACACACCCCTAGGATGGCTATTTCCATAGTCTCTCCCCCTTGCATCTGCTCATTCCTTCCTTAACCTAGCATCTGGCTTGGGGTCAAAAGTTTAGAGTTGTAAATGACATTGGTCTCTTCCCTCCCCTTTGAAGACCACGGTTTTCGACTCCTCCCCCTGCTCTGGCATTCCTGTGTAGCAGCACACTGCCCTCCCAGAAGAGCTGGGTAACCCCAGGGCTCTTTATCACCTCTTCAAAGCAGCCTGGCTAATCCACTTAACTCTGACCAATTAGGACAGACCACTGGAAGGCTGAATCTGGACCTACAAACAAGAAAGTCTTATAACTTCTTGTCTGTACATTTTAGGAGAAATTCAACAATATCATATTGTTGGATTTATCACTACCATTCTGGGAAGTCTTTGAATGGAAGTTCCATCATTCTCCTGTCAGGAGTTATTAGTTAATAACTTCTTGCCATGTTAACCTATGTGGCATGGGATTTGCAATGGGAAAAATGACTTGGGCCATTTTTCCAGCACCAGGACTTACAAAAACATATTTTATAAGTACTCCGCCTATATCTACAGGTCCCCCACCCCATGGAACACATAGGGGACATTTTAGGGGTTCTGAATCTGTAGAAATATTGCAGATCCTCCCTCCACAGTGTTCCTAGCATGAAAGTCGAATTTGGGCAGCACTTTATCACAATGGGGGAGTGAAATGTGAAATTTCACTTAACCCAGGGCATATAAAACTCATTTTATAAGGGTCCACCTTATAAATATCTGACCTCACACCCCTGGGACACCTAGGGGAGACCCTGGGCGTTCCTAATATGGCAAAACATTGTAGGTTATCCATTTTCAAGTGCCCCAAACACCAAAGTCGAGTTTGGGCACAGTTTACTTTTTAAAAGCAGGCATGGAACCCAGGGCTGCTTTTAAACTGACCTCAGGCTTCAGCAGTGCACACATGCAAGTGCAGAAAAGGCTACTGGCCTCTAAACTGCCATGCCCTACTATATACTAGGGACTGATAGGTAGTTTCAATCCCCTGCCCTATTATGTACTAGGGTCTTATAGGGTAGATCATGCCAATCACAGGGGTACCCCAACCCATAGTGTACCCTAGTGTATGTAGGTGTTTTCACTGTATTCTAAATGTGTCTCTTTCAGCATAGCACTGGCCCTGGGCCTGGTTAGGCAGAGCCCAGGGTCAGTCAGAGTCAGTTACCACTAGTACCAGTCAGCAAAAAGTTGGGGGGTGCCCAGGGCACAGGATGACTTTGCAACATACCCCCCCCCCAAACGAAAGGTGATGGGTTACTAACCTACACCCTGGTAGTCCTCATCAGCTAAGTGGAAAAACCTGGAAAGTCCATCTGCATTTGCATGGGCAACCCCAGGTCTGTGTTCCACTGTAAAGTCCATTCCCTGTAGGGAAATGGACCACCTTAACAGCTTGGGATTCTCCCCTCTCATCTGCATGAGCCATCTGAGAGGCCTGTGGTCAGTTTGAACACGAAAGTGAGTCCCAAACAAATATGGTCTCAACTTTTTCAGGGACCAAACCACAGCAAAAGCCTCTCTCTCAATAGCACTCCACCTCTGCTCTCTGGGAAGAAGTCTCCTGCTAATAAAGGCAACTCTCTCAATGGCACTCCACCTCTGCTCTCTGGGAAGAAGGCCCTCTTCATTTAGCTGTGACAACACTGCCCCAAACCCTTGCTCTGAAGCATCTGTCTGAACCACACATTCTTTTGTGTAATCAGGGGCCAGCAGCACTGGTGCTGAACACATAGCAGCTTTCAGAGTGTCAAAAGCCTTCTGACACTCTGGGGTCTAATCCACCTTTTTGGGCCTCTTCTTAGAAGTGATTTCTGTTAGGGGCCCCACAATGGTCCCATAATTTTGAACAAATCTTCTATAATACCCTGTCAGTCCAAGGAATGCCCTGACCTGAGTCTGGGTAACAGGAGCTGTCCAATCCAAAATAGTTTGGATTTTAGCTTGGAGAGGCTGTACATGGCCCCCACCTACCAGGTGGCCCAGGTACACCACAGAACTCTGCCCTATTTGGCACTTACTTGCCTTAATAGTCAGGTCTGCCTGCTGCATGGCCTGAAGCACTTCCCTTAGGTGGCTTAAGTGATCCCCCAGGTAGAACTGTATACAGCTATATCATCCAGATAAGCTGCACTGAACTGTTCCAACCCAGACAAGACCCTGTTCACCAACCTTTGGAAGGTGGCAGGTGCATTCTTTAAGCCAAAGGGCATTACCTTGAACTGATAATGTCCCTCTGGTGTGGAAAATGCTGACCTCTCCTTTGCTCCATCAGTGAGGGCAATCTGCCAGTAACCTGAAGTCAAATCAAAAGTACTCAGGTACTTAGCAGCCCTAACCTGTCAATGAGCTCATCACCTCTAGGTATAGGGTGAGCGTCAGTCTTTGTGACTGCATTCAATCCTCTGTAGTCCACACAGAACCTTAACTCCTTGGGTCCCCCCTGAGGATTAGGTTTAGGTACCAACACCACTGGACTGGCCCATGGACTCTCAGACGGTTCAATTACCCCCAATCCCAGCATCTTAGCAACCTCAGCTTTAATGCTGGCTCTGACATGGTCAGACAACCTGTACAGTTTATTTTTGACAGGTAGGCTGTCACCAGTGTCAATGTGGTGCACACACCACTCAGTGATGCCTGGGGTCAAAGAGAACAGGCCAGCAAACTGCTCCAGCACTTGCTTACAGTCTCTGTGCTGCTGGTCTGTCAACTTGGGAGAGAGTACAACCCCCTCCACTGACCCATCTTGCACATTAGTGGAGAGGAGGTCGGGCACAGGCTCAGTTTCCTCCTCCACACCCTCATCAGTGACCAGTAACATGGTCATGTCTGCCCTGTCATGGTGGGGTTTCAATCTATTCACATGCAGGACCCTATGAGGGTTCCTGGGGGTGCCAAGGTCAACCAAATAGGTAACCTCTCCCTTCTTTTCTAAGATTGGATAGGGCCCACTCCACTTGTCACAACACCCACACCAATTGCCCTGGAGTATACTCAGGCATAGTAGCCTTCTGATCATACCAGTGCTTCATGAGCTCCTGGCTGGCCTCCAGTTTCCTGTTTGCCTTGTACATGTACTCTGCCATTCTAGATCTCAGGCCTAGCACATAGTCAAGCACATTGTCCTTTGCTTCTTTAAGAGGCTTCTCTAAAGACTCTCTCAGCAGGCTCAATGGCCCCCTCACAGGGTGTCCAAACAACAACTCAAAGGGACTGAAACCAACCCCTTTCTGTGGCAACTCCCTGTAGGCAAACAGTAAGCATGGGAGGAGAAAATCCCATCTTCTCCTGAGTTTCTCTGACAACCCATTTATCATGCCCTTCAGGGTTTTGTTGAATCTCTCAACAAGACCATTTGCTTGCGGGTGATAGGGGGTGGTGAACTTGTAGTTGACACCACACTCATCCCACATAGCAGTCAGATAGCTGGACAGGAAGTTTGTGCCCCTATCTGATACCACCTCTTTTGGAAAACCCACTCTGGTGAACACACCAAGCAGTGCTCTAGCCACTGCAGGAGCATCAATGGTTCTAAGAGGGATTGCTTCAGGGTACCTAGTGGCATGGTCCACTACCACTAAGATATACCTATTCCCTGATGCAGTAGGTGGGTCCAGGGTACCAACAATGTCCATCCCCACCCTTTCAAAAGGAACCCCAACCACTGGCAGTGGTATTAGGGGAGCCTTTGTCTTGCCCCCTGCCTTGCCACTGGTCTGACAGGTGACACAGGAGCTGCAAAACTCCTTTACCTTTTCAGACATATGGGGCCAGTAGAAATGGTTCACCAACCGGTTCCATGTCTTTGTCTGTCCCAAATGTCCTGCCAAGGGGATATCATGACCCAAAGTCAGGATGAACTCTCTGTACTTCTGGGGCACCACCAACCTCCTGGTGGCCCCCTCCTTGAGGTTTCTGGCCTGAGTATAAAGCAGTCCATCTTCCCAGTAGAGGTTGTGAAACCCACTGTCATCCCCCTCCTCTTGCTTAGAAGCAATCCGCCTCAAGCTCTCAAGGGTGGGACAGTCTCTCTGTCCCTTACTGAACTCCTCTCTGGAGGGTCCACCTGCTCCTGTCAGTTCTGCCAAATCTGACAGCTCTGGCAGGGATGGAGTCCTTCCCTTAGAGGCTAGGTCCTCCCCATCAAGGTTAGATTCTTCCTGCACCTCTGGAGTTCCCTGGGCTGGCTCACCAGGCCCAGTACCCTTGTCCTTGGATGCTTGGCCCTTTGTTTCTGGGTCCAAGTGTCCAGCCCCTCCCTTCTGGCTAGTCTGTGACCTAGCCACAGCACATACCCACTCAGGGAGCTCCAATATTTTCATATGGAGTCCTCTCTCCACCTCTCACCACACAGAGGCTTCAAGATCATTTCCCAGTAAACACTGGACTGGGAGCACCTTTGACACAGCTACTTTCATAGGGCCTGTCACACCTCCCCATTCCAAATCCACCACAGCCATAGGATGGAGTTTGGTAGTGCTGTCTGCATAAGTCACCTGGTGAAACTCACCAGGTACCACCCTCTCTGGAGGTACCAGCTCATCCAGGACCATAGTTACACTAGCCCCAGTGTCTCTGATAGCCTCAACCTCAGTCCCATTCACTTTAGGCCTCTGCCTGTACTTGTCCATGTTTGGAGGTAAGGGAGGAAGGGTTGCAATATTCACCCCACCCAGGGACACTAAGGTTGCTTCTACCACCTGACTACCCTTCTCTGGGGAACCACTCTCCACCCCTACACTTACACTGGCAATCCCTGTGGATGGCCCCTTAGGGGGGAGTTTCTTGGTGCAGACAGCATCTCCCTGTTTGTGCCCTGGCTGGTTACAGTCAAAGCACTTACCCACCTTTGAGGGATCAAAGAACCTACCATTCTTTCCATGATACCCCCTCCCTTTGAATTTGGGTTGGCTCGCCCCCCCCCTTTTCAGGTTTTTGTGGGTCTTTGGAGGACTCCTTCTGGTTTTGACCTGCTTTCCTTTAGGCTTTCCCTTGGGGAGGGACCTGTCCTCCTTTCTTCTGGTCACTCTCCGGGTCCTGAATGGAAACCCGGGTTCTCACCCACTCATCAGCTGCTTCCCCCAGCTCTCTGGGGTCTGTCAGCTTGAAGTCCACTAGATACTGGCGTAACTTCTCTTCTGCACAATGAGTCAAAATATGTTCTTTCAAAAACAAATTATACAATCCCTCATATGTGTCAACTTTGTTACCAACAATCCAGCCTTCCAGTGCCTTCACTGAAACGTCCACAAAGTCTACCCAATACTTTGAACTCAATTTCTGGGTGCCTCTAAACTTCACCCTGTACTGCTCTGGAGTCAGACCAAATCTCTTGACTAAGCATTCCTTCATCTGCTGGTATGATTCTGCATCCTCTCCCTTCAGGGTCAGGAGCCTATCCCTCCCAGATACTGGAATCAACTCCCACAGGAGTGCACCCCAATACTTAGAGTGGACCCTACTCATTCTAAGGGCCCTCTCAAAAGCTGCTAGCCACTTGTCAATGTCATCCCCTCTGTGTACTTGGGCACTATACCCTTGGGAGTTTGGGATCAAATCCACCACCCCTGGAAATCTCAAAGTCTTCATTATTTTCACTGCCACCATTTCTTTTGAACGCCTTCTCCCTCTCCAATTTCTTCTTAGCCAATTCCAATTTCTCCTTCTCCAGGGCAATCAAAGCTAATTGAGCCTCAAGCTGTCTCTCTGCAAGGGACAGTGGTGGTTCCTGAGTAAGGGACCCTTCCCCACTCCCACCATCTGGAATCATATGGCGAACACTAGAGATAATGGAAGAGGCACCATCCTCACCCTCCTCTTGGATGAGGTTGGGGGGGACACCCTCTATCCCCCCTTGACTCTCCTCAGCTACCGCAGCCCAAGCCTTTAGGGACTCAATAAACCCTGCCTTCCTAAGCTTCTTGGAAGCAGGCAGCCCCCTAAGCCTACACTGAAGATCAGCCATCTTGAACTGGGACAGTTTAGCCAGGTCCAGCTCCATGGTTCCCTAGTTTTGGGTCACAACAACTAGGCACAACAGACTTAGAACAATTTGGAAAAATGAAAACAATGGATTAAAAACAGTTTAGTCCAAATTCCAAAAATCAAACTCAAAAGTTTTGTTCTAAGGCAATTTAGAGGCTTTTTATAATCTTAATTCACTTTACTGAAAGGTGTACTTTTTAAACACAAGTCCTCATCCACACCACTGAGCACCAAATGTTGGAAAGTGGATTATTACTAGGGGCAAATGTATATCTGCCACTGGCAATAAGGCCACGAACACATGATAGGACTCAGCATAGGTCTTAGAAAATTATTCCCATGCTCAACCCTTGGTAGCTTGGCTGCGAGCAGGCAGGCGTAACTTCAAAGACAGGAATGTAAAGCATTTAAAAACACCAATTCAGTAAATAATTAAGACACAATGCACAATAAAAATCCAACACCAATTTATAAAAATAGGAAATATTTTTATCTTTAAAATGACACCAAAACGACAAAAATCTAATGTAGGGAACCGGAGTTATGAATTTTTAAAGATTTATCACTTTATAGCACTTAGAAACCAATAGCACCATATTGGGATATCTGGTCGGGATAGACCGACTCAAAGTCAAAGTTTCAGGCTGACTGCGATGGAGCTGTGAGCGGCTGCCCCTCGCGGTAGGTCCTGGTCACAGTTTTTACCTTCGGACTTAGAAACTTTTCTGGAGCTTTTTCTCGTTGGGTCCCTCGATGCTCTTCACCAGGCCGGATTCGGTGAGGGTTCGCCGGCCTCGGATTTCTTCTACTCCCGGTCAAACTCTGGAAGTCGGACCTACGGAGCTTTCAGCGGGACGAACCTGGATGGCTTGGCCCACTCGGGTTGAAGGCAGGCGGCTTGGCTGACCAAGTTGAGTCGTCCCCTTATGGAGCTTTTTTCCAAAGTTGCTCCAAAGTTCTCCAAACTCCTGGAACTTCTTCCTGAAGTTCCCCAAAGGGTCCCAAAGTGTCTCAAACTCACTCAAAGGGTCTGGAAGCTCCAAGATGGTCCTTGAAAGTTGAGGACTTCAGTTCCCACAATCCACTTGGACAAAACCCTTACAAATCCACTGGTAGTTTTCCAGGTTGAGGATCCTTGGTGGTGATGTTCCAGGTGAGCTCTATTAACCTGTAGCTTGCAGGGAGTCCACTATTTACTCTTTTTCACAGCAAGGTAGTCCACAGGGCTGTAGTTCCAGATGGTGCAGTCCTCAGAGGGCAGGCCTTAGAAATTGCACTTCAAACTTCTCAGCATGGCACAACGTCTTACTTTCTTAACTTTTAAGCAGCAGATCTGAGGGGCTCTGCCCTTCTCAGATACTTATTCCAAGTTCTCTGGGTCAAGCAGGAGGTCACTCCTGACCAATGGGGGCACGGTAACTCCCCTAAGATATGACCACATCCTGTAGAGTGTGGCATTATTTTGTCCCAGAGTGCATCAAATCTTCCAAATTCATAATGGCTGATTTTCCAGCAGAGAGTTAAGAGCTGGCTAAACACACCCCTAGGATGGCTATTTCCATAGTCTCTCCCCCTTGCATCTGCTCATTCCTTCCTTAACCTAGCATCTGGCTTGGGGTCAAAAGTTTAGAGTTGTAAATGACACTGGTTTCTTCCCTCTCCTTTGAAGACCATGGTTTATGACTCCTCCCCCTGCCCTGGCATTCCTGTGGAACAGCACACTGCCCTCCCAGAAGAGCTGGGTAACCCCAGGGCTCTTTATCACCTCTTCAAAGCAGCCTGGCTAATCCACTTAACTTTGACCAATCAGGACAGACCACTGGAAGGCTCAATCTGGACCTACAAACAAGAAAGTCTTATAACTTCTTGTCTGTACATTTTAGGAGAAATTCAACAATATCATATCGTTGGATTTATCGCTACCATTCTGGGAAGTCTTTGAATGGAAGTTCTATCATTCTCCTATCAGGAATTATTAGTTAATAACTTCTTGCCATGTTAACCTATGTGGCATGGGATTTGCAATGGGAAAAATGACTTGGGCCATTTTTCCAGCACCAGGACTTACAAAAACATATTTTATAAGTACTCCGCCTATATCTACAGGCCCCCCACCCCATGGAACACCTAGGGGACATTTTAGGGGCTCTGAATCTGTAGAAATATTGCAAATCCTCCCTCCACAGTGCTCCTAGCATCAAAGTCGAATTTGGACAGCACATTATCACAATGGGGGGAGTGAAATGTGAAATTGCACTTAACCCAGGGCATATAAAACTCATTTTATAAGGGTCCACCTTATAAATACCTGACCCCACACCCCTGGGACACCTAGGGGAGACCCTGGGGGTTCCTAATAGGCCAAAACATTGTACGGTATCCATTTTTAGGCGCCCCAAACACCAAAGTCGAGTTTGGGCACAATTTACTTTTTAAAAGCAGGCATGGAACCCAGGGCTGCTTTTAAACTGACCTCAGGCTTCAGCAGTGCACACATGCAAGTGCAGAAAAGGCTGCTGGCCTCTAAACTGCCATGCCCTACTATATACTAGGGACTGATAGGTAGTTTCAATCCCCCTGCCCTATTATGTACTAGGGTCTTATAGGGTAGGTCATGCCAATCACAGGGGTACCCCAACCCATAGTGTACCCTAGTGTATGTAGGTGTTTTCACTGTATTCTAAATGTGTCTCTTTCAGCATAGCACTGGCCCTGGGCCTGGTTAGGCAGAGCCCAGGGTCAGTCAGAGTCAGTTACCACCAGTACCAGTCAGCAAAAAGTTGGGGGGTGCCCAGGGGACAGGATGACTTTGCAACACCCACCATAAGGGACAAGGCCTGTCCCCTGATCACTGCCTTGTAGGCTTCCCAGAGTGTTAGGGAAGAGGTAACGGAAGTCTTTTCTTGGAAGTAATGGATAGTGTGTTGTTGAAGCCCCTCTTGTATGGCTGGGAGTTTTAAAAACCACGGATTTATGGGAATTGTATCTCTTACCCTTGGAATACCCCCACAATATCTTGCCCACATAGAGGAGTGTTCCTATATTTCTCTTGCTAAATGTTTCACATCTCTAAATTTTAATAAGAGAAGATGCAGTTGAGATGAGGAGGTCAAATCGAGACATAGTACCGTGGCCCCTGAGTAAAAGGTGAAGTGCTGTGCAGACGGATTAAGGGTCCTCCAGACATCCGCAGGGCCCCAATGCCGTTAGAAAGTTAGCTAATTGGGTGGTTAAGGGGAAGGCCTGTCTGGGGGGGTGTCGGTCCACATTATAGTCTGGTGTCATATTTAAATCTCCCCCCATTAGGACCTCCCCATCTGGCATTTGGAGCAGGAGCGCTCCCAGATCCGGGAGTGTAACAGAGTGAAGACCAGGGGTCACATATGCTGATATTATATTAATCTGTTCCCCTTCCCAAAGGCCTGTTAGTGCGGTGAACCTGCCTTGTCTGTCTACCCATGTCTTTTGACTTGTGATTGGAAAGCTCTTTTTAAGGAGAATACCCGCCCCGCGGGAGCTAGAGGTATAACCTGTGTGAACTGTCATTTTGTATCCCCATCGATCGAGTGTCTTGCATGTGTGTCCCAGGAGGTGTGTCTTCTGCAAATAGACAATGTCTGGGGAATGTCGATTAATATACTGTGACACTATCCCCCTTTTAATTTTGTCACCTAGTCCATTCATATTCCATGACAAAATGCGGAGCTCAGGAGCTTTGTGTCTGTTCCCGTTGTCATTTACCTATATGTGAGTCTTATGGCAAAAGGACTGTTCTTTTTAAGTTTTGGTAGAACAGAGTGGGTTTATTGATTCAGCTAATTTGTTAAAAACCCTAACCTAAAAATGGTTTGTAGGCCTGTTTTAGCCTGTAGTGTAGCTCCTATTTCCCTAATAGGCTCTGCGCATTGGAATAATATCCCCTATAGGTTTGACATAGGACTGAGGTCGGTATGTCCCTATCGAGTATATTAAACTTAATTACTTGTGCCAGCTAGCTCAGAGGCCACTAGAAACTCCTTGGATAACAAGAAGGGAGTAGTTTCTGGCAGCCGCAAAACATGACAACTTTGTTTCCCTTTAGAATCAGAATGTGTCCCAGAGTTGTGGAAACAAAAGATAACCATTTCACTCAGCTCAATCGTGCATGCTTAGTGTTCCTCAAAGTTACAAAGAAAGAATAGACGGGCGTTTCAATAAAAGGATTTATTGAACAGTCTTGTTTCTCGTGTAAGTAATATGTGTAGTTACGATCACAAGACAGTATGCAAGATAAATAATGTACAGCGTAAGCAGTAGAAATAAACAGTACTGCGATAGCATTTTCTTTAGCAGATATTAATTTATATAAATAACACAGACTAAAAAATGAGAGTACTCATACGATGTGTTTCTAAACTAGTTCTACCCCAATGTACCTAACCTAACCTGGGTGTAGGGAGAGGTATGAAGTAGGTGAAGTATTCCTTACTAGGGTATACTAAGAGTATGTTACGCCTTAGTATGCCTTGTATGCCTAGTATGCCAAGTATGCCAAGTATGCCAAGAGTCCCTCTAGGTTCTAGTCAGCTCCATACCTTAAGAATGAGAGAGGTGGGAATCTCTTGCCAGACTCGAACTCCAACACCCTGCAAGGGAAGTCAGATCACTGGAAGCTGGACTCTCTGCGTGCAGGGATGACAGCGTCTTCTCAGTGCGCCAGGCCGGGAAACGGGCTCCTCTGAAGTCGAGTTCTCCTCTAGTTTACAAGGGCTAGGGAAGGTATATTTATACCTGAGAGGTGCCTCAGAATATTAGCATTGACGTGAATCGGACAGCGGAAGACGTCATGATTGAACCCCTAAGGTATAATGGTTCATGCATAATAAATGAGTCCTTGAAGAAATCAATAGTCCTGTGCTAGGGAAACTCCCGAAGCCTAAGGGTCTGTTCTTCAAGAACTCGTTGTGACGTTAGGATGGACGGATGTCGGACACCATGCCTGTATTTGGAGTGCACGGTTTAATGCCTAAATAAGGCCTGGGATTTTATGCCTATATAAGGGTAGGTCGAATTGTGCCTATATAAGGACATGATACAGGAAAGCCCGTGTATGAACACCCTAAGAGGAATACAACACCCACTCCACTTTCGTGTGTACGATAATATTAAAATGCTAAACATTAAAATGCTAAACATTAAAATCGAGTACCGCATATTTTCTAAAACATTTCATAAAACCATATAAAAGGCTGTTAAAAAAACTTTTAGAATGCAAAAGGTACTGTACATATGAAGCATTGCTTTTCATTTCAGGCATATAGATAAAATAAAATACAATATGAATGAAATTTAGCAGTAAGATTTACATTTGATAGAAAAACCAAAGTTATTTCATATCATGAAAAATGAACGAACTTTCTAGACAAACAAGATGACTAAGTGTCTGTGGAAGTTCCGCTAAGGCGGTACTATAATGCTAGTTCTACTTTAAGCAGATTGAAGTGCCATTTTAGTTCGAAAAAATGGGGGAAAAAAATCAATTTTGGTAAGAGTTCCAAGTTTTTGTAGAATGAAGGCCAAATTGTCACTGTATCTCTAGAATACTGTGGACTGAATCAGAGTCAGTTTTACAGATCTGGTGTAAACATGAGATCATCTATTTCTGTAGACAAAACATCATCCACCGAGGTTGGTGTCAGTTGGAACACCTCGTGTAGTAGATTAATCGCACAGAGATGTGAAGCATCGCTTTCAGCATTGGTCGCCGCAGCAATGTTCGCGTCCGTTGTTACCTGTGTGCCTGTAGATCTTTCTCGTACCTCAGCAGCAGCCGGAAGCGTCTGTGAGATCTCAATGAATGCTGACATCAGGATTGGCAGCCTCTGGGGACAACACAGAGCATGGGCCGTTGTCGGGTCCAGCAGAGTATCGATATCCGTTGGCGTATCCGATGGATATGTTAGACAGGTGTCCAACACGCATTCTACACCGCATAGCAGGCATCGTAGAACAGGTAAGATGCAATCTTGCCAGATTGGTCTGAATGACAGGAACCACGTGGTATTAAGGTCCCGTAGACGAGTTATGCCCAAAAGCTGTACTATTTGCTCACGGCACTTTCGTTCAAGGAGAGCTTTCTCCATTTCACTCGGAGTGATGTCTGCGAATAGGCTGGCCATAGCGTAATAGCAGGAAGAGAAATAGAATTCCGGCAACAAGTGCTAGAATTAATAGAATGCCACCAAACACCGAATGTGCAAAGTTCGGGATGATTCCGAGTATTGCCTGGAAAGGTGCTAACAGACCGTTACAGATGCACTTAAATACATGTACAATTCCTGTTGTATCAGACATGTTAAAGATACGTCCTATCATTTCCACGAAATGTATAGGGCAGTTTGTACGTATTAAAGTTTGTATCTCAGCCGAAGTCCTTGCTACTTGTAGATCATAGGTTTCTTTGGCCGAGGTCAAAGGCACTGTTTGTTGTAAAAGCATGGCTTTCATTCTGCTCAAAGTATCAAATCTTATAAAAGAGACGTTCAGCAAAGGCCATAGAGGCGACTCCCTGACTGTGTCTATTGGGGCAAACAATACTTGCATACAGCAAGTGACCCTGGAGTTGACCGTTACTAGATAAGGGATGCCTGGCAACATACTGCAGCAACTTTGATCATTCAACATGAGGTAACTCCCATTAGAAAGTTGTCCAAATGCTGGATTAATCATAGCAGCTGGTGTACCCTGCTGATGGCAAGACAAATTTGCCACTGAGCCATTACAAGCCCCGTGTAAAGAAATGTCCCGACATATAAGCGAACCGCTTAGTGCACGTTTACAGTTTGTACCGCTCAAAAACACTTCACGATCCCCACTCCAACATCTATATGTATACGGTAAATCCCAAGATGTCTTAATGTATTCCTTACCCAACATTTCATATTTGCCTGCTTGCATTTGTTTGAGGCAATACTGAAACTGAAAAGTAGTCATGGGTAGTGTGATTATGCCATGAATAAGCCATTCTGTAGCCGGTTTTTCTGCCACTGTGAATGGTAACTTTTCCAGTTTTTCAATGCCCAGCACTGTATACCTTGCTCCTCTTTGTGCCAGTTCGATCTGTTTATCAGTGAGATTGTATTCTGCAAACAGAGCTGTTGTGTTGATAAAACGCCAAGGCACATAGCCCGCTCGCAAAGATTGCAGCGTCCAGCTTAATAACACAATAGAACGTAATTGAGATTGGCCTTGTTGTAACATTGCCAAATCTTGTTCCAGTATGTCGATAGCAGAGGATACAATGCCGTCCAGTGAATATATTCTGGAGGACAAAGTTGTTAACCCATTGTCGACCACAGAGAGTGTTTTCTCTAAATTAATACGATCAAGTTCACGTATTCGTTCTGCGGCCTCTATCTGTGACACCTTCCATGCTTCATTATAAGCAGCATAAATGCCGGCATATATGAAACGTTTTTGACGTGGTTTTCTTGGTCCAAGCAAGAATTCCCTAAGGTCTGCGTCTTCTTTAAGTAAGGATAAGTGTTGTTTCACATCCTGTAGTGTAGATTTCTGCAGCCAATCGAGGCATAATTTCCCTACACTGTATGTTGTTACTACCCCCGGATGTTGTCTTTGGATATATCTTGGGTCTGGCCTATGAATAGTAAAGCCCTGAGTTTTATTCAGGAATCTTTCCTGACAGTTGTTCGTGTCTGTGGGCCAGATCAACCATTTTTTCCAATTAGGATTAGATCTGTTGAGTTGTAGTATATTGTCAACTGTAACCGCTGCCTGTGTATTGTTATCACTTGTAGGTGTTGGTACAGAAGGATTTTTCATCTCTCTGATCTTGGCTAATCCAAGACAAGACGTTTGTTGTTCAGTTTCATTCAAAAACATTATTTGTTCAGGGATCATACATGCTCTAAATAAAGCTTCTATCCCCTGCACTTGCCATTCTTTAGTACTCCAGACAGTTTTTGTGTCTATCGTGTCTTTCCATAAGTCAAAACCCTGTCTAGACAGATGGGCAATAAATGTTGTAGAATAAATCTGTTTTGTATTTGTTAACATAATTTTCAGTCCTGTTTTGTTTACATTTTTATAGTAAAACGTTTCTGGATCAGATGTATTGTATCCTGAAAAATATGGAAACTTGTTAGCAAATGTTTTCGAACTACCGTGTGGTGGTGTAGGACAATGCTCCCATTGGTTAAACATATACACATTTCTAGGGTATGCAGATTTATGCAAATAATGATGACCATAGTGGTTATAGCAATACAGCTTTTCATAGTCTGATGAACCCTCTAAATATTCATTTCTAGAAAATGCAGCAGATTTTTCTAGGTCAAACATTATATCGTTAACAGTCTCAAAGTCTCAATCATCAGAGTAGGCACTGGACGAAATGAGATCACTTAGTGAAATTTTAAACAAATGTGGAATGTTCAATTGTTCCGTAGGACCGAATATATCAAAATCTGTTTTGTCCCACACTATACCATCCTGTATAGGAACAGCTGTGATGTTCACTGTTGACAAGTCTCTTGCTTCACGATGGGAAGATTTATGAGGTTTCAAAAGTAAGTTCACGTCTTTTCCTTCAGTGTTCACATGGATGTATCTGCCACTTATAAGCACGCTCACAGTTGTAACCAAAGCTAGCCAGAGCAGGAAAACAAAAAGTCCAGATGTAATCCAGAGTTCAATCCATAAAGAAACCAAATAAGTCTTTTTCAGAAAGCGAAGAAAGTCTTGTACTTGCTGTTTGAATTTCAATGATGCTGGCGTTGTTTCAGGTTCACTTGGATCTTCTGAGAACGTATCAAAGTTAATGAAATAGCCAGAAGCAGTTCTGTCAATTGTTGGAATTGCATCAGGATTTGTAGAAATCGCTGGAACCAGTTGATCACGTGCTACGTTGGTGTAGACAGGTGTATTTGGACGAACTGTTACTTGAATTTCAAGAGGTATGAGTTCCATAGCATTGTTGCTCAGTCCTTCATCTGTTACTGCTGAATTTTTGATTATCAGTCTTTCAGTCTGAACCTCTTGGATAGTAGCGAGAGGAGTGCGTCTGCTACTAGGTCGGAGCCTACGAGGCCTACTATTTAGTATTGGCCACATACTGTGGTTTGATGAGGTCGATGGACACAAATCTTTTCTCCTTTTTTCCAGCAAGGGGCGGCAGTAGTACTGTTCTTGTTCCTTGAACTGCTAGGACAGGTACTGGTTGTCTGTAAGAAGGTCCAAATTCCTTCTTGTCCGCAATTTTTTCTCTGACTAGATCCCCAACTTTTGGAATCCAGACAGGCCTTGCTGGGACCGCCGGTTTTTTCCCAGTGGTGGTTGGCTGTAGGAATACGTTGCTTTGTTTCGTTCTTAACTCATTCAGTTCCTGTAAAACAGCCAAACAATCTTTGATATCAAATGTTTTATTTTCCACCACTGTGCCTACGTCATCGAGATCTGGTACCCACATTGTTGTCCCAAATAGGCCCTCATATGGAGTGACCCCCCCTAGAGAACTTCTTGGCAGGTTGTTCAATGAGCGTTGGACCCCATTAAGATGTTTGACCCACCCATCACCCGAACCTAATACCCTAGCTGTTATAGACTGCTTTATGTCCCGGTTTTTCCTTTCCACAACCGAATTTCCCTCAGGATGGAATGGAGAGGAGTACCGCAATGCAACACCCAGACTGGCCATGGCTTCTTTGTAAGCCCGAGAGCTAAACGCAGGGCCCTGGTCAGAATGTAGCGTGCCTATTGCGTATGTGCCGATAAAGACTCGCAAATCTTTTATAACAGTTCGAGCGTCAGCCGAGTGCTGAGGCCGTATCCATAGGAACCTTGAGCACGAATCCACTGCAACCATGATATATTTATAGTTACCGTCCCTTTGCAAGGGACCGCAGTGGTCCAGGTAAACACAAGCTAATGGTTTATCTGAAATTAACAGGGCTGTCTGCGCAGGACGTTTCACTCTGGAGACTTTCATCTGTTGGCATATATCACATTCTAAAACATAGTTCTTTGTTTGTTTTCTAATGCCAGGCCACCAATATCTTTGCTTGAGTAAAGATACTGTTGCAGAAACACCTGCATGGGCAGAAGCTATCCCTTCATGTGCTGCTAGTATTAGTCCTAATCTACGCTCTTTGTTTGGAATTACCCTATCCCCCACTCCAGGGATTCGAGCAAAAGGAACGTTGTTCGCATCAATTACATAAGAGTACTTGAGTGGAAACTTTTTTGGTAACGCTGCACCACTGCCTTTGCTTGTAGCATTGACAGCCAACATTATCTCACTGTCTATTTTTGTTTGTGAACAAGTGATCGCAGCTACGGAAGCCGTCTGAACAGCCCCCTTTGCGGCTTCGTCAGCCAATGAATTCCCTGCAACGTGAACGCCATCACGTTGATGACTCAGTGTGTGTATCACGTGAGCCTTTGGTAGTTCGTTTTTTAACTGAACTACTTGTTCCCAAAGCGTTTTGTGCTTTATTGTGCAACTTTTTGCATCTTTGAACCCGTTTTCAAGCCAATTTTGTATATATTCATTATACGACTGCACACAGTAAAAAGAATCGCACACGATTAGTGTGGGGAATTCGCGATCTGTACTTTCAAGTGCCAGTTTGAATGCTTGTAGTTCAGCTCGCTGAGCTGTACAATCTCCTAGAGATTGAGTTTTTGTGACCATAGGTCTGAAGATACCATCTCGCATGCGACCTTTAACGATTGCACACGCTGCACTGTAAGCTTGCTTACCCCCTGTTGCGGGTTGTGCAGATCCGTCAGTGTAAATTATGAATTCATACTGATCGAGAGGCAGAATTTCAGTGGGCAGAGGACATTCTTGTTCATATTGTAGGAACGCTTGTGTTTTTAGATCAGGATCATAAACATATTCAACATCTGTTGCAGCAAGAGAATTAACCCATTGTATCCATCTTGGATGTAATGCTTTAGCATTTGGAATGCTTGCTTTTGTGACCGCTTCTAATGCAGGTACTGGGGTAACGACAATAATGCGTTTCCCTTGTGCTAGGGCTCTTTCTTTTGCTACTGCAGTTTGAACTGCTGTCAGAATTTTTCAGTTGAACTGAAGCGCATTTCCGCTTGTGTGTACAAATGAGATTTGTATGCAATTGGTATTTTCTCACCCTCATTGAAGGTTAAGTATGTGAATCCGCATTGACCCGAAATTATTTGGATCACCAAATTGCGTTGACTTACGCGTGTTTGTAAGTGATTTGTTGCTAACATGTTAGCCTGTATTGAACGCAAGATTTCAGTGTGTTCTTGTGTCCAATTTTTGATTGAAAAATCAGGTTTGATTAATGCGTAGAGAGGTTTAACCCTTTCTGCGTAGTTTAGAATATAAGTTCTACCAAAGTTTAGGAAACCCAGGATAGATTGTAAGTTTTTTAGCGTTTTTGGAGGTTGGAGCAGCGCACATTTCTCTAGAAAGTTCGCAGCCAAGCTCTTGCCTTCACTTGAAAGCTCATATCCCAGAAATAGGACATTGAGATGGGCAATTCGGGATTTTTTAAAGTTGAACTTGTAGCCCTCAGAGGCGAAGCCCAATATAATGGTGCTTACCCTGTTCAAGTGTTTGTCCAGGTCATCGTCCGTCAGATAGATGTCATCGACATAGGACAATGCCTCATTGTCATAAATTTGTAGTAACTCCGTTACCCTCGCTGAGAATAAACCTGGGCTATTCTTGAACCCTTGTGGGAGTCGACAAAAGTGACGCTGGGTCCCCATTATGGAGAATGCTGTAAAGTACCTGCTTTCAGGTGCTATGTTTTGACAAAAGAAACCATTTGAGATATCTAATGTGGTTTTATATTTTTTACGCACAATGTTATTCATTAATGCTGTGCTATGTGCATTTTGCACTGCAAAAGTTTTAGAACAAGTGTTTAGGTGTCTGTAGTCCAAAACTAGACGATATGTATTGTCTGGTTTGGAGACAGGAAACAAAGGATTGTTCATTGAGGAGGTGCATGTTTCAATCACCCCTTGGTATTCAAGTTGATCTAAGATCTCCCTGACCTGTTTTTTAGCTTCTTGCTTTATTGGGTACTGCCTTTGTGCAGTTGGTTCGTGTTTCAGATGTATTTTATGGTGAGGTGAGTCCTCATCCCATCCTACATGAGTTTTATATAATGCTGGGGCCTGGGCTACTGCCCATTTCCTGGCATATGTATATTTTAGATGAATTGGAATCTGGTTGGAGAAGGCAGGCATAATAATGTCCTCGCCGTGTGGGCATTCCCTGACAAACTGTGGTGGCCAGTCTTTTTCTGCTAGAAGTATGTCATAGCCCCTTGAAAGTTTTTCCCAAAAGAGTGCTTTTACCTGTCTAGGTTTGTCTCCCTCCATCCGGAGTGTTATTTCATATAACTTTTGTGGAGTACTAACCCTGGTGTCTACAGTCTCAACTGTAATGTACTCATTCAAGTCCACTATCTCCAGAAGTTCCTTCAGGTTCTGGCGAGCTATTGGGACTTCTGCTGCACTGTCCAGCATTGTCTGAGCCCATTCTCCGTTCTTGAGTTGTGTTCTCAGTATTCTCGGCATGTCTGATTTTTAGACCTGCTACTTTCTTTTTGGAGAATTGAGGTTTTGTGTTATTTTTTGGAGCGTGTTTATCTTCTTTGGACTTCATGCGTTCTTCTCTATGTTCTGTCCGTCCTCTTCTTTCCGAAGTCTGTGATGAGATCTGAAAGGGACGAGAGGAACGTGTATCAGTATCCCTATTCCTGAGGTTATACCTCCTTTCAGAGGGCTCCTTTTGAGGAGACCTACCTTGGGATTGAGAACGTTTCTCGTTTGAATTTTGTTTATTAGTTTCCCACTTCTTTTTAGAAGATGTAGGAGTCTGTTTATTAGAGACCTTTTCAGGATTTTCAGATAGTTTTGGCTTCAATGGTTTTCCACCCAAACTATCTCTGCCTAATTCTGCATAGGATTGTTCAATTATTCTGGGTAGTTCAGTTTGATGTTCTGTAACATCGAATTCCCTTAATCGTTGGCGGATCGCCACTGCTGCTGCCTCCCCTTTAATATTAGATAATATTATTGTTGAGACCTGGTCGAAATTTTTCAGTAATTTCATACCTAAATTCAGAGCAGGCTCTGCCCCGTATTCGTTTTGAATTTGTTTCAGGACATCAGGTATTACCGCAATTGATGGAATACCATGTGTTTTAGTATAGATGGCAGCAAAGACTGAGCCCCAAGTGGTGCAGTCTTCCAATTGTGGTGTGATCCCCATTGGTAAACTGATTGTTAGGATTCTGTGTTTCTCATACGGGTTAGTATTTGGAAATACTGCTTCGATTTGAGTAATTTTTTTAGCTATCCAGAACGGAATTTGCTCACGTTTTGTGGGCATTTTACCCATGACTGCGTAGAGAGTCTGTGGTGTAATTTTTAGTGTATTCCCCGGTTGAGGAGTTTGATTTGGAAGTGTCAATGGTTGTTGGACTGTGAAAGTCTGCATGACATATTGAACCAATTGTCTGTAGATTTTTATTAACTCTTGTAGTTGAACAAGTAGTTCCTCGTCTGACATTTCTTCAATGTCAGGATGAGGTGTATAGCCGGCTAGAATCGGCCATGTTGCTCCTGGTCTACCTAGTGGACCGAGCCTGGTAATGTTTTTGTGATGTTTTAGGGCACCTTTAAACCAGAGCTGATGCTCCTGGTATTTTAATGGAATTTCAATATCCTCGAAAGGAATATATTCCTCTGGTGGTTCATCTTCTTTGTAGAAGTGAAACGTGTGTGTTACTGTATTTGATTCAGGAAATATTACCCATGAATAGAATACCTCTGTCTGAAAGGATTCGTGTGCCTCTATCACGAAAACTGCTCTACCGCCTCTTGGTGGTAGACCGTGTTTTATAAGTTTTAGAGTTATGGCTCTTCTTAAGTTTTGAGGGATGTCTATAACACCCTCCTCGGTTTCAATAAAACCTGTGATATTATAAGCTGTTGTAGCTGGCTGATCCGCAACACCACCGTTTCCGGTCTCAGTGTCGGAGCCAGGCATTTTGTTTTTGAAAAAATGTAGAACAAGTTGCAAGGAAACAAAAGATAAGGTGCACAATATTTTGGAACACTGTATCCTTCAACATTGAGCAAACCAAACAACTAATATATAGGGTGTTTTCCCTATGTCGCTGTGGTGGATACTTAACCCTGCCCACTCCAGACGTCTTTTGGAGTATATGGGTAGGGGTCTCTGAGAGAAAAAGCACAGCTGAGTTAATCCGTATCTAACGTTAAATTACCGCCTTACCAAACCGTTGGGCGCCATGTAGTGTAGCTCCTATTTCCCTAATAGGCTCTGCGCATTGGAATAATATCCCCTATAGGTTTGACATAGGACTAAGGTCAGTATGTCCCTATCGAGTATATTAAACTTAATTACTTGTGCCAGCTAGCTCAGAGGCCACTAGAAACTCCTTGGATAACAAGAAGGAGTAGTTTCTGGCAGCCGCAAAACATGACAACTTTGTTTCCCTTTAGAATCAGAATGTGTCCCAGAGTCGTGGAAACAATAGATAACCGTTTCACTCAGCTCAATCGTGCATGCTTAGTTTTCCTCAAAGTTACACAGAAAGAATAGACGGGCGTTTCAATAAAAGGATTTATTGAACAGTCTTGTTTCTCGTGTAAGTAATATGTGCAGTTACGATCACAAGACAGTATGCAAGATAAATAATGTACAGCGTAAGCAGTAGAAATAAATAGTACTGCAATAGCATTATCTTTAGCAGATATTCATTTATATAAATAACACAGACTAAAAAATGCGAGTACTCATACGATGCATTTCTAAACTAGTTCTACCCCAATGTACCTAACCTAACCTGGGTGTAGGGAGAGGTATGAAGTAGGTGAAGTATTCCTTACTAGGGTATACTAAGAGTATGTTACGCCTTAGTATGCCTAGTATGCCTAGTATGCCAAGTATGCCAAGTATGCCAAGAGTCCCTCTAGGTTCTAGTCAGCTCCATACCTTAAGAATGAGAGAGGTGGGAATCTCTTGCCAGACTCGAACTCCAACACCCTGCAAGGGAAGTCAGATCACTGGAAGCTGGACTCTCTGCGTGCAGGGATGACAGCGTCTTCTCAGTGCGCCAGGCCGGGAAACGGGCTCCTCTGAAGTCGAGGTCTCCTCTAGTTTACAAGGGCTAGGGAAGGTATATTTATACCTGAGAGGTACCTCAGAATGTTAGCATTGACGTGAATCGGACAGCGGAAGACGTCATGATTGAACCCCTAAGGTATAATGGTTCATGCATAATAAATGAGTCCTTGAAGAAATCAATAGTCCTGTGCTAGGGAAACTCCCGAAGCCTAAGGGTCTGTTCTTCAAGAACTCGTTGTGACGTTAGGGTGGACGGATGTCGGAGACCATGCCTGTATTTGGAGTGCACGGTTTAATGCCTAAATAAGGCCTGGGATTTTATGCCTATATAAGGGTAGGTCGAATTGTGCCTATATAAGGACATGATACAGGAAAGCCCGTGTATGGACACCCTAAGAGGAATACAACAAGCCCCTTCGCTGCTAGGCCTTTCCCCCCCCTGTGCTAAGCCTTTTTTTGGCTATTTGGGGTAGTTCGCGCTTAGGCCCCTCTAACTTTTTGACCACATAAGGTATCCACGCCAAATTTGCGTCCTTTTCTTGCAACATCATGGGGATTCTAAAGGTACCCAGGGTTTGTGGATTTCCCTGGAGGGGACCCAGAAATTAGCCAAAATACAGCAAAACAAATTTTTGGGGGGGAAAAAGGGAAACAGATTAAAGCGTCTGGTTTTTTCCCTGCAAATGGCATCAAAAAAGGGTTTGTGGGGCTAAAATCACCATATTCCCAGCTTTCAGGGACAACCAGACTTTTGTCAGAAAACCAAAATCTTTTACACAGTTTTGGCATTTTTCTGGGACATAGCCTATTTTTTCTATTTTTTGTGCTTTCAACCTCCTTCCAGCTAATGGTAGAAATGGGTATGAAAGAAATAATGGATCCTGGAAAGCTATACATTTTAGAAAAGTAGACAACATTCTAAATTCGGCAAGGGGTCATTTGTGTAGATCCTTCAAGGTTTCTTTATAGAAACTAACCGTTAAATATAGAAAAAATTGAAAATTAGTTGGAAAAAACAGCCATTTATGTCAACGTTTTCACCTGTAATTTCTTCAAATTATGACAGCTGTTTGAAAGAAATATACCGTTACATCCACTGGACCTTTCTGGTTGTGGAGATATATAGGACTTGTAGGTTCACCAAGAACCCGACAGAACCCAGAGCCAATAACTGAGCAGCGTCTTGCAATGGTTTTTTAATATGTACCGGGTATATAGCAATTCATTTGGGAAAATATATACATGGAAAAATCGGTATGAGAGACACCTATGTATTTCTGAAATCGGAACAAAATATAGAGTTTAGAAACAGTAGATATTTGCACATTTCCGAAATTGTGAGTACCCATACTAGCATGAGAATTATAGGTCATTTTTCAAAATGACTTCTTTTTTACACATTGTCTTTCATTTGGAAAGCAGAAATGCTTTGAAAGTCAATAGGTAATAACAGTTGCTCTACAATTCTGTGTTACCCAAAGTCTTCCGAGAAAAATGGTACCTCACTTGTGTGGGTAGGCCTAGTGCCCGCGACAGGAAACGGCCCAAAACGCAACGTGGACACACCACATTTTCACAGTGAAAACTGACCCTTTTTTGCAAAGTGCCTAGCTGTAGATTTCGAACCCTAGCTCTGCCGGCACCTAGGGAAACCTAGCAAACCTATACATTTTTGAAAACTAGACGCCCAGGGAAATCCAGGATGGGGTGACCTGTCTGGCTTTCACCAGGTTCTGTTACCCAGAATCCCTTGCAAACCTCAAAATGTGTCCAAAAAAACACATTTTCCTCACATTTCTGTGGTGGAATTTCTGGAATCTGCGTAGATCCACAAAATTCCACCCACCCCGTGTTCCCCAAAGTCTTCCGAGAAAAATGGCACCTCACCTGTGTGTGTAAGCCTAGTGCCCGCGACAGGAAATGGCCCAAAACGCAACGTGGACACACCACATTTTCACAGTGAAAACTGACCCTTTTTTGCAAAGTGCCTAGCTGTAGATTTCGAACCCTAGCTCTGCTGGCACCTAGGGAAACCTAGCAAACCTATACATTTTTGAAAGCTAGACACCCAGGGGAATCCAGGATGGGGTGACTTGTCTGGCTCTCACCAGCTTCTGTTACCCAGAATCCCTTGCAAACCTCAAAATGTATCCAAAAAAACCCATTTTCCTCACATTTCTATGGTGGAAAGTTCTGGAATCTGCGTAGGTCCACAAAATTCCACCCACCCCATGTTCCCCACACAAGTGAGGTACCATTTTTCTCAGAAGACTTTGGGGAATGCGGGGTGGGTGGAATTTTGTGGATCCATCCAGATTCCAGCACTTTCCACCACATAAATGAGAGGAAAATATGTTTTGTTTTACAAAGTTTGAGGTTTGCAAGGGATTCTGGGTAACAGAACCTGGTGAGAGTCAGACAAGTCACCCCATCCTGGATTCCCCTTGGTGTCTAGTTTTCAGAAATGTACAGGTTTGCTAGGTTTCCCTATGTGCCAGCTGCGCTAGGGCCCAAAATCGACAGGTAGGCACATTGCTAAAAAAAAGTCGGTGCCTAGTGGGCTTTCTGCCGCCCTGGGGGGGAATCGGGGGGGGGGGTTTGCCCCGATATGCCCCCAAGGGGGGTAGAAAGACTGTGGCTATTTTTTGTGGGGGTGGGGGCATTGGTATGCCCATTCTGGGCAGCCCCCACCCCCACGCATAATAAAAGCCAGCGTAATCGCTGGCGCCTTGTGGGCTTTCTGCCTCCCCGGGGGGCAGATCAGGGTCCACTGCCCCCATCTGCCCCCCGGGGGGGCAGAAAGACTGGAATTTCTCAGGGAGGGTGGGGGTATTGTCATGCCCATTTTGGGCAGCCCTCACCCCTACACGAATAAAAAAAAAATCCCTGGTTTCTAGTGGGCTTTCTGCCCCCCGGGGGGGGCAGATTGGGGGCTACTACCCCCATATGCCCCCAGGGTGGCATAAAGACTGGAATTTTTGCGGGCGGGTGTGGGGGCATTGGCATGCCCGTTTTGGGCAGCCCCCACCCCTGATTCAAATTGGCCAAAATAATCCCTGGCATCTAGTGGGCTTTTTGCCCCCCCGGGGGGGCAGATTGGGGGCTAAAGGCTGTAATTTTGGCAGGGGTGGTGTTTTGTGCAGCCCCCACCCTAATTAAAATTGCCCCCAATAAATCCCTGGTTTCTAGTGGGCTTTCTGCCCCCTTGGGGGGGCAGATTGGGGGCTACTGCCCCATCTGCCCCCAGGGGGGGCAGAAAGACTGTAATTGTTGCGGGGGGTGGGGGCATTGGCATGCCCATTTTGGACAGCCCCCACCCAAATTCACATTGCCCCCAAAAAAATCCCTGGCGTCTAGTGGGCTTTTTGCCCCACCGGGGGGGCAGATTGGGGGCTACTGCCCCCATCTGATCCCCAGGGGGGGCAGAAAGACTGTAATTGTTGCGGGGGTGGGGGCATTGGCATGCCCGTTTTGGGCAGCCCCCACCCTAATTAAAATTTCCCATAAAAAATCCCTGTCGTCTAGTGGGCTTTCTGCCCCCCTGGGGGGCCCTCGGGAGCTGGGGAAGCTCTTCCCCAGCTCCCGAGGCTTTGGGGGAGTAAAAGAAATCCCTCTGGTGCCTGCACCAGAGGATTTCTCCTGCAATGGCGTCAGACGCGCGGGAGCCGTCCGACGCACATTAGAACTTATGCGTCGGACGGCTCCCGCGCGTCCGACGCATGGAAGGGGTTAAATCATCAATTCTACCGATTGATTAATCAACATGTCAGGTTGTGACGAGTAAAGGGAATTTTTACTGTTTTCAGTCTTATTCCTCCCACCACAGCCCTACCCCCAGATTACCAACACTGTTATTTTGTTCCTGTTGTGGACCTGTCAACCTATATTTATACAGAGACCAGATGGTTCTACCCAAAGACGTAAACAGCCATGCAACAAGATAAAATTACCCCCAAAAAAGTATGTATAAACTTTCAGGACAAAAAATAGCCCCCCACCCCTCTCCCCTGCATGACGGACATAGAACTGCCCGCCCCCCAACTTAGCAGAGTGCCTGTTGCCCCAACCCAACATCTGAAACTTTAGGGGTCGTAGGCCATCCCCAAAGTCCGCCACACATCCCCAAGTTTAATATAATGAATAGCATCCATTGAAACAATAGTTAAAAGTCTGACCTTAGAAGATCATGTTGGTCCGCCCTGAAGCTCCCAGAGCCCCCCTTCCCCGCACCCCCAGGCCAACCTGCAAGTCTCAGTGTCCCTTGTAGAACTGTAGCTATGTTCCTTCCGGTGGGGCGTGAAGTTCCCAGGGATCTTTACCTCATCCCAATTCAGTCTTTATGCCTTTGCTCTGTTTCTTCACCCTGTGCCAGGGGGTTTCTTTCAGTTCGTGGACCTTGTATTCCCTTGACCCTCCCATGGTTCTCACGGTGCTCTCCATCTCTCGCGCCACCGACGGATCGCCAGCCCTCCAGCCACTCCCATGCCTCCTCTGGGGTGGTAAAGAACCAGGTTTTGCCCTTTGATTCTATGCGTAATCTCGCCGGGAAGAGCATAGAGTATTTCACTTCCATTTCTCACAACACCTTCTTAACTTCAAGAAAACTTCGTCTTTGACGCTGGACCTTTAGCGTGAAATCTGGTAAAAAGGTTATGCATGCATTTTCATATAGAATCGGTGGAGCTATTCTTGCCATTTGGAGGATGGTATTCTGGTCTCTATAGTGAAAGAGCCGGGCAAGCAGTGGTCGGGGTGGGGCCCCCGGACGGGGCGATGCCCCCGGCACTCTGTACGCCCTCTTGACAGAGGAGAATTTGGAAAGACCGCTGGGTTGGAGATACTTGAGGACGGGGTCCTCCACAACAAATCTGCTGCAGGTCCCTCTGCGCGTTCCGGGACCCCCAAGATACGAATGTTGTTGCGCAGGGATCTTCCTTCATAGTCCTCAAGCCATTCCTCCACGTGTTTTTTAGAGGACTCCAATTTCTTCACATGTGTTTTAAGGTTGCTCGTGTCTTGCCCTATGGTGGACACTGTGTCCTCAATATTTTTAACATGGGATTCCAGGTTGCGGAGGTCAGCACACATCAGTGAGACTTCCATTGTGACTGTGTCGATCTGGACTTCCAGGGCAGGACGGACTCCCTGTATTGCGGCCATGATGTCCTGTAGGGAGACCGAGGCCTCTTCCGGCTCCAGCAGAGTGTCGGAGACTGAGTGTTCCTGAGGGTCTGGCAAGTTGTCTGACCCCTTAGAATGGGCGAATTTGTCTATTTTTGTTTGGTGGGACCCCTTAATGGCCTTCCCACCTGTAATTCTGCTGGGACAAAGCACCCGGTTGCGGTGTTGTAAGTCTAGCTAAGCAACACAATGTCCTCAAGAGAGAAGGAACGGGTTCGCAGCACCGCAGCAGCACTAGGTCTATGCACCACCACCTCTTGCCACCCAGGACCGCACTCGTTCGTTCAGTGGTTTCCGGTCTGGTCGTATAGAATTGGCATCAGGGACACCATACAATGGTAGCGCGTCCAGGCGCAATTGGGCCGCCCTGAACGTGATGGACACTCCCTGCCGAGAAAGGAGCTGAACTCATCAATTAATACCCTCTGATGCCCTTAGGGGGTCAGGAGATGCCAGTCCTCGGGTGGGCACCTGCTAGCACCATCCCGGGCCCCTGTCCACTTGTCAGGCCTGCAAGGCCTACCCTGGTGCACTGCGTGGCTCCAAAGGCATCACAAAAAGCTCAGGCAGGTCAAGTTGTTGCTGGGTACTGCCCTACCGGTTTAGGCCTGATGGCTGTTCATTGCCCCTTTGCTGCAGCTCTGTGGTGAGGGCCAAGAGTTCTTCCAGTCACCTCCCCTCATCGATGCCGTGTGCAGGTAGGGAGGAGGAGGGAGCTCCCCTCAGAAAGAGTTAGGGGGAAGCCAAACCCGCCGGGGCCATCACCAGTCGTCCAACTGCACCACAACCACTGCGGGCCCCTCGCACCTCTCGGGTCTACGGGTGGGTGTGGCCACACTTGAGATTGTCCCACAGGCAGGGAAGCCTGACAGTCTTTCATCAGTCCCCCCCGCCCGTGGCCAGGGCCTACTGACCGTCTCAATTCAGGGGAAAGGGAGGATGGGAAGTGCAGCCCGCCAGTCCTTCCGCTGCCCGAGCTGCCTTCAGTCGTGGCGTTCGCAGCCCACGAGCCGTCGTGTCCCGGTGCCGTCTTCCCGGCACCCGATGACGTCTCCTCACCTTTCTCTCGCAATGGAGATGGGGGGGAATCAGGGAATCCATCCCCGAACCCCTCGCTTCGGTTCCAGTCGGCAGTGCTAGTTATGGGAGGGGAGAAGGGGGCCAGCACCACCCCGCATACCGTGATCTGCCAATTCACTCGAGGCCGCGGCTCCACCGTTGCCCCGAGTCGCCGTGTCCTCTGCTCTTCTGTCACCTGTATCTGTTGGCTCCCGGCGGGCGATATCCTGGCAGCTGCCTCCGATCGTCTTCTGCAGGCGTCCGATACGATGGGTGCTTTGATCAGTTAAAGATTTGTAGGGGATTCACTGTGGCGGGCCTCGGAGCCGCTTTTGTAAGCGGCCATCTCCAACGGCTGTTGGCCACACCCCCGTGGTACTTGTTTTTTAAAATGGAATGAGCATTTATCAGTAGGCAGTGTAAAGAATGTTTGTTTTGGAGGTGGTGTAAGTTTGTGCTGCTGGAGACTGAGTATTGTCCTTTGAAGTTTTAGGTGTTATGCTACGGGTGATGCTGCTAACTACTGCAGGACAGAGAGTGCTGTTTTTGTTTATTGATGTCTTCCTCCAAAAGCTTTAAAGGAGATTTTTTGGGGTCTGCATGTGTGAGTGGTTGTGAAACTCATTGAAATTGATGGGATGGGCTCTGGAAGGTAGGATGGTTGTGCAAGGAGAAGCGAGGGTATGAAGAGCATTGTGGAGTTGCTTCCTTTTGCATATGTGGAAATTGGAATGTGTTTGGGTGAGAGACATGCTTAAGGCTCTGAATTCTGCAATGGATGATAGCTGTGTGAGTGCATTGTTGTGTGTTTGTGTATTGAGTGGTTGTATTTGGTGCTTTGACAGTGTGAGTTGGAGATGGGTTTAACCCCTTGACCGCGATCGGAATTCCGCTCGTGTGCTGGATATTCCGATCGCGGGTGTGGTCGTGACGAGCTCAGCTCGTCATGCGCACAGCGCGACCGCGCAGCATGACGAGCTGAGCTCGTCACGAGCATCGAAGCGGTTAAAGGTGTCTTATTTATGTTGGTATTGACAGCAGAGTAGATGCATGTAGGTATGTTTGAAGGCTGAGTGTTTCTTAGGGGTGGGCGTAACTTGCGTAATTTACTGCAGCATAATTATGTGGAATTACCACAAAAATAAGTGAGATTCTGCATATTTTACATGAGAACAGAAGTTCGGCATTTAGCACTATTTTCTTAGCGTAAAAATGCTCTCTTGTGTTCAAAATGGGCCCAGGGATGCATTTTGTTCTACCAAGTAGAGATAAATGCAACAGAACATGAATAGCAGCACGCTTTTCCCCCAGCATACTCTCGGCATTTAGCGATATTTTCTTAGCGCAAACTGCACCCTTATATTTTTAGACGTGAGCAAAATAGTGCTAAATTCAAAACAACACGAACAGCAGTGCGAGCAGCCACTCACGCTTGATAAATGTATTGTTTCTCTGCATATTTCCATACCAAATTATACTTAATTACGTAATTCACATTAAAGGGTAACACTGAATTACTAAAATTTTGCAATTACTCCAACGTCATTAAAATTACACAGAGGCCTAGTGTTTTTGAATGTGTGAACATTGGTTCAGATAAAGTATGTATGTGTGTTTAGTGTTGTTTTGATGGGATAGTATTAATGGATATTTTGGTAGTAATTAGAGGTGTAGTGAATGTGAAGGACTGGTTAGATGTCTATGTTTAAAGAGAAGGGACATGGGATTGCGTGTGAGAAGAGAGTCTGTGTCACGTGAGAGTGGATACACAGGGGTTTGTAATGATTGTGGTAGGCTGAGTAGGGGTAGAATGTAGCCTTATTGGTGGAGGGGAGTGTTGAAAGAGTGTTGTTATTTGTCTTGTGTGACAAGAAAAGGAGGCGTGTGTGGTGTAGTAGTATGTTAGGGGGTTGTAAAAAGGTTCTGAGGGGTTGCAAGGGCAAAGTTCGGAGTAGGCAGAGGGTAGTGGAAGGATTTTGGCGCATATTCTCAAGGACTTATCGCCGAGTTAGCGGCACTTTATCGCAGCCAAAGTGGTGATAAATTTATCGCACCATTCACAAGCTGGTGCTAACAGCCGATATCGCCAGTTATCCTGCGATAGCAGCCGCAAAAAACATAGCCACGGATGACACCAGCAACTAACGCTAATGAGATGCAGAGTAGGCGTTCCCGTGCAAAAACCCGCGGAAACACCACTACGCAACATTCCCAACAACCAGCCAGATCGGCAATAAGAATCAAAAACATGCGATAAGGCACGTTAGCAGCAGGGATTTAACACCTGTTCCTACCTGGTGTTAAGTCGGACGACAACCTGCACCATGAAAGGGAGCCCAGCCCAGAGCCACACCTGAAGAACAACAGATGCCATGGAGCTACAGATCATGCAGCCCGGAGCCCCAAGAGGGCCACAACACCCACCGCCACCACACCCAGGCCCCCCAGCCCACCCCATCCCCCCCTCCCCCCGGGGCCCTACCCCGAGCACCGCCCCCCCCCGGACAAAGTTATTTCACATCTACCTTACAAATTCATGAACACAACAATTCGCCTGATGTCGCACAAGTACAACAACCAACATCCATGTGTGGTCCGAAAAAGGAAAAACATACATACATCTTAGAATTCAAAATATAATCAATTTATTCAAATTCAACTCAACATCAATAATTGGAAGAGTCATGGCGGGTCTTCTCCGGACAAACCGTAAGTCACAGCCTGCAAGACAAAATTGAAGATAAGAAGGTGTGTCATGCGCTCAACAAAGGACAGAGAGAGAGAGAAAGAGAGAGAGAAAGAAAGGGAGAGAGAGAGAGAGAGAGTGAAAGAGAGGGAGAGAGAGAAAGAGAGAGAAAGGGGGAGAGGGGGAGAAGGAGAGAGAGAGCAACAGAGGGAGAGAGAGACAGTGAAAGAAAGAGAGGGAGAGTGAGAGAGAGAAAGAGAGAGAAAGATAGAGAAAGAGAGGGAGAGAGAAAGAGAAAGAGAGAGAAAGGGGGAGAGGGAGATGGAGATGGAGAGAGAGAGAGAAACAGAGGAAGAGAGCGAGACAGTGAAAGGAAGAGAGGGAGAGGGAGAGAGAGAAAGAGAGAGAAAGATAGAGAAAGAGAGGGAGAGAGAGAGAGAGAGAAAGAGAGAGAAAGAGAGAGAAAGATAGAGAAAGAGAGGGAGAGAGAGAGAGAGAGAAAGAGAGAGAAAGATAGAGAAAGAGAGGGAGAGAGAGAGACAGTAAAAGGAAGAGAGGGACAGGGAGAGACAGTGCCGACACTGCGCACCCAGGCTGCTGCACCCCAGCCCCTCCCGCCGCCCAGCGGGGATTGCCCGCCCCTGCGCACCCAGGCCTTACTGCTCACCTGCTGCCACCGGTGTGTCTCCAACCACGTACCGGTTCACACTGCAGGCCACCAGGTCCCTCATCTGAAACAGAGTCCACAGCTAATGATGGTAGAGTACATATCATTGCACACAGCAACATCGCTTAGCCGCCCCTGCGCACACAGGCTGCTGCACCCCAGCCCCTCCTGACGCCTAGCGGGGATTGCCCGCCCCTGCGCACCCAGGCCACACTGCTCACCTGCTGCCACCGGTGTGTCTCCAACCATGTGCCGGTTCACACTGCAGGCCACCAGGTCCCTCATCTGAAACAGAGTCCACAGCTAATGATGGCAGAGTACATATCATTGCACATGGCAACATCGCTTGGCCGCCCCTGCGCACACAGGCTGCTGCACCCCAGCCCCTCCCGCCGCCCAGCGGGGATTGCCCGCCCCTGCGCACCCAGGCCTCACTGCTCACCTTCCGCCACCGGCGTGTCTCCAAGAGGGCCCACCACGTGCCGGGGCAAGCTCCAAGCCCGGGGCCCACGACCCTGGCAGCCTCCACATCAAGCATCCCCGCAGCGCGGGCCTCCAGGTCGCACACTTGATTCTGGGTCTTGATTTTGCAATGGCAGAGATCATATCAGTGCACACGTCATCATCGCAGGCTGCACACCCGCTCAGCTCCCTAGGTGCCACTAACTCTGTGAAGAACAAGGCAACGCCACGTGGCGGTAGGCCCGCGCTGCCCGCTGGCTCAGGAATACATTGCGGTCCACCAGGCGCACACTTGACTCTGGGTCTTGATATTGCAATGGCAGAGACCATATCAGTTCACACGTCATCATCGCAGGCTGCACACCCGCTCAGCACTTTAGGTGCCCCTACCTCAGTGCCCAGTAAGTCACCGTCCCGTGGCGGTAGGCCTGTGCCGGCCGCAGTGCAACCGGTGCCACCGACTCCGTGCAACGCAAGTCATGGATCCTAAATGATTGAGTCTCGTCATCGGCCAGGCGGACGCAGCCATGTCACCTCAGGCAGTTGGGAAGAACTGGGACACATAGCGTTGTCGTCCCCCCTTTATACGTAAGCCGAGTGGGTTGGCTCGGCGTACGCCAGGCCAGCGTAGGGGTGTGAACAATTATCCCTGGCCTCTGGGCGTGGTTCATATCTGGGCTGCACAGGAAACCAACTGATACGTGTGTCTCTGTTGCAGTGTCTGCGCCACACGGCCCGCAATCGACAATGTTGCAATGTTGCATGCAGCCGGAGGGCGTCCGCGCACGAAGGGCTGTACAAGGAGCGCAAGGCCGCTCGGGGTCTTGGCTCATACATGGCAACTGTTGTGTGTGTTCATCGCTTTCGGTGCACCATAAGCCCAAGGCCTAGCCTCAATTGCAGCGCGATAGCCACATCACATTCCCAGGATACAAGCAGTAGTCTGACTAACATTAGGGATGAAAGCCCCTTTGTCTCAATACAGAAGGCGGAAGGACATCTGCACCCCCAACCTTGGAAATGCATGCGGCAGGCACCCCCTAAGAGAGATACCATGGCAGATGATGACGACTCCCACACTACACACGGCGCCAATGAAAGATGAACGTCTGCACAACCCACACACAGAAGTCCTTGCTCGAGGTACTCCTGCATGGAACGGCCTTGACACTTACGTACAGGACAACCCATACGTACAAACTTTGCACACTCATACAACTCATTGCTCCGAGCTGTGGCATATCATCCACATAACAGCCGCAGGTCAGAAGAGTGCAGGTTCTACGAGTGCGAACAACGCAATGTCAGAACATCCCGGGCACATGCACAACCCCTGTCACGTGGAACTGTACCGTGACCGAATGCTGCATTTGTTGGGGGCACTGCCACTGGCAGTGTTGCGCATCAGTTACCGTCTGAGCTTCCGTCTTGCATACGTCACCTGCGTTCAGCCCTGGTTCCACTGCCGATCATGCATATTCGAGTGGCCCATGGATGTCTGCCTATCCAACACAACGGTAGATGAACTGGATTATGACATGTGTGTGCACCCCCTGTTGGCCCACGACCAGGAGTGTAACCGTGATACCCGTCCTTGGGATGCCTTGGTATTGGGCGTATGTGCTGGCAGTTGGGCATGTGAGATTGCACAATTTCTCGTGTGCAGTGACCACATCGAAGCGCTCCCCTATTGGGCTGTGTTGCGGATTGGTGAAACGGCGTGGACGGTGGACATCTGTCCGGACCAGCTAATGGATTGGCTCGCCCCGTGTTCGTTGAAGTCGACAACGACGTACTCTTGGAACTGATTGCCCATGAAGCTGCGCTCGCTTTCATGGACGAGTAACTACGTTCCTGCAGCCACAAAAGATTGTAACCCATGGCACAGGTCCCAACACCCTTTTGCATCTTGGAGAAATGGACACATATCCCACCATGACAGTGGACATGGGTGCATTCGCCTGGACTCAGAATGCATGTGCGTGCAAGACTGTGGGTTGACACACACCTGTGCAAGGTGAGTGGACAGCGGTGCCTGGCAACCTTCCTCAAACTATAAATTGGGAAAGAATGGGGCCCCTGTATAGCGGATAGATGTGCCCTAACAGGGAAAAAATAAGAACAGATAAATGGACGCCTGGGCCAGGCGAATTACATACGTATGGGCATCAAAACTTCTATTATCAACCAATTAACACCATAGAGAAAATATATGTGTGTTTTTTTATTGTTTTTTATTCAAAGAAGAATATTTATATTTTTTGCAAATCTTTATTCATAAAAAGGTTGTCCATTTCTCTGTGTCCTGGCATTGTATCCATTGCCTCTAGAGTCATATTGGTTTGGGTGGCCTTCCGTGTCTGAATCCGAAGTGTCTGAAAATGTGGTCACTTTATGGTTCTGCTGTCGATACGTGAACTGTGCATTATGTGTGTCTTCACTTTGATCATAGTAATGATCAGTCAAATAGGTGTTTTCTTTACTATATATTCTTATGTCCCTCTTAAGTTTGTCTAGTTTTCTTTTTGTAAGATATTCTGTATATGAGTGTAAATCTCTGTCAATGTCTTCTAATTTTTTCTTTGCTTCCTCCAGACCTAGATTGTTTTTGATTTTATTTTCTAGGTCTCGTATTTCATCTATCAGTTGTTGTACCACCTCTTTGGCTGTTTCAACTATGAGCATCATGAAGTCACGTGAACAGCAATTTGCTATTAGTGACCATCGCTCCAGGAAACGTTTAATTTGGACAAATAGTCCTCAAAGCTGGGGAATGACCCCTGCTTTGAGGTATTCCAACATATAATGTCCGTGTTGTTCAATACGTTTGATCTTTTTCCTGAGGTTCAATAGTTTGTTGGTATCCTCATTTTTGTCTAGGTTTGGTGTAACGGGTTGGCCAAAGCTAGCAGAGCTTCCGACCATGTTAACAAAGTCCTCATCAGAGAAACCAAAAGTTTCTAATGTAGCCATAATATTTATGTAGTTAATCACCTTATATTAATTCCCGACACCGAATATGTGTATACACCCCCAACAGACACCCAAGATCTATCTGAGTGAGAGATTTGTTTAAAAAGAAACATATAACAATTCCATCCAAAAGTGAATAATAGAGTCCAAGGTGAACATCTATGTGTACAAATGTCAGCAGTAACACAAAACGACAGAAAAATGATACTAATATAATTACCTTAAAAGTGCATTTGATGTACAAGAAAAAATAGTCAACCCCTCGCAGGCAGGCTGCAGGAACAATAAATTGGGAAAGAATGGGGCCCCTGTATAGCGGATAGATGTGCCCTAACAGGGAAAAAATAAGAACAGATAAATGGACGCCTGGGCCAGGCGAATTACATACGTATGGGCATCAAAACTTCTATTATCAACCAAACACCACATGACTCGTCCAGCAAGGCAAGGTGGGCTGAGACCGTCGGCATCCGTCATGGTTGGTGTTTATTTGTGCCTCCCCATGTCTTGCACCTCTACATGTTCCTTTGCTGCCTCTTAGTGTATGATGCATTGGTCTGCATGTTGTGGCCCTTGTCTTGCCCGTACTGACACGCACATGCTAATAAAGTGTACGCAGCTTCACTAGTGTTCAACTGTGATGAGTGTTGATTAGCATGCCAAATTGTGTGCCTCAATGTGCATTGTCCGTACACAGGGAGGGACTGACTGATGCATTTCACTTAGGGGTGAGTCCCTATTGCCAGCTCCACCTCTGTGAGCCAGACATTGTGGTTGGGAGAGTTGCTGGTAGACCTGTGCGCTTACGTGTCTTCAGCAATGTGAGTATGGTGTCCGACTTCTTGCAATGTGTTCCATCAAACCAGGCTGTGTCCACACAGTTGAGTGTGTGTAGGTATGTGAAGAGATGTTCTGTTGTCACATGTGATGTGGGACACTACTTTAGGCCTCTTACCGACTTTGACATATTTACACACAGCCCTATTTAATACATGGACGTTGGGCTACGTTGGGGGGTTGCGAGATTGTTGTTCATGATCAATGAGGCCACAGCTAGTTCACACCTTCACAGTCATCTAATTGGCCATGTGTGTCACGGTCAAACATGCGCATTGATGTCATTTCCCAGGGTGTACCTTTTTGTGCAATCAATGTCCCTACAGTCATCCATACTGTTATACTTGATTGAACATAGACATGACACATCTGTGTGATTAGGAATGTTTTATTCACATCCTGTGGAGTGTCGGAGCTGGAGCAGTACATGGCCATGCACACCCCACATTACATGGTTGCCCAGTGGAGGTCCAAACAGAGTCCTTTAGGGGATGACAAGTTCATCGGTAGAGGAAGGGTTGAGTCCGCAGCCTGTTTGCTGTGTCATTGGTGACCAGAGCAGATATGGCAGTCCATGTCGGGGCACAGGTGAATGTCGCAGAGTGTTCCGGGGGACAGTGGAAGGTGTTGTACCAGGGCATGATGCAGAGGGCTGTACCAAGCAGAAACAGGCCATATGGCGGGGGATGAATGCTACAACCTCCTTCTTGACACAGAGTCATCAACATCCACATCTTCGTCCTCTGATATGTTTTCTGTGTCAGGTGTGCCTGGTGTGTGGTGGTGTTATGGCTGCATCACTGTGTGCCACTGACACATCAGGAGGCGGAGGTGGTATGTCTGCATCACTGTGTGCCACTGACACATCAGGGGGCGGAGGTGGTATGGCTGCATCACTGTGTGCCACTGACACATCAGGGGGCGGAGATGTGTGTGTCGAAGTTCCTGCAGCAGTCATCTGGGACAGGCTCTGTGGCAGCAATGGCAAGATGAGGATCTGCAGGGCATGGTAGATCCCAGCTACATCTCGCTGGTGTTCAGCCGTGGCAGCCATCCTTCCTGCCTGCATCCGCTCCATGTTCTCCATTGTCCTCCGCATCTGTGCCAACTCTGTGCTGTCGTCGCTGGAGCCTGTCTGACTAGACGGTTCTTGTATCCGAGTAATGGCTCCGGCGAGGTCAGCCAAGGATTGTTGTAGGGCATGGAGCGGACTGTGGGTGTCCGGTAGGGACTGTAAGTGGTCCCTGATGGGACTGAGACACCCACGTATGGCATCTAGTTTGGCTGCCATGAGGTCAAAACCCACCCGCACCTGTTCAGCCAGCCCCCTCTGGCAGTCTGACACACGGCATTGGAATGCCATGTGTTCTTCGGTGAGGTGCTGGGAGCCAGTCGTGGTGGTGGGTGCTTCGTGCTGTGTGGTCTGTGCAGGGGGTGGGATCACCTCGATGCAGCTGGGCTGCACTGCTCCTGGAGGTGGGGTGCGGAGGCTGTCCATGAGCCATTGGAGGGTGTCGGAGCAGATGGCCAGGGGTCGTCCTCATCATCACTGAAGAGATGTCTGGTCTGCTCTGCAGGAGGTGTTGATTGTCCCTCTGCAATGTGAAGGGGAGATGCAGGTTAACAGTGTGTTCCATGTATGTGCACGCATTGTACATGTTTACATACAGACTGCATGACAATGTACATTGTGACTGTTTTGGAGGAGCTGGGTATTTGATGGGGGACAGTGGACATTTCGACTACATGACGGATGTGAGGTTGTACTCGTACATTATCATCTGACAGTTTCCTGCTATGCCTGATGTGGTTGGCCAGTTTCTACGCACATGCGGCACCAGTTGTGTCCTCTGTTCTGTGGTGTAGGTGTGGCACTTTGTACCATATTGTCATCAATGTTGATGTGCTGTGATAGATATGTGTGTGTGCTGCATTGTGGGAGAGTCGCCCCTGCAGCTCTGATTTAGCGGCCCCTTATCCCTTTGAGGCGGTGTGCCTTTGACTTGTGTGTTTTTACAGTGCTGGGATGTTGGCGACTTGGGTCATTTGTGCTCTTGGATGGATTTTGGACTCTTGTGCATTGTTTGTCTGCAGATGTGTTGTTGACGTCAGGGGTTGTATGTGCACGTGGATGTGTCAGTGTGTGACCTGCTCCTTTGAGGATGTTATCCACTCTGGGCCACCTCAGTGTCGTGGCGTGCACCATGTCATGTATTTTGACTGCAGCCATGCTATTGGTCATGCTGTGTCACTTGCATTGTCAGTGTGGCTCACAGAGCTGCTGCTTTGCTGGGTTCAGCACATGTGCATGGGTGGGTTGTGAGATTGGTGAGGGGGGGCATTTGTGCACATGGTGGACGGGGGCCTACTTGGTGTTTCTATGTGTGCTGCAGTGTGCCAAGGCCATCAGGGACATGTTCCACCGTCATTGTGGGTGTGCAGTGTGCTACACATAATTGTGCATGTGTGCCATTGTGCCCGTCTCCCCCCATCCCCCCAGTCCCTGGTCATTACTCACCCTGTTGCTGTATGGTCAGGTCATATCGAGCAGTGTCCGGACCCCCGACTCCTTGCACCATCTCCGCACTGATGACTGTGGCCACCATTTCTTCCAGCTCATCCAGCTCCTCCTGTGGCGCAGGACTCCCACCTCCAGTCGCCGTTGCTGCCTTCAGGTTGGCAGCGAGTTTCTGCTTGGTTTGGCTTTTCACATCATGCCAGCGCCTCTTGACCTCCTCCATTGACCTCCTAGACACTCCGACTGCATTCACGTTGTTCACGATGGACTGCCATATTTCCGTTTGTGTTGCCGATGACACAGTGGAGGTGACGAACAGTTGTTGGTAGTGTTCTGTCACCTCCGTGACGATGATCCGGTTTTCCTGCGGACTGAACCCCGTCTTCCTCTTCCTCTTCTCCTTGCCCTTCCCCGGCCCCGGGGTTCCTGGCTGGTCATCTGTGGGGCTTGTGGGGTTCGCGTTGTCCTCTGCACTCGGTCCGGGAGCATCCATGGTGCTACGCAGTTGCATTTTTTTGTCTTTTTTTTTAATCTGCTTTTATAGTGCATTCTCACGAATGACGCGTGGGAATCACAGGCCTGTCGCTGGTTATCGCAGCTTTTTGTATCGCCATTGGGGACATCGCAACTTTTTTGGCGTTCATGTTTCGCTTTTTTCCGGTGTCGCGTTACTTTTAACGCGGGCATTTGTCGCGTTATCGTGAGACTATCACATGGTGCCGCCGGGTTGGGAATACTGCGTTAACACGGTGTTATTTTCCCGCAATGGACTGCGATGTGAGAAGTTGCGTTAAGCGAATTTGGCGATAGTTAACACACGTTCCTGAGAATATCCCCCTTTGTTTGGAGATGGTGGGTTATTGGTATATAAGCAGAATGCATTTTTGGTTCTGTTGCAGTACAGAGTTGTGGTTTGTGTAGGAGTGTGTGGTTGTAGGGGTAGAAGGATATGTAGGAGGGTGTTATACAAGTGGGTAGTGTTTGGTGAGAAGGTGATGGGTGAATTGAGCTAGCGTGTTGGTGTGTGTTTGCTGTGAGCTTGTGTTCATATCGGTGTTTGTGTCTGTTTCCTGTTAAGTGTGTGTAGAATGTGAAACGGGCAGCATCTCTGGCCCTTGGCCCTTCCTGCCCTGAACAGGCTAAAAGAGGCAACCGCACCTTGTCCCCTCCACCCTTAAACTCGACGTCACTGGGTAAAGATGACCCATGAAGAAGTCTTGTAAAGGATGGTGGAGAGGTCACATGACCCTCTCTCTCAGCCTCTTAGCTTCAGCTGCGGGCTCAGCCAAGTGGTTGCCCAGCAATCACCAAATGAGTGCACCTGGAGAGGTGAGTCCAGCTTTCTAAGTGCACAAGCTGTATCTGGGACAGCAGGTAGGAAGAAGGAAATGGAGGGGAGAGGAGAAAATCTGGGTCAAGAAGCAGTAAACTTTGGTTAATGACAGACAGAATTGCAAAAATTCACAAGTTTTGACAAATAACCCAAGCACAGTTTCTCACCAAAACACTGGCTTATACATAGTTCTTAAAATGCACTTTGACTGTAGTTTAAAGAGTTAACAGCTATTGGGCTGATAAGCACAACTTAAATAGTCAGCACCCGGGAATGGAAAAAGCAAGGGGGCAGAGAGAGCAGGGGGAACAAACAGAGGCTGTTAAAAGGGGGATAGCACAGCAAAGACGGAGAACTGAGACATAAATAGAGTGTACATTGGGTGCATAAACAAGGGCCGGTCGAGATCACACAGGGGCAGAGTATGGAGGGACAGAAAGAGAGAGAGAAGAGGTGTGCAGAGCAGAGGATAAAGAGAGGGAAACAGAGGCTGTAGAGAGAGGGGAAAGCACAGCAAAGAAGGGGCTAGAGACACACTGCGTGCAGTGGTGGGAGGAAACATACAAGCCCATTTGTATTTCTGCATTTTTTATTAAGCATGAGCCTGATAGAAGAGCTGCCTCTAGGCTGGACATAATAAAGGGAACTTAGCTATAAACAGAGCAACATTTTGGGACTCATTTATGAAAACAGTTGCATCTCTGCGTGAAAACAGCGATGCAACAGTTTTCACTGCGCCCGCCTTGCGACACGATGGATGCGCCGTATTTAATCTACAGCGCTCCATGTCGCAAGGAGTTACAGATACGTCAGTATTTCTGACAAATCTGTAGGCGCAGTAATGACGCATTGCTGGAGTGTGTCGCAAAAGTGACGCAACTTCAACAATGGGTCATTACACATGGGCAAATCCCGTGTTAAATGTGCCTGCGTCAGTCTTACGCCTACTGTGAAGCAGGCGCAAGATTTTGACTCAGTGGTATCCTCGAAGTGGCGCAGTGAAATCTCATAGATTTCACTGCGTCACTTCTACGAGGCTTACTGACGCAGGTAGAATGTAAAAAGAACAATTGATGGACAGAATGCAGAACAATGTCATACATTCACCCCAGTACAGAGATCTGGGCCTAAATCCATCGTTTTTTTTGCTCACCATGCCTTTCCAGTTTGGACGCAGCCATACGCAAATCAGTCTTGACCCTGCGCCCAATGGGAACAGTCCAGCCCGAACTGCCAGGCCAGGTCCTCCCTGGACTGGAACCAAGCATCCTGGGACCGGTTTCGGGGTTTCACCTCTCATCAGACAGGATAGCTTGACTCCAGTGGCATATGCATATGTCGCCCTAAGTGGGAAGGGTATGCCCAGACGTGGGTCCCGTGCTCACTACACCACTGGATTCAAGCGTTGCAGCGCGCGCAATGTAATTTGTTTTATTTATTTATTTATTTATGTACTTAACTCCGTTCGGCCGTATGCCGGAGTTTACTACCCCCCACCCTGCCCCTCCCCCGCCCCACCGCCCCGCAGCACTCCCTCCAGGAGCCGCGACTGCCGAAAACCACACTACCTACAAGGACGCCATGACGGACTAACACAACCGAATCAGAACCACCAAGAGGACTTTCATCCACAACAAAATCCTCGCCAACTCCAAGGAACTCTTCAGTGTCATTCAGGAATTCACCAACCCCACAGCGAAGCCACAAACATCACCCCGTCCCAAGACCTTTGCGAGAAGCTCGTAACCTACTTCCACCTCAAGATCAAAAACCTCTATGACAACTTCGTCGACCATCCACCAGGCGCCACAGCCGGCCCGCCCCCCGGACACACCAGCCAGCCCACCATCTCCACCTGGACGCCGATCATGGCTGAAGACACCGCCTTGATCATGAAAGGCATCCACTCAGGGGTACCCACTGACCCCTGCCCTCCTCACATCTCCCACAGAGCCGCCATCGCACCCGAACTACAACGCACCATCAACACAACCTTCGAAACAGGCACCTTCCCTGATGACTGGAAACGTGCAGAAGTCAGGCCCCTGCTCAAAAAGCCCACAGCTGACCCCACTGACCTCAAGAACTACCGGCCCATCTCGCTCCTCCCCTTCGCGGCCAAAGTTGCAGAGAAAACAGTCAACAGAGAACTGACACGATTCATCGAAGACAATGCCATCCTCGACCCGTCCCAATCCGGATTCCGAAGCAACCACAGCACCAAGACTGCCCTACTCGCCACCATGGACGACATCCACACCCTCCTGGACCAAGGCCACTCCGCAGCCCTCATCCTACTCGACCTATCAGCAGCCTTCGACACCGTCTCCCATCGCACACTCGTCGCCAGGTTACAAGACGCCGGCATACAAGGAACAGCCCTAGACTGGATCTGATCATTCCTCACCGGAAGAAGCCAAAGAATTAGACTGCCGCCCTTCCTCTCCGATCCCACGAAAATCACCTGCGGAGTCCCACAAGGGTCATCACTAAGCCCGACCCTCTTCAACATCTACATGGCGCCCCTCGCCGCCATCGGCCGACAACACGGCCTCAACATTGTATCCTACGCTGACGACACCCAGCTCATCCTCTCCCTCACCACAGACCCCACCACCGCCAGACTCAACTTCCAGAAAGGAATGCAGGACGTCGCAGTCTGGATGACCAACAGCTGCCTAAAGCTCAACGCTGAGAAGACAGAAGTCCTCGTCCTCGGAACTACCCCTTCAGCGTGGGACAACACCTGGTGGCCGACTGTCCTCGGAATCCCACTGGCCCCCCCGGATCCCCTCGGACCACGCCAAAAACCTCAGCAGCATAATCGACTCATCCCTCACCATGAACCGACAGGTCAACGCCGTCACCTCCAGCTGCTTCAACACCCTCTGCATCCTCCGCAAGACGTTCAAATGGATCCCCCCTCCCCGAGTCAAGGAAGACGGTCACCCATGCACTCATCACCAGCAGACTGGACTATGGAAACGCACTCTACGCCGGCATAAACAAGTCCCTACTCCACAACTCCAGATGATACAGAACACCGCCGCCAGACTCGTCCTCGGCATCCCCCGGCACGAACACATCAGCCAACACCTACGAAGGCTCCACTGGCTCCCCGTGGAAAAAAGAGTCACCTTCAAAATCCTCACCCACGCCTACAAATGCCTACACAACACTGGACCCAAATACCTCAATGACAGAATCAACTTCCACGTACCCAAAAGAAACCTCCGATCTTCCAACCTCGCTCTAGCCGAAACCCCGCGCATCCACAGAGCCAGAGCAGGCGGAAGATCTTTCTCTCACATTGCGGCCAAGACCTGGAACGAGCTCCCGGCAGACATTAGACGCGCCCCCTCCCTGAACACCTTCAGGAAGACCCTCAAGACCTGGCTCTTCGGCTAAACAGATCTGCGGACCCCCCCCTCAGTGCCTTGAGACCCCCATGGGTGAGTAGCACGCTTACAATTCCCCTGATTGATTGATTTATTGATTGATTGAGGGTCAGAAAAGATTGCCTGTTAACCCCGCCACCGTGGGACACTACCTTTTGGGAGTCTGGCAGCTGCAGACTCATTGAGGAGCGGGGAACCACTACTCCTCACCTTCTATTCGACACTAGTGCGTGGTGAGTTCTTGGCCACCTGCTCTCAGATAGCGCTGGTCAGGGTGTGTGCTGAGCAGTTTCCTTTGTTACAAGAAGCGCGAGTTGAGCACATCTTATTCGGCAGAGCGGCCCATGCTGTAACTACTCAGGACTTCGACTCCAGGGGGAGGAGCACTGCCCAATCGCCAGCCAGGCTCAAGTGCTCTGTTTTCCCTTCTACTTAAGGGGGCCCGCGCTACACTCATCGAACGTGACAGAGCTCCAAGTAGCAACAGCGCACAGCTGACCTACGTCTAGGGGTTGCCAGGACGACTTCCTGCCTCGCCATCCCCTGATGAGAGGCCATTGCAGCGCCACCCAGTTAGACCATAATGCGGCTCCTGCACGACTCTGGAGGGGAGGAGGACAACACCTCAGAAGTCCAGCACAGGGTTCCGCTGTTTTGCTGTAAGAGTGTGTCCCCAGGGCGAAAGGACCGCTCTGACTCAGGAAAGGCTTTTACATTGGAGCAGAGACCTGCTGGGTCCCCTGTGATTGCTGGACCCACACGGATTTGCCCCATTGTAGCTGCGCTACTCTTGTAGGGGGTTGGATTTCCTCTTACCGTCCGAGACAACCCCTGGAGGACTCGGGGAGCATTGTTCTTTCCCCGCGCCGACGTGGGGGAATTCTTCTGGTGGGATCCCGGTTGCAAGGAATTACCTTAAAGCCCCCAGTAGAAGGGGATATACTTGTCCCGCGTTCAACAGGGAGTTCACCTTTTACCGTATCACATGTAGTAGGCGTGCAGGATCTCCTGTGGCCTAAATTTTATGCCTGCATATGATCATTTCAACAGGGCTCACAATAATTACTGTATAATATGGAATAGGGTTGCAGGGGTGCTGTGGCCTATGTTTTCCTTGTCATTTGTGTGATTTACCCAAAACAGTCTGCATTACTTGCACTAATGATGTGATCTTCATCGTTTCATCTTGCTTTGTACAGAATAACGAGTGATACATTTAAAAGTACATGTGCTGTGATGTTTGACAATTGTACACCTGGCAAAGTATTTATGCATTTATGTTGCATGTCATTTTGGTCTTGTGAGTTTTATATATATATATATTCACTGAAAAAACCATAGGTTTCAGGCACGTTATAGTTAGAAATTAGCATTTAAAAAACCTTAAAATTCACTGTAAAAACCACATGTTTCAGGGACGTTATAGTTAGGTGGACATTTCACTCGTACAAAACCAGAGAAATTCCGCCGTTATAGTTTGTTCAGCTAACTATAACTCGCGCCCCCGCAATGCACTGCTGATGATGTCACATATTACATCATTCATGACATGGTCAGTGACATCACTGATGACATCACTGATGACATCTCAAATGACATCACTGATGACATCACTGATGACATCATCCAGTGACTGTGTGTTTCTTTAAAGTTTAAATATGTTTTATATATATGCCAAGGTGTATTGAAGAATGAGTGGGTGTATAAGTGTCTGGATGGAGGATTTAGTAGGTGCGTGACTGACTGTTTAAGTGAGTGATTAAATGTGTCTTACTGAATGCATGGGTTAGTGACTAAACGGTGTGAATGTCTGTATCAGTCTGTCTGTTGTTGTATAAGCTGCTGCATGGGTTGGTCAGTAGCTACATGAGTGTCTATATGGGTTATCGATTGGTTGCCTGAGTATTTGTATGGGTGCCTGAGTGTGGGTGGGAGGCGTGTGACTATGTTTGAGTGGTTGATTCACTGGGTGTATGGGTTCAAGAGTGCATGTGGAAACAGCTGTATGGGTGGGTGAGTGTGTGTATGGGTGTGTTGGTGAGTGAATGGATGTCTCAGTGGTACATGTCCAAGTAACTACATATGTAAAAGGCAGTGTATGTGAGAGTTGGAGTATATAAATGACTATACGTGAGAGTCAGTGATTTTGAGAGTGGCTGTATGGATGAGTGTGTACTTGTATCAGTGATTGTATAAGAGAGTAAGTATGCATTTGTTTCTGTATGAATAAGTGATGTGGTGTGTGTATAACTGTATAGATGAGTAAATGGAAGTGTGATTGATTCTTTACATGACTGACTAGGTGTGTGAGTAACTCTGGATGAGTGGTGGTGTGTGAGTGTCTGCATAGGTGTATGAGTGCATATGATAGTGTTGTATTGATGAGTGACTGCATGTATGAGTGATTGTATGGGTGAATGAGTGGCTGTGTGTGTAGACCTAGGAATCAGTGAGTGCGTATGTAGTAACTGGTATTGGTGTGTCGATGGTTTTTAAAATGGTAGTCTGTATTTTACAGTGGGTGTATCAAAGGTTATATTAGGGTGTGAGGAGGAGCATCAGATTTTCATGTGGATGATGTCATCAGTGATGTCATCAGTGATGTCATTTGAGATATCATCAGTGATGTCATCAGTGATGTCACTGACCATGTCATGAATGATGTGATATGTAACGTCATCAGCAGTGCATTGCGCGGGCGCGAGGTATAGTTAGCTGAACTACCTATAACGGCGGAATTTCTCTGGTTTTGTACGAGTGAAATGTCCAACTAACTTTAACGTCCCTGAAACCTATGGTTTTTTCAGTGAATTTCTAAGGTTTTTTAAATGCTAATTTCTAACTATAACGTGCCTGAAACCTATGGTTTTTTCAGTGAATTTCTAAGGTTTTTAAATGCTAATTTCTAACTATAACGTGCCTGAAACCTATTGTTTTTTTCAGTGAATTTCTATGGTTTTTAAATGCTAATTTCTAACTATAACGTCCCTGAAACCTATGGTTTTTTCAGTGAATTTCAAAGGTTTTTTAAATGCTAATTTCTAACTATAACATAGCAGTCTCGTTTTCAGAGTGGTGGAGAAAGGTGAGCATGGCCTCCAAACACCTTTTAGCAATCCCACTGTGTGGGATTTACTGGAGGTAATAGGAGGGGTAGTTAGCCCCCAACATCAACCTTGGGGGCCAACTACCCCTTTTATTACCTCCAGTAAGTCCCACACAGCAAGATTGCTAACTTGTTATATCAGACCCCGCCCCCTCCCTGCACCACTGTGCAAACGTGCCCCCTGGCGCGTTGTAAATTGGGGGATTAATTCCCCTTGAGTCCTGAGCGTCCCTGGGGGCCAACTAGCCCACCAGGTACCTCCAGTAAGCGCCAGAGAGCTGCGTTGCAGAGAGGTGTAAAAAGGGGCGTTGCCTCGGAACACCTCTCTGCAACGCAGCTCTGTGGCGCATACTGGAGGTACCTGGTGGGCTAGTTGGCCCCCAGGCAAACTCAGGATTCAAGGGGACTTAATCCCCCAATTTACAACCTGCCAGGGGGCACATTTGCACACTTGTTTTATTAGGCCCCGCCCCCTCCCTGCACCACTGTGCAAACGCGCCCCCTGGCGCGTTGTAAATTGGGGGATTAATTCCCCTTGAGTCCTGAGGGTCCCTGGGGGCCAACTAGCCCACCAGGTACCTCCAGTAAGCACCACAGAGCTGTGTTGCAGAGGGGTGTAAAAAGGGGCGTGGCCTCGGAACACCTCTCTGCAACGCAGTTCTGTGGTGCATACTGGAGGTACCTGGTGGGCTAGTTGGCCCCCAGGGACCATCAATATTCAAGGGGAATTAATTCCCCAACTTACAACGCCAGGGGCGCGTTGCTGAGTGCTGCAGGGAGGGGGCGGGGCCTCCGGCGTGATGCCGTTTTTTTTTTGTTTTTTTTTAGAAGGGGGCTGTGTGGCCCCCTTCTTTCACAATATTTGAGGCCCTGGGGACCCCATCCCCCAGGGCCATAGCAAACAGCAGTGTCCTGGGGGTGGGCACCCCGGGACACTGCAGGAGCCGGCCCTGGGGGGTGGTGGTCCCCAGGGCCATCAAGGGCTCCTGGAGGGGGGCCGCGCGGCCCCCCTCCCTCTATTTCAAAGCCCCGGGGAGGTGGTGGTCCCCAGGGCCCGGGGGTCCGCAACGGACCCCCGTGTTTAAATATTAAGTGCCCCGGGGAGGTGGTGGTCCCTGGGGCAGTGTGGGGGGGCTTGAGCCACCCCACTCATTATTCTGTATAGCCCCGGGGAGGTGGCGGTCCCCGGGGCTCGGGGGGGCCCGCGAGGCCCTCCCGCCCATTTTCATTAATGCCCTGGGGAGGTGGCGGTCCCAGGGGCAGCGTGGGGGGGTTGGGACCCCCCCACGCATTTATTTTCAAAGCCCCGGCGAGGTGGCAGTCCCCGGGGCTGCGGGGGGGCCATGTGCCCCCCGCATATAATTACTATAGCCCTGGGGAGGTGGCGGTCCCCGGGGCTGCAGGGGCCCCCGCAAATTAAATACACATTGCCCCCGGGACCTGGCCCACCCGGAGGCCTCATTAAAAAGAAGTGCGGGCTCCATTTTTTAAAAATATTTCGGCGGGATTCGCGACCCCAACGCGAATTCCGCCAAAATTATTTCAAAAAAATGTTTTTTTTGGCCCTGGGGGTACTTGTGGGACTTCCTGAGCAGGCCTAGGGGTCAGGGTGTTTCTACCCTGCCCCCTTTTCTTCTTTTACCCTCTTTTTCACTGTTTTTGTGACTCGGTTCTACCGGAGTCACAAGATGGCTGCCAACTCTTCCTGGTTTGGAGTGTTGGCAGCCAATCAGAGTGAAGCTCGTGCCCGGGAGGGTTCGCAAACCCTCCTCGGTGCTCAGATATATAATTTTTTTCTTTCTTTAATTTCTCAGCAACTACTGAACGGATTTACACCATTTAACAAAAAGGGGTCTTTCTGAACCAAGGGCTACCTTTTTGCCAAATTTGGTGTAATTCTGTTTAGCAGTTCGGGCTGTAGCTTTGTCTAAAGTTTCCTATGGAAATTAACATGGGGAAAACGTGTTTTGGGACCCCCCCTTTTTTCTCGGCCTCTGCTTGACGAATCACCCCGAAACTTTCGAGACAGGGGCTGACCGGAGCGCCCCACTAGTTTTGAAAATTTTGCGAAGATTCATCAAACAACGCCAAAGTTATTGGGAAAGCAAAAAACGCTTTTTGAATAGAAACGAGGTCCTAACTATAACTACCTACTGGCGACGGCCAGTATGTATATATATATATATATATATATATATATATATATATATATATATAAAGAATGTACATTTTTATATAATCCTGCATGGAGTCTCTTTTGTGGGGTATTCATTGTATTATTGTATGAGTGTGGCGCTTGACCCATTGTCTGTAATGTTAAGCCTGCCTGCTCTGCGCCAAGCCACCAGAGGGTGAGCACAGGTTACCTTTGGTGTGTAACTGACTTACCCTGAGTAGAGTGGTGGGTTCTGCCTGGCTTAGGTGCATACCCTAGCCAACCAGAAACACCATTTCTAACAGTGAGCATTAGAAAATTGTGTGAAAGTACATATTTGTACTGCACAATGACATCACATTTCACATTTTTACCAATGAATTCCATTTAACAGACATATTTACAATTTCACGTGCAGGGAGATTAAGTGATTTGCTCAGGGTCACTGAGTTTATAGTCGAGTTTCTAGAGCCGGGATTAAAGCCCTGGAGCCCGAGTCGACAGTTTAGCCAGAAGGTCACATCTCATCCACTTGCCCAGCTTGACCTGTGCAGTGGAGGAATCCGCTTCTTGAAACCCCTGCTCAGGGAGACAGTTTGGAGCTCGGGTGGCCCTGTTACCCCCACTGGCCTTCAGCCTCCCCCGTCACTTCCAACATCTCCTCCTCCTCAGCAGAGCCCAGAGCTTTGTTCCTTTGATGGAAAAGACGTCTTTGGCTCCCGCCCAGCCGCGGACTGGCTCATTGTGAGGAGGCTCATCCCAGAGAGACGCCAGGCCTGGAGAGGGCCGAATGTATTCTGATTTATAGCCATGGCTGGGGTCTTTGATCCACGCTTCTAATTATAACAGCACATGCTGAACCTGCCGCAGCCCTTCCAGAATCTTCCAGGCAGCCACGTGCTCCTTGAAGACGTCTGTCACGCGCCCGCTCTCCCGGATGAAAAGAAGTCCATGGCACTCCAGATGAAAAGAGAAACATTCTCTCCAAGCCTATTAAGCAGCGGTTTGCAAAGTCTTTGTGCATCACTCATGATCCAGAGATGTGTTAGAAGAGGAAAGACAAAGAAACCTGGAGAACCGCTCAAGAAAAAAGTCTTTTTTTATGAGCAGTAATAAAGGGAATAACTGCTGAAATGAGATTTCTTGGGCGAACTTCAGAAGAAGTGACTTTCTTAATCAACTGTAAGAAGCGCAGGGCCGTTTGTGCAAGCTCTCAGCTTACACATACACCTGACATGATTTATGAGTGCAAGGAACACACAGAAGGTCACCTTGAGGTAAAAGTAGAGTGCCCAGCTAGAATACTGCCTCACAGTGGTACAATCTCAAGGTGCAAGGAGGGGGCATTCCCGGGTAAGGTGACCTTGAAGCTCTGGCGAGACTCAGTCAACAGTTTGTGGTTTACAAATATTTCTCAACCTCTTCCCATCCTGGGAATGGTCAGGAGTAAATGCCTTTGCAGGGAGGAAATGGGAACAGAAAACCCCAAAATTGTAAGGGGTGAAAGAAAAGTGTTGACTCCAGCAAGGAAATATTTTCCCTGGGAGGAAAGAAAATGGAAAAAAAGCAGCAAATGATTGCACGAAAAGGAATGGCATCCCGTCAAACGCACTGCTAGGCTGCTACAATTAGGCCTGTGGTAAGCCCAATACAGAGCTGTAATTTAGAATTCAGGGGTATATTATCAAGAACGGCGTTAAAATTATCGCCGCTTTAGCGGCAGAAAACTGCAGCTAAAGCGGCGATAATGGGCTTGATAATATGCCCTGGAGAATTCCAATAGAAGCCCATGTTGACACCAGAACATGGGCTTCTACTGGAATTCTCAAGGGCATATTATCAAGCCCATTATCGCCGCTTTAGCTGCAGTTTTCTGCCGGTAAACCAGAGATAATTTTTAGCGCCGTTCTTGATAATATGCCCCTTAGTAGACCTTGGCAGGAGTGCTCGGGGAAGTCACGTGTTTCCATGAGAACTCCTGGAAACCTTTTTAGGACCCTGCCATTGGTACATCTGCACTGATGGAAGAATTACGCCTGTGATTGCAGATTTACAGATGTCTTCCCCAGTCAGTCCCATTGTGACCTTTTGTAAACATCTAGATCTTCTGTCCATGCCACGTGGTTGCTTCCGGTCTGTGACTCTGGTGCCTTCAGTGCTTGAGCTGAATCGAGAGGATAGGCACGACATTGTTGGGAACTTTGCCCCTCACCTTGGGGTTTAACTTTCTTCTTGTTTCATGGGGTCCTTGTTAAGCGATTACACAACAGAGTTGTTGCAGTCGCGCCTTCCTGCTTTGGATTCAGCATTTTGTTTCGCAAAGAACTCTTGCTTCCCTGAGCGTTTGTTGAAGGACTTTGGCAATGCAGAGAAGTATTCTGATCATCACCTCCTGTAAAGAAACAACTTTGAACTATTTTCAGCATTTGACTGAGATATTGTAAAAAGACTTTAGGAACTGTTGTACTTGAACTTAGTGTTTTTGTCTGTGAAGGAACAGGAAGAAGTCTCTTGTTGCGGCAATGACTCCGCATGCTATGTAGACATAATTGCCCCAGGAGCAGCTAACCTTATCTTCATTAGTGAACCCATAGGGCCTAATTTACTATATTTTGAAGTACGGCAGCACAGCAAGCTGTCCTATGGTGCTGCTGTGCATCAAAATAAAAGGGTAGGAATGCGCCGTATCTAAATAATGCGGCGCATTCCTGTCCGTCTCCCCTGCGCCGGCGCACAAGCAGCAGCCATGCACCATGTTGCAAGGGTGCCTGCGTTGCAGGGATGATTGTTGTGCAGAAAGGGACACCTTCCTGTGCAAAAATAATCATTAATAGCGCTTTGCTCCTTTTATGTGTGCTACGGAATGCAGAACACATAGAAAGAGCAGAAAACGAGGAGAAATAAAAGCATTTCTCCTCTTTGCGCCACTCCTACAACTCCCCTGGGGACGCGTAGGACTCTGGCGCATTCCCAGGTTTATGACACTTTGTAAATCTGGCAATGTGTCAGGTTTCATGGATGTTCCATGGATGTCACGTGGGAACACCCACAACAACACCCATAGAACGCCCCTTTCACACAGAGTAATGCATGAAAGGGGCCATATTTACAAGTCCATGAAAAGTCACGCAGGGTGACCGCGTGGCCTCGCAAATATGGGCAAACACGCTGCACTGACGGTGCGTCAAAAAAAGTGATGCATCGGTGGCACAATGGGCTGGTAAATGAGGCCCATGGTTCTAAAGCTTGGGGAAGGTATATGACCCACAGGGAAGAAGTGTCAATGAGCATATATAAAAATACTTGCTCTTCTTATGCTTCAATTTCAAGAATGTAAGCTTCACACCAAGCGCGCGGAGAGGTGGTTACGTAGAGATACAGGAGTAATCAAAGGGGAATGATTCACTTGTCCTGTGTGTTACCAGGGTCTGGGGTTCTGGTCGTCTTAAAAAATCCTCATTCACGAATTAAACGTTGGTGCGGTATATCTTGGTTCTCCGCTTGGCAGGTTACGTGAAAAGCATCATCATTGGGTCTTAGTTGTGCTTCCCTCCACCTGGAGGAAGACCGACTGGTATTTACAGTAGTGATTTAGAAAAAAGTGAGGGTGAAAGTGCAGTGTCATTAAAATTACCTCCATCTGTCAATCTTGATTTTATTGTGTCTCGGATGGGGTAAAGGTAAAAACAAGGTGACGGTGCAAGGATAGAAGGGTTACTGTACTATCGCACCTGTTCAAAAACATAGCTGGTCGACATGTTTCAGCCCAGTTGTGCCCAATGGGGTCAGCGGGCTTTCTTCAGGACCACGGGAAGGCACGTTAATAGTTAGTAACGTGCAGGGGTAATTAGTTGACTTACCCTTCTTCTTAAGTGCGTCTTTTCGCGTACTTGCGAGTTATGGATGTATTTGTGTCTATACCTTTTCAAGGCGGGTTTTGGCCTCCGTCGGGGGACGGGCGGACGGACTCTCTCTCTGTGGAGTCCTGAGAGCAACTTGTGCTGGTGCCGTCTCCTAAGAATAATAATAAGTGCCAGGGCCCTGACGAGGAGGCCACTGCAGCTTGCACGACCCATTGCTCGTCATCGCTGCCAATGACAGCACCAAAACAGCTACTCAATCAATCAATCAGGGGTTTGTTAAAGCGCGATTACTCACCCGTAAGGGTCTCAAGGCACTAGGGATGGGGGGGGGGGTGCAGGTTCCATCCATCAAGGAGGGGGTCTGTCGAAGAGCCAGGTTTTGAGGTTTCTTGCGAAGATGGGGAGCGATGTTGTCTGTCTGAGGTGGTAACCATCTCTCTCGCCTGCAAGTGCGACAGTTCAGGTTATTCCAGGTCCCCAAAGCTAAAGGATCGGCTGGTGAGGCAGGTGTTAGTATTATTTAATGTATATTGTATTCCTAAACAACCGTTGTTCTGCTAATTTCTAAATTAAATAAGCAGCGCCACCATATGGCAGAGTGTCATAAGTGTGATGATGACAATTAAGTGCTGGGGCTCAAATTAAGCACTGCCCCCAAAGCTGCAAAAAACCATCCAGGGTAGTTCCCTGCGTGGATATTGGGGGAATTGCAGAGGATTTACCATTCCCCATGTTCACACAATGGGGGAAGAACCAGCCTTGAGTAATTCCTTAAAACATATAAAGGAGACAACAGTAGCCTGTGATAGATGTTAAAATGTAAAGTAGGTGGCCCAGCCCAGCCTCTTCCGGGCGATGATGGACCCGGTCTTCACCCAGGCGCATCCCGCACCGCAGGAAGGATGCAGCCCTTTTCTGGTGCCCGACCGGCCCCTCCACAGCTCTCCCACCTCCTCCTCCCCTGCAGGCTCACTGGAGGCTCTAGTCCTCCCCTGCTTCCACCAAAGCGCCCAAGATCTCCTCTTTAGACACAATTGTCTATTCACATTTGGAATTTGACAATGAACATTTCAATGTGTTATCTTTCAGTATGAGTTTGGCGGCATAGTTCCTGTTTGTTGTTACATTTCTTGTCTGCATAGAATGCCAGTGACAATTAGACAATTAAATGTGATCACTGCGATACAACGAAGGTTCTAGAACCAAAGTGCTCCATGCTCAATTCTAGCCACTAAAATGTAATACGGTGTTCATGCAGTTTTTATGCAGACCTGGGTGAAATTGTGAATTTTTAGTACACACAGTATACATTCTCCTTTCCAAATGTATGTGTTTTATGTGTATTGTGTGTGGGGGATCTTTTGCATGTAATCTGTACATGTGTTTTGTTCTTGTGTACAAAAGCATGCCAGCTTCCAGCTGGATGTACTGCCCGAACGTCCAAGAGTTATGCTGTGACTGGACTAGAGTAACTTGGCATGGACCACAAACAGCTTCTCAGGTCCCATGAGCAATGTTCTGCTTTTGAAGTCCGCGTGGGCGATAAAAAAAATAATTATGCATTATTTGTGAGCCAGCTATTGAGAAGTATGCAAGGTTTGACTCACATAATAAACACATGTTCATCTCCCACTTGTGTTACACACATAAGAGGCACCAACCATTGTGAGAGCTGATAGCACTGGACATTGATGATCCACACAGCAGTGACCCCCACACTCAGAGGGTCAGCATGAGAATGACACTGGATGCTGCAAAGGCAGGAGGGCTGAGGAAATGTCTGGGGGTGATCACCGCTTCATCAACTCCACAGTTCATTTCACATGGGTAGAACGATGCAGGTTGATGCTGCAGGTATTAAATGTCAGTTCTAAATAAAATAATAATAATTATTTATGATAATAAATAATTGTAGAAACAAGTGTATTGCATTTGAAATGCTTTTTTTGATAATGTTAATGGGTTTCATTTCTAACTGAATATGTCTTTCATTGCCCTTTCTGCAGAGAAACCATTAAGAGTAAGTCAGAAATGTGTTTATATTTTATGAACACAAAGTCATTAGATAATTCTTACTTTAGCTCTTGTTTGTCACTTTCAGAGAGCCTCTTTTAGTGTCCCCTTAAGTAAGGCAAGGCTTTTCGTATTTTCCAAATTCCTACCAATGTCTAAAAGACTAGATTCTCCTCTGCCAGCACAGGGACCATGTTGTAAGCAGAGCAGACACAGTGTCAGGCTTTCAATGTCCTCTAACCCTCCAGATGAGCAATAGGGCAGCAGGTGATGTGACGTAGCCACACTGCTCACACCTGGCAGGTGTCACGTCAGTGGAGCGTGCAGTACTCTTTGACAGATGTTTTAACATTTGAGATTGTTACATATCTTCTTGGCTATGAGCTCATGTTTTCTGTTAGCTTTAGGGCAGCTATATATATTTTTGGGAAATGAATACGCACACTTTGCATATTTAGGGTGATACATCAGTCACCAAACGTTACAAAATACTTTCAAACTTCACTTACCTTCTGAGTGGTTCCTGCTCTTCCAAAGCTGTGAGGTGGTGATGAGCGTTAGTAAAGGGGGTCACAGCCTCTCAAAGGGGTCAGTTCAGTCTAGTCCTCTCTCCTTGTAAACTCAGCAGTGTAGGTTTGCAGTGAACTTCTTCTCCAAAGGAGTTACATCTCGATAAAGTAACATCTTGTTATATTTTTGCATGATAAACAAAAATAAACTTTAGCAAACAGCATAGGGAAGAATTGGACGTAACACCCTGAGGAATTTGGCCCAGAGGTGCTCTTCTTAAAGTGGTGAAAAGGACCTCTTTCAAACTGGCCCATCTGTCCATGAGTGACCGACAGGCCAGGACTGGCACATGTGGAAAGATGTGAGTGGGTGAAACCTGCTTCCCTGCATCAATGTGTGCGTTCGCTGCAACAAGAGATAGTTCAATGGTCAGAAATATATAATATTCATGTCTTGTTTCAGAATATAGAACAAAGAAGGAAATATCCTTTTGGAGAAATTATTACGAAGCACATCCAACTTTCTTCTAAACATAAATATAAGAACCATAACCTTCTCGGATTCGTGGTTAATACCTGAGATTGTATCTTGGGCCAATGAATGACACTTAAAGTGAAGTAGAGAATGGTGCAACCGAGTAAAGGATAAAACCCAAAAGCCCCAGAAGCACCTCAGACAAACCTGATGAACCTGAGTAAACACATGGCTCCAGCACTATCTGTCCTGATAAGGAGATGCAAACCTACCGCTTAAATGCCCAAGTGATGCATACATACGCCACAGTGAGTGTGCCCTGTATGTCCTCTTATGTTAAATTGCAAAAGGTTCAAATGCTTGTGCGGTGGCCAATGCCTGTTGTGTAAATGTTTAAAGAAGCCACATTTCAGGTGTGCCTCTGGTAGGCCTTTCCCGTGTTTGTTCAGAACTGAGGACCATTCATCATTCGCCAACCGTTTGCGGCGTATATCCGACCGGAAGGGGTGGAGCCTTTTCTCCGTAGGTTCTGAGAATCGTTCGGCTATGAGTACGAATTATAGGCCTGAGGTGGATTTTTTGTATGTTTTCCACAGAACCAAGTATTTGTGGATGGGGGAAGAGACGGGTATTGTCGCCTGCCCCCCCAGTCTCTAAGTAAGTGTAGAGGTCACTCGTAGGTAGTTTCAGATACGGTGATCCAAGACACCGAATTCAGTTTGTAGGTCCTGAAAGGATTTCACTTGGTCTCCTGCAAAGAGTCTTAGATTGATGCGATTCCTTTGGAGGCCCGCGAGGCCAAGTAGATCCATCAATCAGCGTCAGCGTTGTTCCGGAGCGGGGCCTCTAGGTGGAAAAGGCCATTGTAGGTCTAAACTTTGTGTTGTAATTTCCAGATGTGTCTAAAGTTCCCCATGATTGAGTTATGAAGGTCCTTAGACTTATGGTGCTGTTGGTAGAGAAATTGAGAGTTGGAGGGAACTGCTTGAAAAGATCACTCGAAAATGACCCAGTCGGGGGTCTCCAGGTCATCATGAAAATGGTAGGTCAGTTGAGGCGTAATGCGCCAGGCAGTGGCACTCCAAGTTCGGTAGCCTAAGGACTCCTGCCGTAGTGTCAGAATACAGTTTGCACATAACTCATATGGGTTTCATGGTTCCCCATACATAGGTTTTGATCTGACCCACATTGACAGCAGTATTATAAGGGGGATGGAAGAGGGCGTATGTCAAACATGTAGTTGAACGCTCCCCCATTGATGGAATTCCATTTGCATTTGATCGATCAGATTCAACACATTATCATGTACAATCCTGTTGATATCACCACTGAGTAGAATTCCTAGGTATTTAAGCTAGTCCGGCAACCATTTGAAGGGGAGACCCACCATTCAGGCCACCATTGTCGATTGTGTCATCAGCGTGGCTTCATTCTAATTTATTTTATAACCGGAGAATGAGGAGAACCTAGTAATTAAGATCAGAAGAGCAGGGATTGAGGTGACTGGGGAGGACAGAGTCATCAGTATGCTATCTGCATATAACATGAGTTTTAAGAGACCAATAGGAGCATCTATCCCCTTTACTGATGCGTTGTTCTGGAAAGCCATTGCCAGGTGTTCCAGGGCGATCAGGAACAGGAGTTTAGACAGGGGGCAGCCCTGCCTTGTCCCTCGACCATTAGGAATCGGATCATTGCAGTTAGCCTGGGCCGTGGGGAGGGTGTAAAGTGCACAGATCATTTTGAGGAGGTTGACTCCAAAGCCCATTCGTGTCCTGACTCTGAATAAATACCCCCACTCCACATTATTGAGGCCTTCTGCACGTCGGGGGAGATGGCCACGCTTTCCTGTTCAACTGCAAGCATTTGGGAGATGGTGTCAGAGAGTTCTCTGATGGTTCCACAATGATCTTTCCGGGTCAAGACCCACATAATTTTTATGAACAAGGAGGTAATCACTGCCCGTAAGCTGTTGGCAATGACCTTTGCCATTATTTTAATGTCAGTAATAAGACGTGAAATGGGTCTGTAGTTTGTAGAGAGTAGGGAGTCCCTCCCTGGTTTTGGAATCAAAGCTATGTGTGCCCCATTAAATTAAGGTCAGAATTTCCCCATTGCAGCAGCTCCATGGAAGACTCCAGTCAGTAGGGAGATGGTCTGTTGTGACCTGATTTTGCAGAAGTCTATTGGGAATCCGGCTTCAACGGGTGCCTTCTCTGTTGGCGTTGACTTTATTGCTTCAGAGATTTCTGTGGCCTTCGTTAGTATCTATAGCAAAAATATATCAGAAACAAAAATATTGTAGCCTTTAAAATAAACATGTAAATAGTCAAAGATATCACCAGACACAATATCAACTACATTAATATTGCCAAAATAAATAGTTTATACTTACAAAATATAAAAATAAAAACATTGCACATTAAAGAAAATATTAATAACATTAAAAGCATATATAAATAATTTAACATTATAATAATTTTACATGATTAAAATACATTTAAATCATCCAAAAGAATAAAACTCAAAACATCACAAAATTAATGTAAAAGAATATTGCCAATAACTACAAACATTTATTCATTTTTTTAAATAATTATATATATGTAATATATACAAGATCAACACTTTCGAAATACCTATTAAAAATTATTTAAAAAAACATAAATTAGCATTCACATCAAAAGGGTATAATTGTAAAAACAGTAAAACTAAAAGAAAACTAATCAATAATAATAAAACATAAATAAACTGAACCAATATAATTACACAAACAATTAAACTAACAATTTAAAAGGCAGATACATTTTACCAACTTACTACTACAAAAACAACAAAAGCTGCAAGAAAAGGAAACCCTGCCAGATTTTCTAAACATAATCCGATAACAGAAGTGTGTATATATATTTATATAGTACTTATTTCCAAAGTAAGTAAAACATATACTTAAACAAAAATATAAATTTAATTAAAGTTAAAAATGTCAAATAACAAATAAGTAACAAAGCACTCTACTACTTCTATCTCTTTACGTTTAGTTACTAAAAAGAAATTACTCCATCATTGAAAAACTGCGAATCTACCGAAAAACACGGCCAGTTACATTCCTTGAAAAAGATGCACAAATAGTGAGTAAATTTAAACAGGACCTCAGCCCAAAGTGATTAAAAAATAAAACCTAACAGCCTCAGCCCACACTAGCTACTAACAAGCAAACGTTTCATATCAAACTAATGCACTTTCTTGACCCAACAGAAAGGAAACCTCCTGTTCCACACTGCAACATCTCCAATGGAAAACCTGCAAATAAAGTGTGCAACATACAGCAAGAACATACATGTAAGTATAAAACAGAAAACGAGTAGCATAATATTGTATGTAGTTAACATTTAAAAAATGTAATTCTTTATATTTTGAACCAATTTTTCATAAGGAAATAATGATAGAAAGAGCAAAATACATCACATCACAGAAACGAAAGCAATTATTATCTCAGATGGGTTACTCTTGCAGCCAAGAAAGTACGAGCACGGAAATGCCATTGGAAATGTTCTCTAATGTTTTCTATGTGAGGGCTAACACAAAAGATGACGTTGTAACTAATGTAAGGGAACACAACCACCTCCAAAATGTGACAGAAATAGAAGGAAGGCACATATTGCAAAATATACGAGAGGCAAGCACTAGCTCCCAAGAGCCCTTAACTAAAATCCTAAAAGATACACTCCCTAAAGGCCTCCAAATAACTCACAGGTCAGCTACCAGCTGTACCCACCTTAAAACCCTTAATTGCATAAACTAAACAAGAATTTGCAATGCAACAGGTCTCGCAGCATTAAAGTTTGAGCTATTGGCATTGCATTATTATTTGCAACACCAATAGCTCGAACTTTTAGTTATGCAAGACCTATTGCATTGCAAATGCTTTTTTAAAGAAATCCTAAGTTTCTAGATGACCATTAGCAAAAGGGTTCCGTTGTGGTGCTACTTTTTAGGCACAATCATGAATGTTGCAGACGAGGTAGTAGAAATGAACCCTAAAAGAGGCCTGTTCACATCAGGTGAAGTTTCTTTCCCCGACTTCCAGGGAGGTGTCACTACAAGGAGCATTGTGACAAAAGGACAGATTTACTTCCCTGTCAAAAAGTTGGAAAGGGGGTTATTTGAGGATGCCGTCAGTAGCACTCTGACTGGACGCTCAGCTGGAGAGGATTGTGTTTTCAAAATTGACAACTGTAAAAATCATGCAGGGTTCTAGGCATGAAGACTATTTATTTCCATCCTTTGAGGGGTGTTTGGGTGCTGTGTAAATGATGGACAACTAGACAACATATACTTATACCGTCCACTCAAGCAGTGCTTCAGAGAACTGTTCAAAACAAGCATACCTGAGACTTGTAGAGTGACCGATGTGGGAAGGTCTGCAGCTCATCTTCAGGCAGAAAATGGTCAGTTTCATGCTGAAACCAATCTGGTTCAATGCATTCTGGGGACAGCGGCTCTAATGAAACACGTTTCATATTGCGATGTGGTAGAAATAAGCTTTTCTTCCTGATTGCTCCAATAACCGCACCTGTAATCACTAGGCGTCAGATGCGAAAGGGAATTACAGTGGAAAAGTTTGAAAATGAACTATTACCTCTGTGCGCTGTGATTGCAGAGCTAAGCACTTGTATACACTCTGCCTGATATCTCCTTAGTAAAGGAAGATGATTCGCAAAAATGCAAGGAGGCACCGGAAGTGATATCACAGATCCTTCTACCCCAGATGTCCATTGACCCTCGACGGGATGTCCTACATGATGGACAGGAGAAGATGAAAACATTAAGTACCGGCCGGACAGGGTGGGGTAAGTGGTCTGGGGCTGGCGTGTTACAGCCCAGGCAGCTCTCTCTCATCCACATCAGGATGCAGACATAAGGATTGGCGGGGGCACAAGTGGGCTGTGTGATCTTTAACTCTTGAGCAGGCCTTGGTGAAATTGAATCATTTTCTGGTCCCTATGGGTTACATTCTTACTTACAGGACACTCTCTTTGAATGAAAGAACTGTATGTTATCGATGCAGTCCCTTGCAATCGGAAGCATTAACATTTTACGTAAAAAGCAATAATGGTCAATAACCTCCAAATGAAATAAAATTGAAAGTGCCTCTTTGGGCGCATATAAAATTACCGCCTGCTTCATGAAACTAGTGAGCTTTCAGTTTGCTTCCGAAGAGCACCGTATTCGGTGCATGCCACGTGAGGGGGTGGTGGGGGCACATGCCGTGGGAGGTGGTGGGATGGAGGGCACTGCACGTGGAGATTATATAGCAAGAGTAGGGGCACCGAAGACAGGAGCTGTTATTGTAGTGTAGGGAAGGGCAGCAGAAGAACAACAGTTCTTCCAAATAACAGAAAAGCCCTTAAAGCGTAGGGAAACTGTACTTGGCAGGTGCGCCTCAGCCTTCAACGGAACTGACGTAGGGGCTGCAGAAGCCAATTAGGAGTCAGGAACCTAGAGCAACTGAGGAGTTCACCAATGGCAACCAGCAGGTGGGATTACACTCCTGATACCGATTACAGCAGGTTTTCCAGACAGCGCATGCGCGATGGCTGGCTCCACCTAAAGAGCCACCGGTGACACCACTCCTGCCCCTAGCAGATACAAAGATATCCAAATATCCGAACACTTAACAACCATATATAATGAGGAACCTTTCCTAATACATGATAACCTGAAGAATGAAAAACGAATCCTAATATTATCTATAGCAGATAACTTACTAAAACTAAGCCAGTGTCAAACTTGGATGATGGATGGAACCTTCAAAATGTTCCCCAAACCATTCACTCAGATATACACCATACATGGTGAATATAAAAACCCAAATAAACCATTCATTTATGCCCTACGTCTTAATAACCAAACTAGCTCTTACTATGAACTTCTAAACCACATTAAAATTAAAGCAAAAACTATTCCCCACATAAAATAATAGATTTTGAACAAGCCATGATTCAAACCATTTGAAAATTTTATCCACACATAGCCACACAAGTCTGTTACTACCATTTGAATCAAAGCATATAGAGACACCTCTAACAATGTGCACTAAGGGCCCGATTACGAGATTGACGGTGCAGCAGCTAGATCGCCCCGCCGCACCACACCCGTGTGAGGACCATCCGTCCTATATTGACATTTTTAGTAATGGGCAGGCATTTCCTTTGCCGGTCCCACAGCGGTGCCTATAAAATAGGCACCACAAAGGGAACATCAAAGGAAGTTCCAGCACGGCATGGACTCGACAGTCTATGCCGTTCTGGAACTTCTGTGCATGCACACAGGTTGTGCCCCCTGTGTACATTCACAAGGCGTGAGGCACAAGGGGGCCCTGCAGGGCCCCATTTCTTTCTTCAGAGCCACTGTTTTCAAGGAGGAAAGACCGGTGATGAAAGTCGTAAAATGCTTGGCGGGACCGCAGCCATCCCGCCAAGCATATTGATGCCTGTTTACTCCCTGGTGGAGTTGGCGGTCCCAGGGCGGCATGACCACTAGAGTCGTAATGTGGCGGCCGTAAGACCGCCACCGCCGCACCACCATTAGTCTGGCGTTCCAACTCGTAATCGGGCCCAAACTGTAGAATATACAACAAACAGTCAATTTGCCTTTGAAATAAAAATAAAAGGAAATGATTGCAAAAGCCTATGTCCCTGTCACAGAGGTAGCTCACCACTACAATGTACTTATAGAAAGTCCTTTCTACCATGGGTGTATCCTATCAGGGGGGCTGGAAAGTGAATAATGTGTTAAATATGGTCCAATTGTTGAACCTTATTAACGTTTCTGATGTGATCGCCCCATCTAACTTTTCATATGCCACGTTTGTGAGGGGGGCATATGAATCAATTATTGATTATATTTTTGTTGCTCGATCTCTAATGGGGAGGGTATGTGGGCGAGGTATAACGGCACTGAGTGATCATAACCTGTTGTGAATGGGCCTCTGTCTGCAAAAGGGGGCAAGAAGGACCAAGGGCATTTTGGCGTCATCTCTTTCTCTGAAATCCCAGGGCCTCGGATTAGCCTGGAGGAATGCACATCAGGGTGCTGTGGAACCTCTGCTCCAACCATTTTGATGTCTTATGTAATTGCCTAAACCCTAGGCTGGAGTTGTGGGTTGAGGATAATTGATTTGTCAGCTTAGGGATAGTTATTAGCCATTCCCTCATGAAGTCAATTAGATCTGCTATTGTAGGACCTAAGTGGTTTGATATTTATTGTGCAGAAAGGCCTCGGCTAAACTGCACAGAGTCTTGAAGGAGATCCCTAGGGATATACAGAAGACCAAAGAGACGAATACAAAGGAACACTTAGCAGACGGCGTAAGGAGATTAAGATAGAACATTAGGAGAGGCTTGTTCAATCTTGCAATAGGAGGGATCCTAGGATCTTCTGGAAGGTGGTGAAGGAGATTGGCTCCCTGGGCTAGAGTGTTAATCTTGTCATCACCAGCATTAGCCAAGAGGATTGGTTGGCCCACTTTAGCACTCTATATTGGTTGGATATGCCCGAAGAGGCCCTGGAGCTACCCGTTGATTTGCCAATCGCCATGGTGTTTACTTTAGAAGAGATATGGGATGCCATAATGACGTCCCCTTCCAACAAGGAGCCAGGACCTGATGGGATCCATATGGACCTTACAGATATGTCCCAGAATTGTGGGTCCCATTATTATGTAACTGTTTTAACACCTTCATGAGAGTGGGTCTTCTCTCCTCATGGCACACGGCTATCATCGTGCCTGTATTTAAAAAGGGAGATGTGCAGTCTCCTACCTGTAACCACCCGATCTCCCTGCTGTATTCAGCAGTAAACATTGCTGGGAGAGTAGTGTTGGAATGAGTCTTGACTTGGGTGAGAAAATCAAAGCTGTTGAAGGTGCAATATGACTTCCAGAAAGGCTGGGCAGAGTGGAGAAAAGCCTAAACTTGCACTTGCTAATTAGCAAGTATACTATAGCAAGGCAGGAAGTGAACCATTGCAAGGCAGGGCTCAATCTCCCTAGTCTTTATGGATCTGTTGAGTGCCTTCAACAGCATAGTAAGATCTACATTATGGACTCTGTTGCAGGATATGGGGTTGGATGCTGGACTCGTAAAATTTCTACGGGCCCTACATTTCGATCTCTCAGCATCTGTCAGATTTGGCTCTGTTGGAGAGCATACAGATAGCTTCCCGTTGAGGAAAGGTGTATGCCAGGGGTGCGTTGTGGCCCCCATTCTTTTTTTACTGTACATCAATGGGCTTGAGGCTGCTCTTGCTGCTGGTATTGCAGACATACCTGTTGTGGCTGGGAAAAAAATTGCGCCATTAATTTATGCCGATGATGCCATCCTGGGGAGGACTCATAGGAGCGTTAATATTCTTTTTCAGGAATTTGTCAATTTCATGGAGTCCTTGGGGTTATCAACGAATCGCACCAAAACTTTAGTTATGTTGTGCGACCCTAAATCTGTAAAACTAAGAGCATTTCTCCACAAGGCCACCCAGTTGCGCCCACCCAGGACTTCCCATACCCGGGAATTGTGTTTGGCTCGAAAAGTATTTGGGGCCCTTGTAGTCATAAGACTGCACAGAGGTTTGTGAATGCTGCAGGCTACATCTATGGTTTGGCCTCACGTATTGGCAAGAAGCCAGTGGCGCCACTGATGGAGGTCTTTAGGAGTAAATGTCTCCCTATACTCACATATGGGGCGGGCATTTGGGGCTATCTGAATATCTCTATGCTCCAGATGGAAGAAAACAGGGTCTTGTGATGGTTTTTAGGTGTACTCCCGGCCTGTGTCACTTATATTGTTCACCAGGAGCTGGGGACAGGCTGTGTGGAAGATCATATCAAACTGGCCCCCTTGATTTTATGGTGTGCTGTCTGGGCTAATCCATACGCTGGCTTTAACAGGAAGGTGATCTTAGATTGCTTAGCATGAGATAGAGCTTTGTCAAACCCTTGGGTGCAATATGTCAAACATGAATTATTTGCCCTAGGAAGACTGGAGCTTTTTTCTTCTCCTTCCATTATTGTTAAGGCCGATAAAACCTGGGTTAAAAAGGCATTCTTTAACAGGAAATCACAGTTAAGAGTAGAAGCGGAATCGGCCAAAAGGTCTATCAGGGAATATGGCCCCTTGCAGACCACTCTGGGTATGGAAATGTTTTTGTCATGGGTGGACTCCACCTGGGCTAGAGTCCTCCTGACCTGATTTAGACTTGGCTTTGTAAGGTGTTATCTGAGCTCCCTCCTGGGCCAAACACATCCTAGTACTGTATTCATTTGCCCACGTGATGAACCTTCACCCCAGAGTCTGCTTCATTTTACATTTTGTGCAAATGTTATCTGATGTTTTCTAAGAGGTTTTTAATCCTATTAATTAGAGCCTGTGGCATTAAAAAATGTGTTAAGGTACATCATGTTTACAAGGTTTACATTCACCTACCCTCTGTATCTTTATTTGTTCCTTTTTCAAGTGTGCTTTGTCCAAAAGAAAACAAATGTTTTAACTGTTTATCGAGGAAGTTTAATCTGTCTCCTGTTGATGGCAGAAGGGCCCCGAGCCGTTTGACAGGATTTTTTGTATTTTGCACATTGGGGATAATTGATGTTTTTTTACCTTAATGTAAAATAGTGGTGTTAGCTATATTATTGAGAGAAGCTTACAAGGTTGTTGTTGCTTTTCTTTTATTAATATGTTACTGAATGAAATCTGATTTTATGGCTGTGTTTTACTACCAAAATAAAGTATTACCTAATCTTATCTGAACAGTAACCCAAATTAAACGTAAAGTTAGCAAACAAACCAATAGAATGCACAACATGCTACAATGCACAGTAACACTCTTTATTAACAGCAAAGGAGTACACTACTAAGGGGCCGATTACGATACGGCCGGTAAAGACTCCGACCTTCGGTCAGAGACTTTAGGGCTGCATCGTAATGGGTCGGTTGGTTTACTTTCCGACCGCCTCATTATGTTGGAGCTGGTCGGAAAGTAAACTGGCCAGGCACTCTGGCTGGCTTCCAATGGGCTCGAAGAGCCCGTCCGCCAGTCGGAATCCGGCCTGTAATCTCAAGGGCGGGCCTTTCCGACCTTGAGATTACAATGCACAGGTTCCAACATGGTTTCCATGCTGGTCTGTCCGACATGAAAACCAAGTGTGTTTGGGGGCCCCCAGCAGGGCCCCCTTTGGTGCACGGCCTCTGGTTTGAGGCCGCCCCCCTGTTGATCCCTGCACCTTGTGGCAGGCACCTAGATGTGCCTGCCACAGGGTGCAGGGATGAACCGCACCTCCCATTTCACTATGAGAGAATGCTTCGCGGCCGGTTTGCGGCCATAATGCATGCTCCCATAGTGAAATATAGGAATGCGACCGAACAGTGTTTGGTCGCATCCTATGAGGCGGTCAGGACCGCCGACCTGGTGTCGGTCGGTCCAATGACCAAGTCAGTGTCGGGTGGAAGTGATTGCACCCAACATCAAATTAAGCCCCCAAGAATGTATAGCCCAAATTCTATTCGGAAAAAAAAAATCTAGAAGAGACCCAATAAGTCAAAAGCATAATCCAAAGCAGTGTAACAAAAATATTTTTCAATAAATAATAAACAAATTATTCGTATACATCAACCAAAAATATATTAAACTAAAATTTCAAATAAGACTGATGAATAAAAGTACCATGTAAATAAACCATACAAAACAATGTTAATCTAGCCTGCCACAAACCGGAAATCGCAATTAAAATTGATTTAAAAAAATTATTACAACATATAAAATATAATTTAAGAAATAGCAATCACATAAAATTCATATAGTTCATAAAATATAAAATTTCCCACCCAGAACAAAGAAATTAAATATAATTTACTCTTGTTTCTGTATCCAAGTACTCAAAAAGTATAATCCACTAAAAATGGAAAAAAATAATAATAATCAATTCCAAAATCCCCCAAAAAATGCAAAAGTAAATTGAATCTAATAGAGATCTATCAAAGCAATCCAAAGTATTTATGAAACATAAAAAATCTAAAAAAGCATTTAGAAATAGAAACGACCCCGGAAAGCTGAAAAAAGAAAGGAAATCAAAGTAAAAAATATTAGTTCACTAGAAACCAAAACTTATTTCCTATAAAAGGTATGACTACATCTACCAAAAAACACACAACAACACTATAACTGCAATGTACAACTATCACGTACATTACCCCTACCCTCAAAAAACATCTGACGAACACCAGCACCTTCCTGCGACTTACTTCCAGGAAAAATGACAAAAATGAGACAAATAGGCTACATAATGGCAGTTAGCGTTAAAAAAGGCCACTAAATGAAACTATAAACAAGACTTTTCCTCAAAGAAAACAATGGGAATTTTATGTAAAAATGTTACAAAAATGTTTCAAAAATGTAAAAATGTATAAATAATGTAAATCATATATATAAATGTAAAAATATGTTAAAAAAATGTAAAGTATAAATTGAATATTAGAATAAAATATACTATTATTTAATATGTACTGAAAAAGTTATGTAAAAATCATTTTCAAAAGAGTGTATTAATGTTTAAAAATAAATGTAACCCAAAGGAAGAAATTACAGAAAGATGTAAAACAAGCAAGACTGAATTTTTAAAGTTTTAAATAATATATATGTATAATGTATAAAAATTTATAATATAATGTAGCCCCGCAACCTCAGATGACCAGATCTGGGCGATTATTTGGGCACTAGAGCATCTTATTGAAGAGTTGTAATGTATATATTTATTATTGGTACTTTTTATTTAACAAAGGGGGAGATGTAGTGTCTTGTGAGTTCGAGCTGAAAGAACCCTTCTGGTTCCTGACGAACTCCCTAGAACAGTGACGTGGGTGCGTGGGTGTGGGTGATAGAATTCATGATGTAGAAAGTTCAGTTAATGGTTACACGCTGAGGAATAAAGACGTGTAATGCCAAGCTCCATATGTGGCGTGATCATTTGCATGTACCCGGGCTGGGGAAGACACTAAATATACTCAGGCATCTCAAATCATCATGCCCCTAATGTTTCCCTTTTCTGCTTCCAAGTGACATTGCTGGGACTGTACCGATAGTGCAGTGAGTTTGTGCGGCAGGTCCTTGGCTTCGATGCAACCAGCTCAAGATCTACGGAGCGTGTACCTGGTGCATGACCAAATGCACCAGCTGTCCTTACTGCACTGTTTCACCTTGGGTAGAAGTCTATTGTTTCTCAGCAAAAAGTTGATTTGTGTTTTGTGCCATGTGGGCATGACAGAACGGTGTAATCCCTCTCGGCTGGATGCTGGGGATGCCAGGGATCGACGAGGCCATGATCATCCATTCGATCTTTGAGCAGAAGCCTGTTGTGGATACCACTGAGCTCTGGCTTGTTTGAACTATCTAAGGTTGGGTGACAAGTGGCATTCTGTGTTCTCTGCTGAGGGGTTTGGCATGACCAAAGTCTGCACACAGTCTGGTAAGTTTCGATAGAAAGTCACTTCTCTGAGCGTTGGTTGAATATACTGACCCACCACTAAGATATGGGCCCTTATATTCAAAGCTATTTTGCTATTGCAAAGGCTCTGAGTGGCAAAATTGGAGCCTTTCAACAGAAAAATAGCTTTTGTGTATGTTCAAAACCCAGATTGTGATTCAGTAACTTGTTATATGCCTGAATGCAAGAACAGAAACTTGGAGAGAGGCAACCAGATAATGGTCAGGTGGCATATTGTGTGAATCACATCATTTCTGTTCAAACGTTTTAAACAATGCCTCGTGGACAGTATTTCGATTTGTGCTTATTTAGCCACGCCCCCTTTATAGACACCACCTTTTTAATCCAATTCAAAGCACTGTCTCAGCCTGACTCTGGTCAGTCTGGGCTGGCCAGAACAATGTATCCAGCAGAGCAGGTGGAGTGTACGCAACATTTGGGGAGAAGGGACTTGGAGGTGAAAAAGCAGCGAGAAGGTGGGCAGCTGCCCGACTCTGGCATATGATGCCTTGTGCTTTTGGACCGGAGCTGAAGCAGTGTAGACTCTCTGCGAAGCAGGCCTGAAGTCTACTATGAGTGCAGGATGAGGTTGGTAGATGGTTGATGGGCAGGTCAGGCACCTAGCCCCCTAATGCCTGTGGCATGTACTGCAGCTGGCTGTTTGCATGATTTAGTGCTGGACCAGGTACCATTAAAATGAACACCTGGAGGCTGGAACATTGAGGCTTGGCATTGGCAGTGAACTCACCGGAGCCATACAGGGGCCTCCCATGGCTAAAGCCTCCCAGGGAAATACCCAGTGTGGTGAAAGGGAGAGGGCAGAAATGCTGCACACATATCAAGATTGGCACATTCCTGCTCTCTCCTTGCGCTGGCACACTTTTGGCTGCCTAAGAATCCTTCCAGCACAAAAACAATTCTTTGATGCTTTTTTCTCTTTCTATGGGCCTGATTACAAGTTTGGCGGTGCTGGGAGCCGACCGCCGTGTTGGCGGCCTGCTCCCACACTGCCATATCCATGTGCACACCGCCTGCTAGATTAAGAGTATCCTCGTGTCTAGGAGGCTTTTCTTGGCGGTCCCATGTCGGTGTCTCTGAAAAGGGGCACTGCAATGGGAACTCCAAAAACAGTTTCTGCACGGCATGGACTGTAAAATCCATGCCGTGCAGGAACTGTTGAGAATGTGCACAGAAGGGCACATGTGGTGACCCCCTGCATGTATCCTGTAGGGCTTCCTTGGATTCAGGACCGCTGAACCACCAGCATATTGCTGAGCCCCTGACCGCCACGCCACCACCAGGAAACAGCGGTTTCCTGGTGGTTGTGGCGGTGCAATGGCGATCCGACCGTCAAAGTTGTAATTGGGAGGTTGGACCCCCGGTGCAGCAGTGGCTGGACTGCCACTGCTGCACCTCCATGAGTCTGGCAATCCTCAGACCGCCAACTTGTAATTTGGCCCTAAGTGTGCTGCAGAATGCATTACACTTAAAAAGAGGAAACAATGAGGAGGAGAAAAGATATTTCTCCTCGTTGCACCTCTGGTGGGAAGACATACAATTTAGAAGCATTATCAGGTCAACCAGTGTTGGTAAATCTGGGAATGCGTCAGAATGCATGGGTGAATGTGTGTGAACACCCATGCTCCACCCATGTATAGCCCCCCACCACGCCGTGTGATGCAAGGCAGCCTCTTGAGCTGTCTTGCGTTACGTCAGATTTTCGAAGAGATGCAGGGTGGCCTTGCATGGATTGGCAAATCTGAATCTAAGTTTTGTGTCGCCCTGCGCGTTTCTCCTCAGGCACTGGTTGAAGTGCCCAGCAAAACCTGTATGCTAGCGCATGTGACGTCATCACACCTGTATGTGTTAAGTCAATGCACTGGCAGCCATCTTGAGGCCTTCAAGTAAATTTACCAGGGCAAGAGGCATAAGCAGGAATCCCAGGATGGAAAAGCACAGTCCTATATTAAGCTGCACAAAGAGGTAAAGTTTCCTCACGCTTTAAGCTTTGCATCTTAACCAGTGACACTAATCACCGAAGCAAGTGGTGAATGTTATTATTTATTTATCAGGTGCAATTTGTCATATTTAACCATTGACTTTGAGTGTGTGCTGGCAATGTTGCTCTCCTTGTTTTTCAGTATCTCTATAGCGATCCCGTGAGTGTCTTTTAAATTTCACATTTGGTCCTGTGGTTACTTCAGCTTTGAACCATGGCATCAGTGCAACAGGTCCTATAGCCAGCACCATTGTGTCAGAGTAGAGGCAAACCCCTTCTCGATTGGAAACAGTCTTTGAGGATCTTTGGAGGATCACAAGGTTGCTGTTGATGAACCGAGAAAGAAAGCTCTGGAGTTGAAGCATTTACGTCACGTGGCCAGCAAGTTTTCACAATGTTCTGGAGATTGATGCTCCACAAGGCCGTTTTGGCGCTGGAATGAATGCTGTGAGGATTTGGCACTTTTACAAAGAAAATATTCAGAGGAACCAAATATTATGCTGGAGTGGCATTATTTTTCACGTGTAAGCAAAGCTACGAGGAAAGTGTGGAACAAGGCTTTCTTGCTCAACAGCTTCCAGCAGCAACTTGTGGTTTTAAAAGCAATGTAGGCATTTATAGTAGGGATCAATTTGTCATCAATTGCTTTTCTTTTTTTTTTTTCAAATAATTTTTATTAGCGTTTTAAGTTTATACCACTCGGCCTCCACCCTCCCCTACCCACCCCCACACAACAATTTAAAAAGAGAAAGAAACTATCGATCACAGATGAGTATATACAATGCAATAAATATTGCTTTTCAATTCAATTAAAGCCTTACAGAATCGATCTAATCATTTTCGGGGCAGTATAATTCATCGTATAAAAAGAGCAATCAGCATAGGTATCTAAAATAATATAGAAACGATAGAATATAGCAGCAATCATTCAGGTAGCAAACCACACAAACCAGGAGCTGACCCGGATTATCCCTCAAAGTGACATGTGCATTTTATACAGCCGATTGACTAACCGATTTGTTTAAATGCTTCCAAATTCACAACTTCTTGCATACACCGCTTTTTACATGTTAATAGTCGAGTTAGCCATTGCTGAAAAGAGGGGGGGTTTAAATCCAGCCAGGCTGAGGCAACACATAGCCTAAAAATGGACATGGAGATACTAAGCAGAGCCCCACCCTCATCCACTCCCACACTGTCTTGTATCCCCAGTATTATTAAAGGGGGAGTTATAACTATATTCAATGATAGCTTGTCTCTAAAAAAGTTATTAATTTCCTCAATTACTGGAGCAAGAGGGCCACATGTAGCAAACATATGCACTATGGGGCAGATTTACAAGCCCCTTGCGACAACTTTATGCCGCCGTTGCGTCACTTCTGTGAGGCAGTGGCGTCGTAAACAATGCGCCACGTTGCAACATATTTAAAACGTGGCGCATCTAGAGAGATGCGTCACGTTGTAAAGCCCTATGCTACATTATACCTGCGTCCGGTATAATGTATGCAGGGTGGGCGTTCCGACGCAAGAAAGCCTCGTAAAAGTGACGCAGTAAAATCTACAAGATTTCACTCAGTCACTTTTATGACTCCACTGCGTCAAAACCTTGCACCTGCTTGAAGCAGGCGTAAGGAGTGACGCAGTGTAGTGGGAATAGGCATTCCTGACCATTGCTGGAGGTGCGTCGTGGTTGCGACACGACTCCAGCAATGCTCTGCCCTTACGCCAAAAGATGCGTCACACTTCTGTCTATCCTTGCTCCACGGTGCGCCGCATTGTAAATGCGACGCATCCATGGTGGCGCAAGGGTTTTTTTACGTGTCGCAAATTAACTGGCTAATATGCAGAGATGCACCAGTTCTTGTAAGTCTGCCCCTATGTCTGCCCCATATGGAGCGCACTGTGGGCCGGGTGTTCCTTTCCCTTCCCCCCATTTAGGCATTCTATGCAGGATATAATATAGACAAAAACACGTCTTGTAAAACTGGCCCGGAAGACTTGCGGACATTAAGACAGCTTGCGCTGACAAGAGGGCTTGATGAAACACTACGTCCGAGAAACCTAATTTTGTTTGCCACTTTGCAGAGTATTTTTCTAGATCATCTTTCAATATATCATTCAAAGAAATTACATATACTACTTATTCGGGGGGGGGGTGTTGGATCAAACAATTTCTCTATAAGATCGCTTTTCCAGAACCCAGCAAGCCCATCCCCCTTTTGCTGTGAAGAATTCCTAATTTGAAGATACTTAAAAAATTCTTTATGGGTAAAATTTAAATCTAATCTGAGATGAGAATAGGAAATAAAACCAGATGATGAATAAAAAAAACGAATTTGTTAATCCCAGCATTAAACCAAGTGTTCATTTAAGAGAAATTTCTGGTAAATGCTTATTACCCTGAAGGGGAGTGTAAAACTGTAGTCTGCCTATACCCAACAATCTAAGTACTGATGTCAAAACTTTAAAGGCAGCCTGAAGAGTCTTAAAGCGCACCCTTTTGTAGTATCCATAATCTAGACAAAGACAACTCCATGCTTCAATCTCAATTAATAACTCAAAGGGGGGGCGGCACTTCATCACTGGCGCGTTCCTGCAGGAGCACCCCACAGTTTAATACGGTGGTAGCCCAATAATATAGTTTAAGATTAGGAAGAGCCAACCCCCCCCCCCCCCCCGGTCTCTAGGGAGTGACAGAAACTGAACGGATCTTCTTGGTCTCGTGTAAGCCCATAGAAATTGTGAATAGATATTATCGAATTTCTTCAACCATTGATTGGAAAAGCCCTTATTAAATACAACATTTTGGGAAAGAAGATCATCTTGATATCATTACATCTCCCCAACAGACATAGATGTACATTTTTCAATCCACTTAGTGATTTTTTAGTTTGCTCTGCTAAAGGGGATCCATTATCTCATCTATTTTAGCCGTTATGGTGACACCTAGATATACTGCACTTTCGACCACTCTTTCGTCTGCCAGAGATATGCTCATTAATAATAATTTGAGTTTTTTCTTTATTAAAAGAATACCCTGACATTAACCCGAAGATCTGAGCCTCTTCTGCTACTGCCTTAATAGCCAGTTCAGGATCAGGAGTAACCAGAACAATATCATCGGCATAGGCTAAGCCTTTAGTGTCATACCCTTGTAACTACACGGGGGGAATTTCCAGCTCTTTATAAAGGGATCGATATACAACGTGAATAATAGAGGGGAGCAAGGGCAGCTTTGCCGTGTCCCCTTCGAGATCTTAAATTGCTCAGTCATTTCACCCTTGATGTAAACACTAGCAGTGGGCTCAACATATAATGCTTTAACTGCCTGAAAAAAATCGGGCCCTAACCCCTTCCTTTGCAAGGAAGCCCAGAGAAAGTGCCAGGAGACCCTATCAAATGCTTTTTCAGCATCAAGCATAATCACGGCTATAGGGTCCCCTGATACCTGCCCAGCAACAAGGAGATGATCCTTCTAATATGATCTATTGTACCTCTCCCGTGAATGAATCCGTGTTGCCATTTGGACACTATCCTGTGAATCATCTGAGCTAAACGGGTAGCTAAAAGTTTTGAGTATATTTTTGAATCCCTGTTAATTAATGTAATTGGGCGATAGGAGCCAAGCACCTGAATGGGTTTGTTCTTCTTAGGAAAATTCGTAATTTTAGCCAGGGTCCATGACTTGGGTGGAGCTGCCCCTTTAAAAAGTTGCTCAAACAGAACTGTAATAAAGTCCTTTAATTGACTCGCAAACTTATTATAAAATTTGGTGGGTATTAAGTCAGTACCGGCGGCCTTCCCATCAGGTAGACTGGACATAGCCAAAAGAATCTCTTCCCAAGTTAGGGGGCCGCAGAGCAGTTCTTACTCTCCCCGTGTCAGTTGTTTCAGCAAGTTGCAGTCTAAATATTTACAAGTTGTATCCTGTATCTGGTGGGCCTCCCTCTCAGGTCCCTCAGAGTATAGTGCTTGACTATAATTCTGGAAGGATGCCTGAATCTTAATTGGGTCTGACACCAATCCAAGTACTTGGTCCCTAATTGCAGAGATTTCGTTACATGTTAATTCCTGTCTGGTTCTCAAAGCTAAGTGGTGTCCAATCTTTTCACTGCATTCATAAGCTTTTTCTATGTGCGCTATGATTTTGTCTGCAGATTTTTTAACGAGAATTTCCCCGATTGCGACCTTGGCCCAAACTACCTCCATTTGGGCCTTGTCTACCCCATTTTTCTGTTGAAGTGCTCTGACTAGATTTTCTTCAGCCCGAGCCAGGTTCAGCTGTCTATCGTGCAATATACATTTCTCACCTTTCCTCCTCTTCAGAGAGAACTGAATGGTTTCCCCCTATATATATGCTTTCAGGGAGTCCCAAATACCTCCTATTGAAGCACTACCCAGATTTCTTCTAAAAAATTCTGGAATCCTCTTTTTCATATGTTCCGGATATTCATCGTTATATAATAGGGCGCTCTCAAAACACCAGGGAGAAACCTTTTTTGCCAACCTTATCCCCTGTACCTCAAAAAGTAGCGGGTTGTGGTTGGATAAAAATCTTGAATAGCGTTCGATCTTGCTATCTTGTACTAGACAAGCAGATACAAAAAAATAATACAATCTTGCATGCGATTGATGTGGGGCAGGGTAAATAGTAAACCCATGTTCCACCGGTTTTAAGCTAGACCATACATCCCTAACCCCATGTGTCCTGCATAAATTCTCTAAATATTGGAATAATTTTGGTTTTTTCCCTGTGTATCTCTGGGTCATAACCCAGTTACGTGGTAAATTAATATTTAAATCTCCACACAATATTATTGGCAAAGACCAATGAACTAACTCATTTAACAACCAATCAAGTACCTCGGGATCGTCAGCTATACTGCCGTAAATTGAGCACAATATAAAAGCCAAACACGAGGACCTACATCCCACAATGACCCATCGTCCAAACGGATCTTCCCGAATTTGATTAAATTGTAGCATATTATAACAGGCTAAAATTGCCACCCCGCGCGTACGGACTCCTTGAGTTGTTCCCCCTGATTAATCTATAACCTAGACTCCTTAACAAACCCTTTCCGTGCCTCCTCTCTGTGGGTTTCTTATAGACAAATAATGTCTGCATATAATATTTATAATAATTGAAACCCTTGGGCAACTCTTTGCCAGTTCTTAGGATCATTTAACCCACAAATATTTAATGTAGCAATTTGTAATTTCTCTGTTCCTGACATCAGAGCGACCGTAATCCCTTCTTCTCTATAAAACTCCTATGTTGTTTTGACAGGACACTAAACTTGTCAATTGAAAAGAAAAACAACAATGTAGAAAAGCTTGATCCCTTAATCAAGAGGCATTCCTTGTGTGTGATCAAAAGCCCACCCCCGCCTCCCCCACAACCCCCACAACAACCGAGCAATCAGGCCAAAATACACCAGCATTGCTCTGGGTCGTTCTGTTTCATTCATTGAGCGCTTCTTCAACATCAGAGGAAACCGTTGTGCCCATTGAATCTCCAAGTCCCAGTCCCATTTGATCTGATCAAGAAATGCGCCTTTTAATAGATTCACCATGAATGCTCTGGGATTACCCCTCTACACCCCTTCAAGGATCGCAATAAAACGTCAATTGTTCCTCCGTTGCCGGTTCTCTTGATTTTCCAGCTTTGACATAACATCAGACATGAGGCCCCTTGAGAAATACTTTGGAATTTCAGAGAATGAACCTCGGTCTCATGGTTCTCTGTCCGGCCTTCCACCATTGTAGGTCGATCTGCGATCTCAACACGTTTTATTCGTATTCCGGATCCCCCCTGTAACTTCTTAGAGGCTTAGCTTGCCCGACGACTTTCATTCCAGGTTTCCTCCTGCATTTGTTTATTAGACAAAAAAATGGTGGAGAGGGAGGGTTGCCTGGTCTCAGCGGGCACAGCACTAGATCCACTACTCCGAGTATCAGTATCCTTTGAGTCGTGGTCATGGTTATGTCCATCAGGATAGGTGAGCTGAATGGCCGAATAGTCCCATTTCATTTGTTGGCTATTCCTTTTCTTGTTACCTTTTTTCTTTTTTTGTGAAGATTTCTTCACTTGAGTCAACAGCAAATCCTCCATTGAAATGCTACTATTTGTGTCTGATAGTTCATCATCACTTAGGGAAATATTGCCTTGGCTAGAAGAGTCTGAATCATTGGTTAACGTAAAACTTTCCCTGGGCATATCGGAAGAGACTGCCCCTCCTTTCAGCGGATAAAAACCTGGAGATGACAGGGGTGGTCGAGTTCTTGATGCAGACATCCATTTTTCCTTTGCCTCTTTCCACTCCCTGAAAGGAGTCCTGTGTAGGAAGATCACCAAATGTCAATTCAGTAAGTCCTTTAAAACCATCCTGCACTGTGCTCAATGACTTATGCTTCGGTGAGACTACCAATGCCGGGGGCGTGGGGAGCTCAGAGTGTGTTTTTTGTACAATGCTGGTCCCGCTCAAAAAGTCAGAAGCTCCACTGCCATCCCTAATCTCCGGAGTATCACTTTGGGGGCCCATTACATGAGTAGGCACAAACAAACTTACAATAGTTGGCTGCATTGACCCACCTTGACCCACCTTCCATCTGTGCTGTGCTGTGAGTCGTCCATAGGGATGTTTTCTTCCCCCCGGTCTCGTGCTTGCTCTTACTAGGGCCCTCATGCAGTTTGTTTCTTTGATCGGCTCATGAGGAATCACCAAAAGTTTCCGGCAGCAGCTGCTGCGGCAGCTGTGATGCCGAGTGCAACGTCGGAGGCCAGCGAGCCTGCAGCGCGCATCTTCGCGATCTTCGCCCACCGGCCAGTCATAGCTACGGAGGGACGAACTCTCCGATACTATGGCAGCCAAAATCTACCACAAACAATTAGTTGATACAGCCACACAACGGCCGTGGCAACCTGATGGAGTAGCATGGAATGCTCAGACCGCCGAATCCCTGCCGTACAGCTCAGTCCGGATAATCGAGCTCTGTGGTGCCGAGGCATGGGAGGAGCGGTGAGTATTGCGGCTGGTTTGCCAAACGCCATCCTTGCTCCCCGCCCTGCAACTCATCAATTGCTTTTCTAAAACAAAATCAGGAAAGCGTACTAAGTTGTTGAAATCATCCCTTGATTGAGGTGATTCAAATCGCAAAAGGAGTTGAGCTTTCCATGCTCTCAACCAAAATTCTTGCTTCAGAGGAGATCATTTCACCCATCAGTTGAATTCAAGCTTCATTATTGTTGGAACTGGTACTTTCTGGTTATCGGTGGCGGTGCCCTAGCTAGGCTGAACCTACCACTGCCGCCAGGGGTGGATGATTACACTGACTGTATAGCCTGCGCTCACCCTTGGGTAGCTTGGTACTGAGCAATCAGGCTTATCACAGAGGCAATGTGAAAAGCATTGGCAGAGCACTCTCACACAATAAATACACTGAGAGTCACAAAAGAGACTTCACATGTGATGTATGTAAATAAAGTTTGTATTCAACACACATTAATTAACACAACATGAACACCATGTATTTCTGGGCATAAATCACATTTGGAAATATCACTAGCAGTACTAGGCCCAACTGTGTTAAAATGACATCAGTAGTATGCACACTGGGGAAAGATCCTACTTTTCCCCACAGCATCCTTATGTGGTGCTAAACGTTCTCAGAACTAGGCCCACCCTGTAATTATTACAATTCAATACCACAAAGTTATAGGGTGCACCCCAGATCACATGATATCAAAAATGTGTACACACAGATAAATTATAGCACTTGTAAACAGCACTGTGGGCCAAGGCTGCATAGGTAAAAACCAATATCAAACGTAGTACTCTCTTGGCAAAGAATCAACAAGTAAAGCAGCAGCGCCGTGCGTGTAATTAATAACAGGCGGTCCTCGTGCATTCACTCCCACTACTCACTCAGCACAGTAATGCGGTGCATCTGATATTCGGCAGGTCAGTTAATAATACAAATGCAGACCCCGTGACCCAAGTCCTCCTCCACCTTTCAGCTAACCACAATTACCCTACACCCACAGGTTGGAGATAAATAAAACCTTCCCCCTGATTCTAGGCCGATTGCAGCCGGAGTCACACTTAGTCAGCGTCCCAAGGAAGAAGGTGGGTGTAGGCATCAGGGTTAATTGGGTGACATTCGGCAAATGGGGGTTTGGCCACCACTCAGGAATTTCACCCCGGGGATGTGGAGCAGAAGCGGGCTGAGGGTGATAGTCGTTCAAAGGGGTACACCAAAGAGCTTCCAGCACCAGTCCAATTCTATGAAGCACGGATGCATTACGCAATCTCTTGACCCTCTTCCAATTGCTCTCGAAAGCATTCCTCAGCCCAGCCAATTACGCTCACCACCCAGGCCCGATCTGGACATTATTACCTGGCAACACAAAGTCATCGGGCTGGGCAATTGGTCCGCCGCACTCAGGGCACAAAAAGGAACAGTTGTTGAATGGAGGCTGAAGCAGGGGAGTATTCCGGGGCAGGGGAGTAATCCGGGGCACCAAAGAACATGAATCCGCTCCTCCACACATCCCTGGAAAGGAGGAACAACATCTGGTGTGCGTTTACATGAGTCATACCAGACAGTTCCGGCCACATACAATGAAGAGTCGCAAACTCAGTCCGTCCCTTGAAATGAGGCACAAAGTCTGATGCGTGTTGATATGGGCCGCACCAGACAGTTCGGGTCACACACAACGAAGAGTTGCAAATTCCTTACCTCCCTGGAGATGAGGCACGATGCAGTTTGTGCATTGATACAGGTCACACCAGACAATACCGGTCACACACAATGAAGAGTTGAAAGTTCGTACCTCCCTGAAAATGAGGCACAACGCCTGGTGCACGTTGATACAGGTCACACCAGACAATTCCCGTCACACACAATGAAGAGTTGCAAATTCCGTACCTCCCTGGAAATAAGGCACAATGCCTGGTGCATGTTAATACAGGTCGCACCAGACAATTCCGGTCACACATACAGGTGCAAGTTCAGCAGTGCTGTGCGAAGTAGAATGAGGCACTACTACGGGTACGCCCTCCCCTTTGAGGGTTGCAACCTGTGAATCAGACACCGCATGCAATGAGCATGCAGTCGGCGTGTCGCACAAATGAGATGCAGCACGATCAACAAAGCGGCCAGCACAGATTCCCTCAACTGGTGATCCATTCACCACTAACAAGACACTTATTCGTTTTGAGGCCCCAACAATGCAGGTGCCACACTCCTTAGATGCGGGCAGTCATTTTGGGGCTCCGCACAAGGCAATCTGGTCTCCAGACACAATACTTAGTTCCTCGCTCACGCCACGCTACCAGTTAGGATCCAGCAGAGGATGTGGGCACTTAACAGGGCACCCCTCTCCAGGTAGATGGTGTGGGTCCCTCACGGGAGGTCTTTGATGTCCCTCAGACCTGCACAAGAGAACAGGGGGCAAGCCAACAAGCCCTTGGAGAGCACACTTCAGGGTGCCACACAGTAGCAGGTGGTCAGCCAGGTCAGCTACTATTCAGTAAGAGTGCACAGTCCCTTCCAATGGCAGTAATCCGCCTTGTGCCCAATCGATTCCTCTCTCTGGCAGTGTGCACCACGCAGTTCCAGGATCTCCGGACCCATGTCCCCAAAAGTGTATCTCTCCCCTGCTGAAGTATGGCACCAGTAGTTATACTGTAGTTTGCCTTTGAAGTTGGGGATGGTTCAGAGGTTTTCACTTTGAACCACAGATGTCACCCCTCAATTTCAGTCCTGTCTGCCATGGGGCCGTGGAATGCAGATATTAATCTTTAGTTGGGGCCATGATCTGGCTCCCAGAGGCCAAGTGTCAAAACCTCTCCCTCTAATCTATCCAGCCAGGCCCTCAAATGGCAGAGGTCTGTAATTCCAGTTGCATGACCAGTGTATATGGCTGATGCTGGGAAATGCACAGATGTGCTCCCCAGCCTCCAGTGTGGACTGGAGTCAAACTAAAAGACAGACAAGGAAGTTTAGAGCAGAGAAATGCCCACTTTCTAGAAGTGGTATTTCTAAGGTATTAATGACAAATCCACATTTACCACGGGAGAGGGATTGTCATTGTGAATCCAATGATAGGAAACATTATGAGGCTACTCCAATGCAATCCACTATTGCAGCTGGAAGTAATTTCAACCATTCCCCAATGTTAAGCTATGGGAAGATAAAACCTCATAAGTAGTGAAAATACACGGGTAGTCTTCACTACCTGGGCAGGGAACACACATCTGGACCTGCCCTGCCTTTCACCTACCACTTGCTTGACCCCTTAAGACTTGTTGTTCTAGGGATGCTCTAGTGGTAGTGAAAGGTCTACTCAGCATTAGCCAGTTGTTTAGAAAGGCCAACCTGAGCATAAGTGCATTTGCACACACACAGGCCTGCAATGGCAGACTTTAGACATGTTTTAACAACATCATACATGCAAGAGTGAACACAGAGACCTGCAATGGCAGGCTTGAGATGGGTTTAAAAGCATCAGGTAAGCACCACTTCCTAATGTGTGTAGGAAGGGCGCGCATGCACTTTCACACTGCATTTACAGTGGGAAAGTGCCCAGAGCCCTAAGGCCACAAGCAGAGAATCAGCAGAACCCTGGTGGTGTCCCATGAGACGAGATGGCCTGTGAGAAGCTGGCCTGGTATATGATGTCCACTAATGTAAGTGGGCACCTTGCACCAGTGAAGACAACCTTTAGGGTGACTTAAGAGGTCTTAGACAACCTTAGAAAGCTCTCTAAGTGGTAGCTGTGGAGAGCAGCCTTCAGGCTTAGTCCAGAAGGAGTGTAAAGAAGCTTGTTTCACCGGAATGAAATCTTATAGTATAGATTAAGTAAAAAAGAACCACACAAGGTATTTATAAAAATATGTATTTATTATAATATAATTTTTAACACGTTTAGATATCTCCTACCTGTAGATAATCACAATGCACACAATACTTTGCAAAGAAACACAGTAAATAGATCAGAATACACAGTGGACCAAACCATATACTAAGAAAGTGGTATAAGAACCTCGAAATCTACAACACCAAAGTTCTGGGGGAGTACTTTATGGTGCTGAGTTATGGGGCACGGGCAATCAATCCCCCCTTACTATTGTCGAAAACCGCTTCCTAAGATCGCTGGTCGATCTTCCTGCTAGCTCCCCTCTGAAACCCCTGTACTTCGACCTTGCCCATAGGCAGCTGAAGCATAAGCTGAATTGTAAATTGCTAATGTTTTGGTTCAGGCTATGGACAGTGGAAGAGCTGGAGACTTATCGAGAGGCTTTGAAGGAACTCCTGAAATTTTCCCAGGCAACATCGATTAGGTGGTTCATCTCCTTTCGAGAATTATTGGGGAGGCTGGGGATGGAGACCTTTTGGTCCAATCCGGGAAGTATGGTGCAAATTTCGAGGGTGAAGCTGAAAGAATTGTATTGGGAAAAGACGCTTGCAATGGATCTGGCAGAATCAGCGACTGGCTTGACAAAAGACATTTTGAGTTTTAAATCTGTCCCATTGTTTGAGCCAACTATTGATGAAATCACTCCATCGATGGCACGTAAACTTTTTTTACAGTTCCGCTACAAGACTTTGCCCACCAGACTATTTTGTTTTAAGTGGTGTTTTAGTGCTTCTCTTGATGATTTGTGCCCTGCGTGCAAAGCCTGTCCAGTGTCAATTGTTCATTTACTTTTCTTCTGTCCTCATTATTCATCATTGAGGAAAAAATGGATATTTCCATTGTGTAGACTTGTTGGTCCGGGCCATTATCTTGAGGTAATGAGATTATTGTGTACTGACACCCATAGACCAATGGTCTTTGGCCTTTCTAGATTCTGGTAAGCCCTGTGGATCAGGTGTGGGAAGCTACTTGCATTAAGCACTTTATTTTTCTAGGAATTGCTGTATTTTGCTCTTTGCAAATCTAACTAATGAAATTGTTTTTAACATATTTATTCCCAAATCTTCTTATCTCTGTTTTTATACTTGTGCTGTGTACTTTTTTGGATCCTGGTGATCGTAATAAAGTTTTTGATGATGATGATGATGGTATAAGAACCATGACTCGGGTCAAAACAAGGTCGAGAGGACGTAGAAGTGCTGGGGACCCAAGATACCACCCTAAGTGAGTAGATAGGGACCCCACGGAGCACGCATGCAGTGTGGGAACACGACCGCGTGCTCCGTACAACTCTACGTGTAAGTCGCGGTTGGATTTTTAAAAGATTAAGGACCCGTCCCAGTGGACCCTGTAGAAACTCAGTGGAAGGCAGAAGGTTGGAGAGCCACCCCACCCGTGGATACCCTAGTGTCCTCGTTACCTACACCAGGGAAGCCGGGTGCATAAGTGTGAAGTGGTGTCGGAAACCGCCGTCAAACCCAATGGAGGACTTCAGGAAAGTGCAGCTGCTGGAGAAGGAGAAAGTGTCCGGTGGAATCTGAAGATGGATTCTAGATGAGAGGTACCTGCAAGCAGAGGGGACGAAGTATATGTCACTCAGGAGTGACCTGGAGACTTGTAAGACGAATTCCCTCTGATGTCAGGTGTTGCAGGAGAGATGACGATGACCTTGACTCTGCAGCTGTGAGAACCAGGCAACGCTGAGGAAGACCAGGAGCCATGCATGAGCTGTCCCACGTCGGATGTCGATTGCTGAGGGTTCGGTGTTTGGCAGGAGCACCAACAACCCTTGGCAAGATCAACCAATGCAGCAGTCGAAGAAGGTGCAATGTCGGGACCAGCAAGGTCCAGGGGACTCACCACAAGCAGGGGAGTCAGGGCAGGCCCCGAGCAATCAGGGAGCCCAAAAGAAACAAAGGTGACCCTCAAATGGACCCACAGGCCGGAGGCACTGGAGTAGCGAGAGGACCTCAAGCAGCTCACCAAACGAAGCAGGCCACGATGCACACAGTGCAGTGTGGCTGAAGATTCTGGTCACTGGAGGCGCTCGAGGTTGTGGCTAATTAGAGCCCGAAGATCTTCTTGGAAGGAAGCCAACAAGCCTTTGCAACTGCAAGTTGACGCAGTGCACAGGGGTTCGGTTATTGCAACCCCCACGAGGGATAGTGCCCTCAAACTTGGTGAGAGGGCAGGGCAGGCCTCTGGAGGTGTGGGAAACCACCACCTGTGTTGCAGAACCTTTCGGAGTCCGGAGGAGCTCAGGATCAGCAGACCGGTTGACTTAGTTGCGGTGCCTGCGAAAGCAGGGAAGTGAATCCTTCAATTCAAAGGAGATTCCTTCAGGTGTCTTTGATGCCCACTGGCCTTGAAAGGTTCCTGTATGGTGCACAGGCACAGACGATGCAGCAGACTGGAAGGGAGATGAAGTCCAGCCCAAACAAAGTCCAGCGAAGTCCAGAGTGCCCAGACGGTAAAAGAAGAAGTGGTGTCTGATCTGAATCTTGTCCCACGACGAATCTAGGGACCCACCCTCAGGTAAGCACTTAATTACCCTAAGGAAAGGGTTGGGATGGTTCAGGGGACCCTCCCAGGGGAGGGTCTGGACAGGGGGGAGGTTACTCCCATGTCCTTTGTCCAGTTTCGTGCCAGAGCGGGAGCCAACAGCTCCCAGAGCTGGTTTGAACTGGACTATGCATGGGGACACCAAATGTGCCCCTCATGCAGACTGAGTGGCGCTGGCAAGCGCACCCACCCTGCCCCAATACAGTAAATCCTGTCTGGGAGGTGGTCACACCTCCCTGTGACAGGATGCCTATTGTTCTGCCTTCCCCTGCTTGAGCTTCGCTCAGAAGCAGGAGGGCAGAATCGTGTCTCTGGTCGGCAGCAACCATTTTGTGCTGTCCTGGTCAAGAGGTACCGGAAGCACTGAGAGCAGAACGGAGGGCTCTATCAGTGCTTGGAATCATACCTCCCACACCGTTTCTGGTGTGGGGGTATGATTCCAGCATGTTTGATACCAAACATGTTAGGATTCGTTGCAGCCAGTTTCGAGATGGTCATCGCGTAACTACGAGATGCCTCTCCATAGTATATGGCTACTTCACTTACAACCCGGGAGAATGGACTCCGTAGGCCGTAGAGGTGTCCTGCTCATGCAGGGGCACCCTCACACTTAGAACCAAGCACCCTGCCTTCAGGATTGATAAGGCCTGCTATGGGGTGACTTATAGGTTTTAAGTGCAGCGACCACAGATATGTGAAACCTAAATCTGTAGTAAGTAGTGCTAGCACCTGCTTACACTGGCTGCAATGGCAGGCCTGTAGTTCCATTTTGAATGGTCTCCCATGGGTGGCATAATGCATGCTTCAGCCCATGGGGTCCTCTGGGGTACATATGCCCTGGGTACCTTAGTACCATATACTAGGGACTGATAAAGGTACCCCAGTATCCAATCTGGGATGTACCTAAGTACTGAACATACCAATTTAAGGGAGAAAGCAGATAAACTGGGGTCCTTATTAGCAGGATCCCAGTCAGACTAGTCAGTAACAGCTGAGCACCAGGCAAAAAGTGGGGGTAACCATAAAAGCAGATCCTACTTTCCTATACTACCTCTTAGTGAAAATCCACTACATGGTTCTTCACTACCTGGGCCTGGAACACCTATTTACCTGCCCTGTCTTTCATCTACCACTTGCTCCACCCTTCAGGGCTCACCCTAGGGGTGGTCTGGTGGGAGTGGAATACCCACTCAGGGTTGGCTAATGAGTTAGAAATGCCAATCTGAGCATAAGCCCAACCACGCACCCACAGGCCTGCAATGGCAGGCTTGAGACATGTTTGAAACGATATTCTGGTGGGTGGCACAATCAGTGTTGCATCCCACCACTAGCCAGTACATTACCTGCCCTGGGTATGTGGTGTACCTTTCTACAGGGCACTCATAGGTACAACACCTAAACCAATCAAGAAAGCACACCCCTTCCTGGCATGTGCAGGAAGGGCACGCGCACTTCCACACTGCATTACAGTGGGAAAGCGCCTAGAATCCTAAGGTCACGAAAAGAGAATCAGCTAAAGCCAGGAGAAAAAACCCTAAACGTTTTAGGGAAATCCCCTAAAAAGGGCCATGTCCAACAAGTACCTATATGTACTTTGAACTCTAAGGACAGATCATACAGAGACATTGTTAAAAAAAAAATTTTTATAAGTTGTTAGAGATGTGACTCCAAGACACATGCAGGAAACAAGCCAAATTGCCGGGTGCAGGGTAAAAGACACAATGCATGCAAGAAATGTGGACACTTTCAGTCTCTTTGCAAGAATTTGGGGTGTAATGTGAAAATTACCAATGTAATGAACAGGATTTTATCAATAGACCAACTGATGTGGTACTGATTATGGACTCAGGATCAGAGTCTATACTTTCATGTTGGGCAAAGGGTTTTATGTGAGTGGCTTGAGTAGGGGATGCCACGGTTGACGTGTTGACACTTTTGTTCTATCAAAAAGGGTCCATCCGAGGGGGCGTGGTTTCGGCGCCGGACGAGATGGCCGCCTAGGGGATTTGCTCCGCCGCACCGGGACGCTCTTTCAGCCGCCGGCGCGTTTCCCGTGCCGTTTTTTCCTGGACCTTGGCCGCATACACAATCGGAACATGTGAGGAATCCGGTGAGCGCATTATCAGTACTGAGCGCGTTGCTCTTACCGCGCTTACCTCTTCTTTTTCTGCCGCTTTCTCTTCCCTCAGAACGCCCGCCATTTTGGAGGCGCGCGTCTCCTCAGAAATATTACAACGTAGCGGCAGGAATGCGGTTGGCACTCTGGAGCCTCTGTTAACCCCCTAGAGGATTGCTGAATATTTTTAAAGAGACATACGCGCATTTTCTATAACTGTGGATGTCATCTCTTCTGTTGTATGGCTATGCTGGATTCTGGCCTCAGGATTTCTTTTGCCTCACAATTTTCCTGTCATCATGTCTAGCCACCTCATTCTCTCAAGTGAATGAGTATTGCACGCCTCAAGGAACACCTGGCTCTATGTGACATGACTGGACTTTTTCATCATTCCCATCATATTACATGGCTGCATTTCTACTTTATCATCACAAGCTCCACATTTAGCTTGGCTTTTCTTAAAGAGCCAGGTCATTCCTTCCAATGACAGTTTATTGAATACTTCAAAAATTACCTGGTTTTATGAGACATGATTAGAGTTTTTCGCCTTCTCCTTCGCATAATACAGTTACATTTCTGATTTTTCTGATTTCTCGTCTGTGTTCCGCATCCGGTTACACAGACGAGACCAGTCTCCTTCGGCATACACCACGCTGATATCTGTCCGGCGCACCCGCCACCTTGCTTCTATCACCAGGACTCCTTCCATCGTGATTTACCCAGGTTTTAATTTTATCCTGCCATCTCACGGCTTTCCTGCCTTTACTCTCCCTCGATACGGACACTGGATGGTCACCTGGTTCTGTTATTCAGGGCGCACCCGCCCTTGCTCGCCTCCACAGGCTGTTTGACCTCCAGGTCACGTCTCTACACAGGGCCAGACTTGTCCTCCTAGATCCCCCGACTAGGCATTTCATCTTTTACTGGCCTTGTGGAACCATATTCCTTTTACCCAGCCATTCTGGCATTTAACTCGTCACTGTCAATACAGCCCTGAAGAGTCACGGGATCTTTCCCGTATGACGAAACACGTGTCGGCTGGTTGCTCTCTTTTGATGTTGCCTTATTAAAAATCTTTTAACAATTACTCTGGTGTCGACCCAAGCAATTTGATCTTTAAAGAGACTCCTTGTTCCATTTATATCCTCAATACGTGTGCCCGGGACTGTTTTCTCAAATTCCAGTGTGGGTTATTTGACTCATACACCAACGGGGGTTATAGGGTAGTTCCCCCGACCTGGCAGCACCGTACACATTGTAGCATATTCACACCACGCGTATTTGTCCGTGCGCCATTCTCCCTGATTTATTAAAAACCCTGCATTCAGATATAACCTTCGTATTTATGGTTTGCCTGAGTCTCTGGAAGGTGACAACCCTGTATCTTTCTTCTCCTTCTTTCTGCCGAAACTCCTGGATATGCCATCTACTACTTCACTTAGCATTCAAAGAGCTCATAGGCTTGGTCCTCGTCCGCCCCTTTCAACAGCTCCAGTTAAACCACGTGGTGTCATCATTCTCTTTTTGAAGTTCACTGATCTGCTCTCAGTTCTCTCTGCAGCCAGATCTGAAAGACAAATTTCCTGGCTTGGTCAGAAGGTGTTTTTGTCTCAAGATGTCTCCAACGCCACAGCCTCCAGAAGGAAAGAATTCCTGAATCTACGTCCTCCTCTCCGAGCTATTGGCGCTAGATATGGTTTGTTTCATCCATGTATCTTCAAAGTGACATACCAAAACCAAACGTGGACTTTTCAAGATCCTATTCATATTCATACTACCAATGTTATGGACACTGTAGGAAGGTGGAATCTGACTATATGGTTGCCCCCACTTTTTTTATGGTGTTTTGCTGGTTTATGACTTAGTTGGACTGGGATCCTGCTATTCAGGGCCCCAGTCTATCTGCTTTCTCTGTAAAATGGATTCCATGTGCCTTAGGCACATCTCTGATTGGGATCTGGAGTGCCCTTATAAGTCCCTAGTATATGGTATACTATGTACCAAGGGCATAGGTACCTCAGAGGCCTGCCAGGGGCTGCAGCATGTATTATGCCACCCCTGGAAGGCCATCCAAACTGACACCACAGGTCTGCTACTGCAGCCTGGGTAAGGTGGTGCATGCACCCCTTACTGTGATATAGGTTACCTATATCACGAAATACATACACACCTAGAAACCTATAAGTCACTCCTAAGGCAGGCCTTATCAATCCTAAAGGCAGAGTGCATGGTTCCTATGTGAGAGGGTGCCCCTGCATGAGCAGGGCCCCTCTGCAGCGTTCGGAGACCATCTCTGATGCTGTTTGTAGTGCAGCCTGACCATATACTCTTAAGCGCATTATATCCTCGCGGTAAAATGCTAACTTTGGAATGGCTGCACCTAAACATGTCGTGTTTGGTGTCAAACATCTTGGAATACTACCCCCCGCCAATCCTGGCGGCGGGGGTAGCATTCCACCCTTCTAGAGGGAAAGACATGTTAACTCTGGCTTACCCGGTAACTTCTTTCTGAAGCCCTGGCATCACAAAATGGATGCTGCTGCCACAGACACAAGTCTGGCCTCCTGCTGCTGGACGAAACTCCGGCAGGGGAGGCCTGGACAATAGGTTTCCTGTTGCAGGGAGGTGTGACCACCTCCCCAGACAGGATAATGTGTATTGGGGCTGGGTGGGTGCACTCTTAGAGTGCTTTGAAGTCCTGCACTGGGGGAGCAAAAGGCTCCTCTGTGCATATGCCAGTTCAAACCAGCTCAGGGGCTACCTGCCCCTGCTCTGGCGCGAAACTGGACAAAGGGAAGTGGGTGTAGCCACCCCCTCCCTTGACCCTCCCATAGGTGGGGTCATAGAGTTAGTCCCTCCCTGTTTTACTAGTTAAAATGGGGAACCCTTGCCACAGCAAGATTAGATTATACCTGGACGAAACTCTGAAACAGAATCCTGGACCTTCGACGCTCTACTCACGATTAGAGGACTGAAGAATCTCCCTTGGGGTCAAGGAGTGACTCCCCTGCTTGGCAGGCACCAAAGAAGCATCTGTCCGGTTCGCATCACTGAAGCTCCCGTCGGACGCCGAAGTCATCGCATCACCAGAGGTGGATTCTCAGACTTCCCTGAGGCTACCCTGAGTCCCCAGCAAAGCTGAGGCCCGTGGCTATCGTGGGTAACGTGAGACCGTGACCCCTGGACACCGAGCACACTTGCAAGTGCACCATCTTCTGGGTCTCCCAAGAAGTCGTGCTTTGGGCTCCGAGTAGCCCTAGCCTCCAGCACCACCTGCACCGAAGATCACTGGCCCCCACTCCACGAGTGTCCTGTAAGCCAGCTCCACGTGCGGCGTCACGAGGCTCCTTCGCGGTCGCTAGCCCGTTGGCTAGTAGCCCTTACCGAAGGCCAATCTTTTCTTTACTTGGCAGTCTGGTTGCTCCAGGCCTGCCCTCACTTACCCTTGCTGGGTGAGTTCCCCAGACCTTGCTGGTCTGCACCATCGACGATCTTCAGCTACATCAAGACTTGCCGTTGCCAAGGCTTGTTGGGTCCAATCTGGTCGCCGACACCGCAGCACTCGACAGACATCGTGTACCAGCCCGAATCCTGCTCCTGGTCGCCGACAACGCCTCCTGGACCTCGTGGCTGCAGAAACGAGACGACCGTCAACGCACCTGAAGCACTCGACATCGGTGGGCATCCGTCCATCACCTCCCTGGTCACTGGCTAGTGACCCAGACTCTGTCCCCTCTGCTTTCAGGTTCTTCAGAACTCCGATCCACTCTTGGATCCACCCGGACACTTTTCTCCTGGTCGCCAGCAGCACTTTGCAGCAGATCGCCATAAGAACCGACGACGAAACCCGACCCCGAAAGGCACCTATGCACCCGGCTTCCCTGGGTGAGGTAACACGAGTACTCCGGTGCTCCCGTGGGTAGAGACTCTTCAAAGTCCTAGATCTCAAAGGGTTTTGTCCTAGTCCTCTTTAAAGTGTCCCTTTCCTCTATTTTTCCGATCCCGACTTTCTCCATAGAAGTTAACGGCGTATCGCGGTTGTGTATTTACACTGCACGCGTCTCCCGTGGGTCCCCTGTGTCACTACCGTGGGTGGTTCCTTGTGGTCCAAGCACTTCTAGAGGCTCTAGGCCTAGTGTCTAGTTCAGTCGTGGTTCGCATACCACTTTATTGGTATATGGTTTGGTACGCCCCTAGGGCCCAAACGTGTATTTGTGCTATTACTGTGATTTAAGATCTTATAACCTATGTACTTCGAACTCTAGCCTCATAAAGAGACTAGAGGGGTGTGTTTAGTAATAAATACATATATTTTGAATATATACCTGGTGTGGTGCTCTTTCATTTGGTCACTCAAGAGATTATAGACTGGTAAAACAAGCTGCTTTACATTCCTTCAAGACTTAGCCTGAAGGCTGCTCTCCACAGCTACCACTAGGATAGCTTTCAATAAGGTTGTCTTTAACCTACCTACCATAAGAGTCGATTTGGACTGGTGCAAGGTGCCCACTATAATTAGTGGACAGCATATGCCAGGCCAACTTCTCACATTGGTGTGCAGCGTGTGGGATTCCAGCTTGCTATTGTTTTACCAGATAATCTCAATTGAATTGATCAACTGAAAACCACTAAAGGTACCTAAGGTACATATAATTTAAGCTTAGAATATCAGTAAGTTCTACTGAACTTAGAGTTGTGTGTTAAGGGATAGCACAACCCTTTCTACAACTCAAGAGAGTTTAGTAGGCCACACTAGAGTAGGTAGTGCATACACCACACCACACTAGTAATGTCTTTAAAAGCAGGATCCAAAGATGCCCTGCAGGAAGCCATTGAGCTTCCCCCTCCAAGTATGACACACTCCCATTCTTGGAACTGAGAGCTTTGTGTAACGTGAGGAAATTAAGGACAGGCCAAAGTCCCACCACCCAACACCTCCAGGAGTTGTTGGTGGCTTATGATCTTAGTAAGTCCTCAGAGACTGAAGGGGTAGGAGCAGAGGGTGGGCCAGCAGATGAGGAAGGGGCCAGGGGTACTACTACCCCCAGCCCCCCTCTGAAACTGACCAGGAGGGTGACAATGACCCTGACCTGGAAAACCCAATCCCTTCTGGGGAAGATGAAGATGAGGATCTAGAGAACCACACCTTTGTCCCCCCAGGAAGGATTATGAGTGTGCTCAGAAAGTCTAGGTCTCCTTCTCAGGAGTCTAACCACTCTGGCACCTCAATAGGGAGCTCTGTTTCTTCTCACAGGAGGGAATCCTCTCATGAGAGAAGAAAGAGACTGGTCCAGTATGAGGAAACTCAACTAGAGATCAGGAAGAAGCAATTGGCTTTAGATAGAGAATCCCTAGATCTCCTTAGAGAGAGAAGAAAGTTGGGACTAGAGTCCCATGGTGGCAGCAATATCCCTAGAGATAGGGACAGGTCTTATGACCATAGAAACCTAAACAAGATTGTCCCTCCCTACCAGAGTGGGGATGACATCCACAAATGGATAACTGCACTGGAGAGGGCCTGTAAAGTTCAGAAGGTCCCCCAGAGGCAGTGGGCAGCAATCTTGTGGCTCTCCTTTGCAGACAAAGGTAGAGACAAGCTCCTCACTGTAAGAGAAGAGGATGCTGACAATTACACAGTCTTGAAGAGTGCTCTGATAGATGGGTTTGGCCTAACCACTGAACAGTATAGGTTGAAGTTCAGAGACACCCAAAAAGCTCAGACTCAAGACTGGGTTGATTTTGTAGATTGTGCTACAAAGGCTCTGGAAGGTTGGATACATGGCAACAAAGTGCATGACTTTTTAGGATTGTACAATTTGATTATGAGGGAGCAGATCCTTAATAATTGTCAAAACCAGCTTTTGCACCAGTATCTGGTGGACTCTGATCTGACCTCTCCCCAAGAATTGGGAAAGAAGGCAGACAAATGGGTCAGAACCAGAGTAAAAACTAGAAATCAGGGTGGTGACCAGAAGAAAGATTCTACTAAGTCCCAAGAGAAAGGTGGGGATAAATCTAAGGATAAGTCCCCTACAGGGCCCCAAAATTCCTCTTCTGGGGGTGGGTCCCAAACTCCTTCCTCTCCTGAAAAGAAACCATATTGCCATGTCTGTAAAAAGCCTGGGCACTGGAAAACTGATCCCAGTTGCCCCAGGATTGGCAATAAAGAAAATGTTCCTCCCACAACTACTACCACCCCTCCTGGTACTACCAGTAGTAATCCTCCAGTTGGGAGTAGTGCACCCAAAAAGTTGGGTGCTTTTGCAAGAGGAACAGAGGTGGGCCCTAGTTTAGACAGGGACCCCTCAACAGACTCCTCTGACTCTGATGGTGGTATAGGATTTGCCACCTTTACCATGGGTCCCATAGCATTGGGCAGGTACAGACTGGAGCCAATGATTAATGGTCAGAAAGCTGTGGCATTTAGGGACACAGGGGCTAGTGTCACCATGGTGGCAGGGAAACTAGTCCCCCTCACCAGCTTTTACCTGAGTTTAAATACCAGGTGACCAACATTGATGGTGTCAGAACAGATCACCCCATGGCCATAGTCAATCTCAGCTGGGAGGGGGTCACAGGCCCAAAAAGAGTGGCAGTGTCCCCAACCCTACCTGTAGATTGCCTGATGGGCAATGATTTGGAAATTTCAGCCTGGGCTGAAGTTGAACACCAAACCCATCTTAGGATGTTGGGCGTCCCTGCAAGGTTAGTGGGGCTGTGATGGCCACAGCCCCAGCCCAAGACTTTGGAGAGATGGAGCCTGAAAGAATGGCCCACTCTCCCCCAAAAGAGAGCAAAAGGGTTGAAGAAAAGTCTTCTTCCCCCCAGACAGTAGGTAAGGGTCAGCCTCCTCAGGGAACTGACCCTACCCCTAGTGAAGGAACTGCCACAGAGGTAGTCAGGCCTGGCCTGGCCACACCCCTGATGGCAGAGGACCCTTCCACGGTGGTACCCAGTCTGGAGCAGGTAACCTGCCCCTCTCTACCCTGCCTCAGTCAGCCCAGGGCTGCAGAGGTCAGGGAGGTCAGTGGACCCCCCGGGCCCCCTGTCCAGAGGAAGCCCCCATCAGCAGATTAGGGGCAGCCAGTCTAGTAGCCCTAGCCAGGTGAAAATTCCTCTACACACTGAGGGATCCCCCATACCTTTATGTAGGGACCTCCCCCAGAAGGACTCTGGTAGGCAAGGGCAAACCTGGGACCAGAAGGTTCCAAACCTGCCATGTCCCTCCAGTGTTCCATCCAAAGGGACCCAACCCCCAGCTGTAGGCAGCCAAAGGTTGACCCTTAGAGCAAAGTGCAACTCAGTCATGGAAAGACAGGCATACATGGTGACCAGTGATCTGAGGAAACTGAGGCCAACATTCCTAGGGCCTCACTTCCCTACTCAGACACCTCACCAGCCTTGTACTTTACCTAAGCACACCAGAGGTAGTGATTCCCCATGGTGGAGACCCTCTCATACCCTTAGGGTGAGGGATTGCTTAGTGGACCATAACATAGGCGGCAACCATGCTAGTGCAGGTGCTTCCTTATATGGCCACTTAGTCAATATAGGCTCAACTGGCCAAGGTTAGCCTTATCTCCTTTCGTTTGGGGGGGTTATGTAGGAAGGTGGAATCTGACTATATGGTTGCCCCCACTTTTTTTATGGTGTTTTGCTGGTTTATGACTTAGTTGGACTGGGATCCTGCTATTCAGGGCCCCAGTCTATCTGCTTTCTCTGTAAAATGGATTCCATGTGCCTTAGGCACATCTCTGATTGGGATCTGGAGTGCCCTTATAAGTCCCTAGTATATGGTATACTATGTACCAAGGGCATAGGTACCTCAGAGGCCTGCCAGGGGCTGCAGCATGTATTATGCCACCCCTGGAAGGCCATCCAAACTGACACCACAGGTCTGCTACTGCAGCCTGGGTAAGGTGGTGCATGCACCCCTTACTGTGATATAGGTTACCTATATCACGAAATACATACACACCTAGAAACCTATAAGTCACTCCTAAGGCAGGCCTTATCAATCCTAAAGGCAGAGTGCATGGTTCCTATGTGAGAGGGTGCCCCTGCATGAGCAGGGCCCCTCTGCAGCGTTCGGAGACCATCTCTGATGCTGTTTGTAGTGCAGCCTGACCATATACTCTTAAGCGCATTATATCCTCGCGGTAAAATGCTAACTTTGGAATGGCTGCACCTAAACATGTCGTGTTTGGTGTCAAACATCTTGGAATACTACCCCCCGCCAATCCTGGCGGCGGGGGTAGCATTCCACCCTTCTAGAGGGAAAGACATGTTAACTCTGGCTTACCCGGTAACTTCTTTCTGAAGCCCTGGCATCACAAAATGGATGCTGCTGCCACAGACACAAGTCTGGCCTCCTGCTGCTGGACGAAACTCCGGCAGGGGAGGCCTGGACAATAGGTTTCCTGTTGCAGGGAGGTGTGACCACCTCCCCAGACAGGATAATGTGTATTGGGGCTGGGTGGGTGCACTCTTAGAGTGCTTTGAAGTCCTGCACTGGGGGAGCAAAAGGCTCCTCTGTGCATATGCCAGTTCAAACCAGCTCAGGGGCTACCTGCCCCTGCTCTGGCGCGAAACTGGACAAAGGGAAGTGGGTGTAGCCACCCCTCCCTTGACCCTCCCATAGGTGGGGTCATAGAGTTAGTCCCTCCCTGTTTTACTAGTTAAAATGGGGAACCCTTGCCACAGCAAGATTAGATTATACCTGGACGAAACTCTGAAACAGAATCCTGGACCTTCGACGCTCTACTCACGATTAGAGGACTGAAGAATCTCCCTTGGGGTCAAGGAGTGACTCCCCTGCTTGGCAGGCACCAAAGAAGCATCTGTCCGGTTCGCATCACTGAAGCTCCCGTCGGACGCCGAAGTCATCGCATCACCAGAGGTGGATTCTCAGACTTCCCTGAGGCTACCCTGAGTCCCCAGCAAAGCTGAGGCCCGTGGCTATCGTGGGTAACGTGAGACCGTGACCCCTGGACACCGAGCACACTTGCAAGTGCACCATCTTCTGGGTCTCCCAAGAAGTCGTGCTTTGGGCTCCGAGTAGCCCTAGCCTCCAGCACCACCTGCACCGAAGATCACTGGCCCCCACTCCACGAGTGTCCTGTAAGCCAGCTCCACGTGCGGCGTCACGAGGCTCCTTCGCGGTCGCTAGCCCGTTGGCTAGTAGCCCTTACCGAAGGCCAATCTTTTCTTTACTTGGCAGTCTGGTTGCTCCAGGCCTGCCCTCACTTACCCTTGCTGGGTGAGTTCCCCAGACCTTGCTGGTCTGCACCATCGACGATCTTCAGCTACATCGAGACTTGCCGTTGCCAAGGCTTGTTGGGTCCAATCTGGTCGCCGACACCGCAGCACTCGACAGACATCGTGTACCAGCCCGAATCCTGCTCCTGGTCGCCGACAACGCCTCCTGGACCTCGTGGCTGCAGAAACGAGACGACCGTCAACGCACCTGAAGCACTCGACATCGGTGGGCATCCGTCCATCACCTCCCTGGTCACTGGCTAGTGACCCAGACTCTGTCCCCTCTGCTTTCAGGTTCTTCAGAACTCCGATCCACTCTTGGATCCACCCGGACACTTTTCTCCTGGTCGCCAGCAGCACTTTGCAGCAGATCGCCATAAGAACCGACGACGAAACCCGACCCCGAAAGGCACCTATGCACCCGGCTTCCCTGGGTGAGGTAACACGAGTACTCCGGTGCTCCCGTGGGTAGAGACTCTTCAAAGTCCTAGATCTCAAAGGGTTTTGTCCTAGTCCTCTTTAAAGTGTCCCTTTCCTCTATTTTTCCGATCCCGACTTTCTCCATAGAAGTTAACGGCGTATCGCGGTTGTGTATTTACACTGCACGCGTCTCCCGTGGGTCCCCTGTGTCACTACCGTGGGTGGTTCCTTGTGGTCCAAGCACTTCTAGAGGCTCTAGGCCTAGTGTCTAGTTCAGTCGTGGTTCGCATACCACTTTATTGGTATATGGTTTGGTACGCCCCTAGGGCCCAAACGTGTATTTGTGCTATTACTGTGATTTAAGATCTTATAACCTATGTACTTCGAACTCTAGCCTCATAAAGAGACTAGAGGGGTGTGTTTAGTAATAAATACATATATTTTGAATATATACCTGGTGTGGTGCTCTTTCATTTGGTCACTCAAGAGATTATAGACTGGTAAAACAAGCTGCTTTACATTCCTTCAAGACTTAGCCTGAAGGCTGCTCTCCACAGCTACCACTAGGATAGCTTTCAATAAGGTTGTCTTTAACCTACCTACCATAAGAGTCGATTTGGACTGGTGCAAGGTGCCCACTATAATTAGTGGACAGCATATGCCAGGCCAACTTCTCTGAGACACCACTAATTCTTCAAATGGTTCTTCAAACGGTTGAATATTTAATCTCTTTTCTTTGCAGAGTTCCTCTCGATGTCTTTTCATTGGCTCTGTTTGTTGAGTAGTAGTTTTGTTCTCTGATGTTTTTTAGATGTTTCTTCAGCAAAATGCATTCTTCATGTTTATCATATTTCTCGTTACACATTAGCTAGTTATATATTTCTCTATATATCACTTTAATGTTAATTGTCTCTTTTGTTTATTCATGCAGAGTTGTCTCTTTTTCTCCAATTCGTATGGTCCCTCTCCTATTTCCTTCCCGTCCTGATGCGGTTGGACTCCCCAGGTTCGGGTGGTTCGTCTTGTCGTGCGTTGTCCCTGCCCATAGTCTGTTCTTTGTTCCCCTCAGGTATGTTATTCTCAGTCATCCTTTTTGGATATGTACTGTCTCTTCTTGTATCTTTTCTCTCTTTCCTTTTCCCTTTTTTCCTTCTTTTTACCTTTCTTCTAATGGTTCTACTCTTCTCTTTTCTTCCCATGTTCGATTCCTCTCATTTTACGTATGAGTCTTTCATCTGTTTCTTCTCAGGTTCCTTCTCTTCCCTCCCTTTTTTCCTCCTCCTTCATTATCCACTTTTCCCTTTATTCATTGTCATTCTCTTTTCTGTTCCTATCATTGTAGATTATGTTTATTCTAGATTTTTAATGTTTTTACATTCAGAGTTATCTCCTGGAATGTAAAGGGTTTTATCAATCCTATTAAAAGACAGAGAATCCTTTCCCACCTAGCTTCTTATAACCCTGACATTGTCCTCTTACAGGAGACCCACCTTACAGAATCTGAATTACTTAAGTTAAAAAGGAGCTGGGTGGGTACGGTTTTATTCTCTCCATCTACTAATAAAAGAAATGGTGTTATCATTCTATGTCATAAGAAATTGAAGTGAAAAGTTTTATTGCAAGAAAATGACACGGAAGGTAGATGGATATTAGCTAAATTGTCAATTAATTCTGTTCCTTTAACTGTTTTTAATATTTATGGTCCTACACAGCCTGATTGTTCTTTTTGGCCTTTGATTACGCAAAAATGTATTCAATTTCGGGATGACTTGTTTATTCTGGGGGTTGATTGCAACCAAATTGTAGATCCTTTTCTGGATCGCAAGTCTACGGTCCGTTTCATTCCCAATAAGACTCACAAACAATTCCTTGATACTATTTCTCAAACACATCTCATTGATTCTTGGTGACTTTCTCACCCTGATACTCTTGACTATTCTTTTTTCTCTCCTCCTCATGCATCTCTTTCTCGTCTTGACTACATCTTTCTTTCTCAATCTTTGTCTCAAAATTTACTGTCTTCTTCTATTGAACCAATAATTATCTCTGACCACGCTCCAATTGTAACAGACCTGGATTTACTCCCTCCGCATCCAAAGTCTTCCCGATGGCGTTTCAATAACTCCCTTCTATCTGATCCTCTATTCTCCTCCTCCTTTCGTTCCTTCACTAATGAATTCTTTCTACTTAATTGCGACTCTAGCACCTCCCCTCATATTATATGGGATTCTTTTAAAGCTACGGCAAGAGGCTTCATCATAGACTTTGTCTCTAAGAAAAAGAAACGCTTTCTTCAGAAACGGAAAACTGTATTAGCTCATATCAAACTTTTGGAGCATGAATATTACACATCTTCACAAAGTTCCATCTCACCAGAATTGATACGAGCCAAGCTTGAATTTAACAAAACTTCTACTGACAACGCATCTTCAATACTCCTTCGGAGCAGTGCTTGTTATTATGGCGGTCGAAATAAGGCAGGGAAACTCTTAGCAAATTATCTTAAAACACGTAAAGAACGCACTCTTATTGATTCTATCTATTCCTCCGAAAACTCCCTTCTACATAAAGATCAGGAAATACTTGATGAATTTAAACTTTTTATCAAAACCTTTACACACCAGAATCTCCCCCACTCCTTCTCTCATCCAGACTTATCTTGATAAACTCCCCACTCCTTCTACTTCCCATCTTAACTTTCTCGACCTTGAAAATGATCTTTCCCTTAAAGAACTTTCCAATGCTTTAAATACCCTCACTAAAGGAAATCGCCTGGCCCAGATGGGTTTTCTGTTGAATTTTACCTGCATTTTTCTGATTTGTTACTCCCTAAACTTTTAATGCTTTTCAACTCATTTTACTCAACTGGTAAAACAGAAGGCACCTTTCAAGAGGCAACTATCTGCCTCATTCCTAAAGATGGTCGTGATCCTCAATTTTGTAAAAATTATCGCCTGATCTCTCTAGTTAATGTTGACTATAAATTATTTGCTAAATTGCTTGCTTTACGTTTAGATCCTTTCATGCCCCATCTTATTGGTAAAGAGCAATGTGGTTTTGTTAAGGGTAGACTCACTTCCGATAATTCTCGTCTTTTTCTCAATGTTTTAAATAAAATTTCCTCCCTTTCTATTCCTCTGGCTGCTATCTCTGTTGACGCAGAGAAAGCTTTTGATAGAGTAGATTGGTCCCTTTTGTTTGCATCGTTACGCTGGCACGGTTTTGGTCCTAAATTCATATCACTTATCTCCTTATTATACTCTGCTCCTAAAGCCTCGGTCCTAGTCAATGGTCGCGTTTCGTCTTCTTTTCCTCTCCAACGTGGCATTCGTCAAGGCTGTCCCTTATCCCCTCTTCTTTTCGTTCTAGCCCTTGAAACCTTTTTGACTTCTATCCGTAACAATGACTCTATTTCCGGTTTTCCTTATGGTGATCACCAATTGAAACTTTCTGCGTATGCAGACGATATTCTTTTATTCATCTCTGCTCCTGAAACATCTATTCCTCCTTTACTACTTGAATTTAATTCCTTTTCGCAGGTTTCCGGTTACAAAATTAATTCAGACAAGACTGAAATTCTCCCTCTCACAAAATTCTGTCTTCCCCATTTCTTCTCTTCCACTGGATTTGCTTGGAATAGCTCCAAAATTAAATACCTAGGCATATGGTTTTCCAATTCTATCACCTCTTCCATCAAACTGAATATGTCTGCAGCTCTATCTCGAATTGAGAAATCATTCTCCTCTTGGAACCCTCTTTTTCTTTCTTGGTGGGGTCGGTTGGATTCGATTAAGATGATGATTGCCCCAATTTTAATTTATATTCTCTCCATGCTCCCCGTTCACATCCCCTCTATCTATTTTAAACGTATTGACTCGTGCCTCTCTAGATTCCTCTGGAAAAATAAAAAATCCAGAATCGCCTTATCTTCTCTTCGGAAACCAAAATCTAATGGCGGTGTAAACTTCCCGGATTTTCGCCTTTATCATAAATCCTTCTCCCTGCGTCACGCCTCAAGATGGCTTATATCAGATCCCTCTCCCTTTACTCCTCTTTGGCTCTACATTGAACAAATCTTATTATTACCCTTTTCCTTCAAAGAAGTTATATGTTTTTCTGCCAAAACTTCTCATACTTCCCTCCCCTTATTTAAACATACTTGTTCCCTCTTGAAACCTTTGATCCACTCCACTAACATTTCCCGTGATTCTTTCTTAGACTCTCCTATTTGGCACAACTCGCATATCCTCCTCAACAACAGACCCATTTTTTGGACTGCGTGGAGACTAAGAGGTATTTTATGGGTTAAACAGCTTTTTGATGGAGTTTCACCTTGCTCCTTTCCCCAATTTCAGTCTTTGTTTCATTGTCCTCGCTCTTTTTTGCAGAAGTTTACCACTCTTATGGCGATTATTCTTGACGTATACTATTCCCTTCCCTCTTCATCTTTATCTGATATCCAAAATCCTCTTCTCAAGGTACTTCTTATTCTCCCCAAAGCTTCTCTTATATACAAATTCTTTTTAGCCCCCAATCCAGATCGTGCTAAATCTAAATTGGAACTTTCTTGGGAATCGGATTTAGGATGCGAATGGTCTATCATCTTTTGGGATAAACTTTGGTCCAGATCTTTAAAAATTTCTCGCTCTGCTTCTCTTACCCAATCTCTGTTCTTCTTTTATCACAGACTTTATCTCTCCCCTGCTTCTTTAGCACGCTTTTCTTCCTCTGCTGACTCTAACTGTTGGACTTGCGGTTCTCCTAACGCTGACCTCCTTCATCTTTTCTTTTTTTGTCCTATAGTCTCCGAATTTTGGGAGAAGGTTTGGTCTTACATCTCTCGTCTGTTTACAATTTCCATTCCTTATTCTATACCTCTCCTCTTTGCTGGAAGCCTTTCTGACTCTTTAGATCGTCCTCCACACGGTCATGGTCTTTTTGACCTTATGCTTGCTCTAGCCTTTCAACACATTTCCTTTAACTGGAAAAATCTCACAAAACTTTCCATACAACATTGGTGGAATACTCTCTGTCATTTCCATAGACTGGATGTTGCTTTCGCCTCTTCTTGCAAACCAATCATTAATAGGGATCTCTTTTGGTTGCCACTTACCACCTATTTAGATCGAATTGTTTTAAAAAATACTTTGCATATAACCTCTGAAAATTTCAAACCCCCTTGAATTTTTTTTATCTCTGTTCTTCATTATCTACCCTGTTAAGCTAATACATATATTTACTCATTAGACAATTTTATATTTATTCATTTACAGTATTTAATCTAGTATGTTTTTCTCTGTTTTTATTCCTTCATACCACACTATCAGTATTTCCTCACCTCCCCTTCTAACCCTTCTTCTTCCTTTCCTTCCCTCTTTTCCTTACCTCCACCCTATATAAATTCCACAAATCGCTTTTACTCTTTTCTTCCAGATTTCAGCCAATTCCTTTGTTATATTGTTATACTTGATTTCTTTCTATATATTGCTGATGTCTTTATGTATTAATAAGTTACTAATAAAGCTTTTCAAACATAAAAAAAAGGGCCCATCCGCAGGATCAGTGGGAGACAAAGTGGATTCACAAAATCTGTCATGAATGTTTTCAAAACAAGGTCTCACTTGGTCTTTTCAATTTTAGATTTGTTCAGTAAATATAATTGACATTAAAGCTGTAATGTAACAGGCAAAAATAGTACAAATCATTAAATCAATTGTATGCACACTGAACAAAAAAACAATAGGTAAGCCAAATTAAGAAGAGATATTCAAATAGCCAAATCATTAATATCAAATTGGGATGCTATACTTACGGAGTTAACGAACGGGACAGGGAAGACAGAAGTGTTTCATCGCAAGAAGGCGACACAGGAGGCGATGATGTGGCGACTTAGAGGCGCGCGGCACCACACATGGGTCGTGACAAAAGATTAAAAATGAGTTATAAAACATATTTGTCAGTATAGGCAATACTGGTCGGCTTTTCAAGCAACATCTAACACAGCGCGAAGGACACGCTGACACTATAGGAACGAGATGAGGGATGAGACATATATATTACATACATTCTGGCCCAGGAGCACACGGTAGTTGATGGCATTGTTAATATGTTTATTTAAATGTTATATCTTATTTTGCATTCTCCTGCCACTCTATTGACTAGTACGGAGGAGGGTATCTGCGAATACCCTAAATAAGACGCAATGACATAGAAAGATACCAAAGCAAATGAGACAACTGTTGGGTTCCTTAAGACACAACTTGCAGAATTTACTTTCCGGACAGCGATGTGGGAACTATGCACATAAAGCACGTGCCATCTACATTTGCGTTAACATCTGTAACAAAAGTTGAAACACATGCGATAGTCACATGTGGTTGGAAAAGCATGTATCGAAAGTCAATAATATGTAATATGTAGAACACTACCCGGTACTGCGTTCATATATGTACTTAACTGTAACTCTGGAAAAAGTTTGAAAAAATGCAATAAAGATATTTTTTAAAAAAACAAAAAACAGTGGGTTCTGCACTACAAGATCAAAATATGTTGCTAGAGCCCGTAAAAATCTGTGCACTTTTCAAACTTGCAGAAGTAACTAGCGACTACTCGTTTGTGGGCAGTAGGTAAAAGGTGCAGTAGGCATTAGATACTGCACACGTGGCCTCAATCCCTAACGAGTGTTAGCAGTTAGCATTAAAATGCCCTCAGATTAATGGGTAGAAATGCTTAAGCATACATGTACAATATACAATCAGCATTTGTTGGCAAAAACTCACATTGAACCCTCAGGTGTGTTCTATAGAGGATCAGAGCGAAAGGCCATGGTGGTCCCCTCAAGTGACTGTGGACTGTGGTGGAGAAACTTTGCGGTCCGCCATCCGGGGAGTTTAAGGCATACAGTAAAAGATTCTGTGTCTTTCAAGTCCCCTGCAGGCAGTGCAGCCAATTCTCCCAGCTTTGGAGTAGTGAGGACAGAGGTCTTTTGCTTATGGTTAACTCCAACCTTGGCCCAGAGCTACTGTACAGTGTGATAAAAGCCACAGAATAGGTTTCGCTATGCCATTTGTCATTTTATGCATGAGCTCTTGTGCTCTTTAGAAAAGTTCCCTATACAAAGCGCAAGAAAGATTACACATATCTGTGATTATTACAGGAGTTGTTGAAGTTATTACTCTGCTGTTTGCAGGGTCTGTGCTTCTCCTCTGCCAGCAATGGAACAGGGCGTCGGTGCGTTTGCCTGCAAGTGCAGTCCTGTCACCGCCGCAGATGGCAGCTGAATACTAACACAGATGAGCCAGACTGCTCCATCCCGCTCTCAGGCCCTCGGCACGCGCTGCCCGTCTTGATGCATTGCCTTCTCATTCATCATGCTAATAAGTTTTGAAAAGTGCTCCCTGTTTCTGGACCTGTGTTGGACAGACTTGGCATATATGTAATGTCAGCATATGGCAGAATCTCTGTTTTGTGGCACACAGCTGCGAGGAGCGCAGCTCACTCTTCCTGCATGCTTGATCAAACAAATTACCTTTGATATGGCTGCAGAGGGGTCTCTGCAAGCGCCGGGTTCGGCAACAAAAGGGAGCACTAGAGTGGGTTCCTGCTTCAGCTCGGGGGGACTGGTGAGTGCGTGTTGCACCGTAGGAACTGGTGAGAGCCGTACCAGAGCTGGGATCAGGAGGTCTCCACTGAGACCAGCATGGCACTCTGAGCCCACGGCACTCAGGCAAAGGTACGGAAACATTTGTTTAAAGGCGTCCGATCCCAGCACGTGATCAAATGCGTGCCGCAAGGGAAAGCAGGAAAACATCAGTTAAAAGGAGTTGGATCCCAGGCTTATCCTACTGAAAAAGTGGATGAGCATGAGTAATTTGGCCATGGGATACTGACAAGAAAAGAACAGCCCAAAAAGGAAATACAATGCTACAACAAATGGAAACGAAGGAAAAGTAAAGTGACAAGCACACGGACAAATAAGAAGTGGAGGAGATTCTCTCCCTGAATGAGGCCCTGAAGCTGACCGTCCAATGGCTCGCCTCCAATCAACTCAAACTCAATGCAAAGAAAACAGAATTTCTCCTAATTTCCCCTCCTAAAACCAACACTGAGATTCAGATATGGATTAAGGCCATCACAGCCTTAAATTACCCACCTACCATTGTGGACTCGGCCAAATCACTGGGAATAACCCTCGACTGCAACTTGAACATGCGGGACCACATCAACTCGATGGCCAAATCAGCCAGATTCCACCTGAGCTACCTTTGGAAACTGAAACCCTTCCTTGACGCTCCCGACCTAAAAATGGCAGTCCAAGCACTAGTCATCTCCAGACTGGAATATGGCTGTTCTACCCTCTCGGGTCTACCCAAGATCTCCCTGGCACCTTTAAAAGCCTACCTCAACGCGGCCGCCAGACTACTTACCGGCACAAGGAAATTCGATCACATTTCTCCACACCTGAAAGCGCTGAACTGGCTTCCTCTCGAGGCCAGGATACAGCTTAAGCTGGCATGCATCACACACAAGGCTTTATACTCAAACTCCCCTGCATACCTTGCACAGAAACTTGTGGTATCCGGAGGAATCAGAAACTCCCGGTCCGCCAGAGACCTCTTGCTCCAGCATGCACGTTTTAGGGAAAAAAAAACTTACAATCGGGCTTTCGCTGGGGCCGCGCCAGAGAATATGGAACTCTCTCCCACCCGTCATAAGAAGAATCCCCTCTCTGGCACGCTTCAAAAGGAGGCCAAAACCTTCCTTATGGGTAAATTCCTCGGTTAAACTTTTACCTTCAACCACCACAGAGACCCTGATCAACTGCCGACTATTGCCTCCCTCGGATGACCTAGTCACCCCTCCAAGAAACCTGGGGCCTTGTCTTGAGTAACTGCAATGTAAACTGTACCTATGTATCCTTCTATCCCTTATGTATCCAGCACCCCGCCCCCTCCCAATCGATTGTTTACTCTTGTGATTCCATGCCTTTTGTACAACCCTAGGATTCTGTAAAGCGCTCTGATACCCTAACGGGTCAAGTTCGCGCTCTATAAAACATAAAAATAAAAATAAAAATAAAATGTAAGCCCCTTCTAAGATATATTAAATACAATAGATTTCACATGCACAGCGCAAGCACTGTGCAGGCGAAACCTAATGAGCTAATGATCTCCAAACAGAAAATCATCAAAATGATCCCTAAAAGAACTACTGACAATGAATTTGAGTCCTCTTATAGTGTTTGTTTTGAACAATACAAATGACTTATGTATTACAGAACAATTTTGTGACATTTTTAAATGCTTAACATTCTGTCAGCAACAGGGAATACAAAAATCAAAACATTTTCTCCTGCTTTCTGTTTAGCCAGTTGCTTCTTTTTGATTTCAAGCTGAGCTTCCTCATATTGAACCAGCCTCTTTCTTCTCTCATGAGAGGATTCCCTCCTATGAGATGAGACAGAGCTCCCTATGGAGGTGCCAGAGTGGTTAGACTCCTGAGAAGGAGACCTAGACCTTCTGGGCACACTCATAATCCTTCCTGGGGGGACAAAGAGGGCATCATTCTGATCATCCTCTTCATCTTCCTCAGGAGGGATTGGATTATCCAGGTCAGGGTCATTTTCACCCTCCTGGCCAGTTTCAGAGGGGGGCTGGGGGTATTTCTACCCCTGGTCCCATCCTCATCTTCTGCCCCACCCTCAGCTCCTACCCCTTCAGTCCCCAAGGGCTTACTAAGGTCATAAGCCACCAACAACTCCTTGAGGTGTTGGGTGGTGGGGCTTTGGCCTGTCCTTATTTTTCTCAAGTTGCATAAAGCTCTTAATTCCAAGAATGGGAGTGTATCATACTTGGAGGGTGGAAGCTCAGTGGCTTCCTGCAAGGATTCTTTAGATCCTACCCTTAAAGACATTACTAGTGTGGTGTGGTGTATGCACTACCTACTCTAGTGTGGCCTACTAAACTCTCTTGAGTTGTAGAAAGGGTTGTGCTATCCCTTAACACACAACTCTAAGTTCAGTAGAACTTACTGTATTCTAAGCTTATTATATGTACCTTAGGTACCTTTAGTGGTTTTCAGTTGATCAATTCAATTGAGATTATCTGGTAAAACAATAGCAAGCTGGAATCCCACACGCTGCACACCAATGTGAGAAGTTGGCCTGGTATATGCTGTCCACTAATTATAGTGGGCACCTTGCACCAGTCCAAACAACCCCTTATTGGAGATAGGTTAAAGACAACCTTATTGAAAGCTATCCTAGTGGTAGCTATGGAGAGCAGCCTTCAGGCTAAGTCTTGAAGGAATGTAAAGCAGCTTGTTTTACCAGTCTATAATCTCTTGAGTGACCAAATGAAAGAGCACCACACCAGGTATATATTCAAAATATATGTATTTATTTCTAAACACACCCCTCTAGTCTCTTTATGAGGCTAGAGTTCGAAGTACATAAGTTAGAAGTTATTTAAACACAGTAATAGCACAAATACACGTTTGGGCCCTAGGGGCGTACCAAACCATATACCAATAAAGTGGTATAAGAACCACGACTGAACTAGACACTAGGCCTAGAGCCTCTAGAAGTGCTTGGACCACAAGGAACCACCCAAGGTAGTGACACAGGGGACCCACGGGGGACGCGTGCAGTGTAAATACACAACCGCGATACGCCGTTGACTTCTATGGAGAAAGTCGTGATCGGGAAATTAGAGAAAAGGGACACTTAAAAGAGGACTTGGAGCAAACCCTTTGAGATCTAGGACTTTGAAGAGTCTCTACCCACGGGAGCACCGGAGTACTCGTGTTACCTCACCCAGGGAAGCCGGGTGCATAGGTGCCTTTCGGGGTCGGGTTTCGTCGTCGATTTGAATGGCGATCTGCTGCAAAGTGCTGCTGGCGACCAAGTGAAAAGTGTCCGGGTGGATCCAAGAGTGGATCGGAGTTCTGAAGAACCTGAAAGCAGAGGGGACAGAGTCTGGGTCACTAGCCAGTGACCAGGAAGGCGATGGACAGATGCCCACCGATGTCGAGTGCTTCAGGTGCATTGACGGTCATCTTGACTCTTCAGCCACGAGGTCCAGGAGGTGTTGTCGGTGACCAGGAGCAGGATTCGGGCTGGTAAACGATGTCTGTCGAGTGCTGAGGTGTCGGCGACCGGATTGGACCCAACAAGCCTTGGCAACGGCAAGTCTCAATGCAGAGGAAGATCGTCGATGGTGCAGACCAGCAAGGTCTGGGGAACTCACCCAGCGAGAGTAAGTGAGGGCAGGCCTGGAGCAATCAGGATGCCAAGTTAGAAAAAGATTGGCCTTCGTTAAGGGCTACTAGCCAACGGGCTAGCGACCGCGAAGGAGCCTCAAGACGCCGCACGTGGATCTGGCTCACAGGACACTCGTAGAGTGGAGGCCAGTGATCTTCGGTGCAGTAGGTGCTGGAGGCTAGGGCTACTCGAAGCCCAAAGCACGACTTCGGGGGAGACCCAGAAGAGGATGCACTTGCAAATGTGCTTGGTGTCCAGGGGTCACGGTCTCAAGTCACCCACGATAGCCACGGGCCTCAGCTTTGCTGGGGACTCAGCGTAGCCTCGAGGAAGTCTGAGAATCCACCTCTGGTGATGCGATGACTTCGGCGTCCGGCAGGAGCTTCAGAAATGCGAACCGGACAGATGCTTCTTTGGTGCCTGCCAAGCAGGGGAGTCACTCCTTGACCCCAAGGGAGATTCTTCTGTCCTCTAATCATGAGTAGAGCGTTGAAGGTCCAGGATTCAGTTTCAGAGTTTCGTCCAGGGATAATCTAAAGTCCTAAGGACTGGGTTCCTATACTTATACTAAGGATAGGGGTTGGACTACTCTGTGGCCCCACCTATGGGTGGGTCAGGGCAGAGGGGTGGCTACACCCCTTTCCCTTTGTCCAGTTCGCGCCAAAGCAGGGGCTGCAAGCCCCTGATCCGGTTTGAACTGGGGTATGCCTAGGGACACCAAGTGTGCCCCCAGTGCAGGACTTCAAAGCACCCGAAAGTGCTCCCGCCCAGCCCCAATACACATTATCCTGTCTGGGGAGGTGGTCACACCTCCCTGGGACAGGAAACCTGTGTCCAGGCCTCCCCTGCTGGAGTTTCGTCCAGCAGCAGGAGGCCAGACTCGTGTCTGTGGCAGCAGCATCCATTTTGTGATGCCAGGGCTTTGGAAAGAAGTTACCGGGCTAGACAGAGTTAACATGTCTTTCCCTCTAGAAGGGTGGAATGCTACCCCCGCCGCCAGAATTGGCGGGGGGTAGTATTCCAAGATGTTTGACACCAAACACGACATGTTTAGGTGCAGCCATTCCAAAGTTAGCATTTAACGCGAGGTTATAATGCGCTTAAGAGTATATGGTCAGGCTGCACTACAAACAGCATCAGAGAAGGGTCTCCGAATGCTGCAGAGGGGCCCTGCTCATGCAGGGGCACCCTCTCACATAGGAACCATGCACTCTGCCTTTAGGATTGATAAGGCCTGCCTTAGGAGTGACTTATAGGTTTATATGTGTGTATGTATTTAGTGATATAGGTAACCTATATCACAGTAAGGAGTGCATGCACCACCTTACCCAGGCTGCAGTAGCAGACCTGTGGTGTCAGTTTGGATGGCCTTCCAGGGGTGGCATAATACATGCTGCAGCCCCTGGCAGGCCTCTGAGGTACCTATGCCCTTGGTACATAGTATACCATATACTAGGGACTTATAAGGGCACTCCAGATCCCAATCAGTGATGTGCCTAAGGCACATGGAAACCATTTTAGAGAGGAAGCAGCTAGGCTGGGGTTCTGATTAGCAGGGCCCCAGCCAGACTAATGTCGAAAAACAGTGAAGCATCAGCAAAAAGTGGGGGTACCCATGTGAAGCAGATCCTACTCTCCTACACAACCCCCCCAAACGTAGGGACATTAAACTAACCTTGCCCAGTTAAGTCTTCATGTTCTAAGTGGAAGTACCTAGAGAGTCCATCTGCATTGGCATGGTTACTCCCAGGTCTATGTTCCACTGTAAAGTCCATCCCCTGTAGGGAAATGGACCACCTAAGCAGTTTGGGGTTTTCACCCTTCATTTGTTTTAGCCATAAGAGGGGCTTATGGTCTGTCTGAACCAGGAAGTGTGTACCAAACAAGTATGGCCTCAACTTCTTCAGAGCCCAGACCACAGCAAAGGCCTCCCTCTCTATGGCTGACCAACGTTTCTCTCTAGGGGTCAGCCTTCTGCTAATGAAAGCTACTGGCTGATCCTGACCTTCTTCATTCAATTGTGACAGTACAGCCCCTACCCCCAATTCAGATGCATCAGTTTGAACAATGAACTTCTTGGAGTAATCAGGACTCTGTAGAATGGGAGCAGTGCACATGGCCTGTTTCAGGTCATCAAATGCCTTTTGACAGCTAACTGTCCACTGAACCTTTTTGGGCATTTTCTTAGAAGTTAAGTCATTCAGGGGTGTCACTATTGATCCATACCCCTTGACAAATCTCCTATAGTACCCAGTCAGGCCTAAGAAGGCTCTCACCTGAGTCTGGGTAGTGGGAGCAGTCCAGTCCATGATGGTCTGGATCTTGCTCTGCAAAGGTTGAACCTGGCCTCCACCCACAAGGTGGCCCAGGTACACAACCTGACTCTGCCCTATCTGGCACTTAGTGGCCTTGATAGTCAGGCCTGCCTTTTGCAGGGCCTGTAAAACATTCCTGAGGTGGACCAGGTGATCCTCCCAGGTGGAGCTAAAGACAGCAATATCATCTAGATATGCTGCACTATAGGCTTCCAGACCTGTGAGAACTGTATTCACCAACCTCTGGAAAGTGGCAGGTGCATTCTTCAGACCAAAGGGCATTACCACAAATTGATAATGCCCACTAGGGGTTGAGAATGCTGTTTTGGGCTTTGCAGTATCAGCTAGTCTGATCTGCCAGTAGCCAGCTGTCAAGTCAAATGTGCTGAGATATTTGGCTGAGGCCAAAGTATCTATGAGCTCATCTGCCCTTGGTATTGGATGGGCATCAGTCCTAGTGACTGCATTGAGACCCCTGTAGTCCACACAAAACCTCATCTCTCTTTTTCCACCACTGGTGTGAGGTTTTGGTACAAGGACCACTGGACTAGCCCAAGGGCTATCTGAGGGTTCAATAACTCCCAATTCCAACATTTTCTGGACTTCAGTCCTGATACAGTCCCTGACATGGTCAGGTTGCCTATAAATCTTATTTTTAATAGGCAGACTGTCCCCAGTGTCCACTTCATGAGTGCACCAGGTGGTCTGACTGGGTGTCAGTGAAAACATATGTCTAAACTGATTGAGAACTTGTCTACAATCAGTTTGTTGCTGGGTAGTGAGGCTGCCTGCCAAGGCTGCACCATCTACTGACCCATCGTCAGGGTTCTGTGAGAGCAGGTCAGGGAGTGGGTCACTCTCTTCCTCCTGCCCTTCATCAGTAGCCATGAGCAAGCCCATGTCTGCCCTGTCCACATATGGTTTTAACCTGTTGACATGGAGAACCCTGTGGGGACTCCTGGGTGTTCCTAGGTCTACTAAGTAGGCGACCTCACCCTTCTGCTCAACAATAGTGTGGGGTCCACTCCATTTGTCCTGGAGAGCTGCTGGGGCCACTGGCTCCAACACCCACACCTTCTGTCCTGGCTGGTAAACAGTCAGAACAGCCTTTTGGTCATGCCAGGCCTTTTGAAGTTCCTGGCTAGCCTCAAGGTTTTTGGTTGCCTTTTTCATGTACTCAGCCATCCTGGAGCGGAGACCAAGTACATAGTCCACTATATCTTGCTTTGGGGGCTTGAGAGGTAACTCCCATCCTTCCTTCACCAAGCACAGTGGACCCCTCACAGGGTGGCCAAACAGAAGTTCAAAAGGGCTGTAACCAACCCCCTTCTGAGGCACCTCCCTATATGCGAATAAAAGGCAGGGCAAGAGTATGTCCCATCTACGCCTAAGCTTTTCTGGGAGCCCTTTAATCATGCCCTTCAAGGTTTTGTTGAATCTCTCAACTAAACCATTGCATTGTGGGTGATAGGGTGTGGTGAACTTATAAGTCACTCCACACTCCTTCCACATTGCTTTTAAGTACCCAGACATGAAGTTTGCAACCCTGTCTGATACTACCTCCTTAGGAAAGCCCACTCTTGAGAAGATTCCCAGGAGGGCCCTTGCCACCACAGGTGCTGTAGTGGTCCTGAGGGGAATAGCTTCTGGGTACCTGGTGGCATGATCCCCTACCACCAGGATAAACCTGTGCCTAGAGGCTGTTTGGGGATCCATGGGACCAACAATGTCAATCCCTACCCTTTCAAAGGGCACCCCCACCACAGGTAGTGGTATCAGGGGGGCCTTTGTAGTGCCACCTGCCTTGCCACTGGCTTGGCAGGTTACACAGGAGCGACAAAACTCCTTGCTGTCTTCAGACATGTGGGGCCAGTGAAAGTGAGGGACAATTATGTCCCAAGTCTTGTTCTGGCCCAGGTGACCTGCTAAGGGAATATCATGGGCTAGGGTCAATAGGAAGCCCCTGAACTTCAGAGGTATAACCAACCTCCTGGTAGCACCAGGCTTGGGGTCTCTACTCTCTGAGTACAGGAGTCCATCATCCCAATACACTGTATGGGGACCACTAGCTTTCCCAGCAGCCTCAGCAGCAGCTTGCTGTCTGAGGGGTTCAAGGGAGGTGCAGCTCTGCTGCTCCTGGCTCAGATCTGCCCTAGAAGGTCCCCCTGTCCCCAAGAACTCAACCTGGTCAGGTTCAAGTTCCTCTGGGACAGTTCCTTCTTCAGGGCTGAGATCATCCCCCTCAAGGGACTGATCTTCCTCCTGAGCCAAGGGGAAGGCACTGCCTTAACCCTACTACTCCTCCTCTTGGAAGGCACTTGGTCCATTCTTCCAGAATCCAAGGCCTGTTCAGTGCTAGACATTTTGGCTTGTGACCTGGTCACAGCAAACACATCTGCAGGGATCCCCAGCATTTCTGCATGGGTCCTGAGCTCCACTTCTGCCCAAGCAGAAGTCTCTAAGTCATTGCCAAGCAAGCATTCGACTGGTAGGTTTGCACTCACCACAACCTTCTTAAGGCCAGTTACCCCTCCCCAGGAGAAGTTAACAACTGCCAGAGTATGGTCTGTTCTGACATTGCTAGCATTGGTCACTTGGTACATCTCACCAAGTATAACTTGCCCAGGATTCACAAGGTCTTGTGTCACCATTGTGACACTTGCCCCTGTGTCCCTAAATGCCAAAGCCTCACGTCCATTGATTAAAGGCTGTTGTCTGTACTTGCCCAGATTACTGGGACTCACAGAGGAGGTCACATCCATGCCTCCATCACAGACTAACACAGCCTGAGTCAGTTCTCTGACTAGGTCAGAGCCCAACTCAGTACCCAGGGTGAACCCTACTAAACCCTTGGCTGGAGCACTCCCACCAACTGTACTAGGGGGAACAGGTGCCTTAGGGGCATTGGTGGGTGCTGGACTGGAGTCTTTGGACTTGGTGCAATCACTGGTCCAGTGGGTCTTTTGCTTACAGACCTTGCACCATGGTTTTCTTTGGCCTTTCCCTTTGGTAGACTGTGAATCCCCACCAGAAGAAGATTTTTGGGGGCCTGATGAAGACTTTTGATCTTTACCCTTCTCCCCACCCTTTTCAGAGTTCTTAGCATCTTGCTTCTTGGTTTCCCCACCTTGGTTCTGTACCTTCTGCTTCACCCTGGTTCTGACCCATTTGTCTGCCTTCTTTCCCAATTCTTGGGGAGAGGTCAGATCAGAGTCTACCAGGTATTGATGCAACAGCTGATTTTGACAGTTATTAAGAATCTGCTCCCTCATTATCAGATTGTACAATCCTGAGAAGTCACACACCTTACTGCCCATCAACCAGCCTTCCAGAGCCTTGGCAGAACAATCCACATAGTCTACCCAGTCTTGAGTCTGTGCTTTTTGGGTATCTCTGAACTTCAACCTGTACTGTTCAGTGGTTAGGCCAAACCCATCAATAAGAGCACTCTTCAAGACCTTGTAATTATCAGCATCCTCCTCTCTAACAGTGAGGAGCTTATCTCTACCTTTGTCTGCAAAGGAGAGCCACAAGATTGCTGCCCACTGCTCCTGAGGGACCTTCTGTACCTTACAGGCCCTCTCTAGAGCAGTTATCCACTTGTGGATGTCATCCCCATTCTGATAGGGAGGGACAATCTTGCTCAGGTTCCTATGGTCATAGGACCTTTCCCTATCTCTAGGGACATGGCTGCCACCATGGGACTCTAGTCCCAACTTTCTTCTCTCTCTAAAGAGATCTAGGGACTCCCTGTCTATAGCCAGTTGCTTCTTTTTGATTTCAAGCTGAGCTTCCTCATATTGAACCAGCCTCTTTCTTCTCTCATGAGAGGATTCCCTCCTATGAGATGAGACAGAGCTCCCTATGGAGGTGCCAGAGTGGTTAGACTCCTGAGAAGGAGACCTAGACCTTCTGGGCACACTCATAATCCTTCCTGGGGGGACAAAGAGGGCATCATTCTGATCATCCTCTTCATCTTCCTCAGGAGGGATTGGATTATCCAGGTCAGGGCCATTGTCGCCCTCCTGGCCAGTTTCAGAGGGGGGCTGGGGGTATTGGTACCCCTGGTCCCATCCTCATCATCTGCCCCACCCTCAGCTCCTACCCCTTCAGTCCCCAAGGGCTTACTAAGGTCATAAGCCACCAACAACTCCTTGAGGTGTTGGGTGGTGGGGCTTTGGCCTGTCCTTATTTTTCTCAAGTTGCATAAAGCTCTCAATTCCAAGAATGGGAGTGTATCATACTTGGAGGGTGGAAGCTCAGTGGCTTCCTGCAAGGATTCTTTAGATCCTACCCTTAAAGACATTACTAGTGTGGTGTGGTGTATGCACTACCTACTCTAGTGTGGCCTACTAAACTCTCTTGAGTTGTAGAAAGGGTTGTGCTATCCCTTAACACACAACTCTAAGTTCAGTAGAACTTACTGTATTCTAAGCTTATTATATGTACCTTAGGTACCTTTAGTGGTTTTCAGTTGATCAATTCAATTGAGATTATCTGGTAAAACAATAGCAAGCTGGAATCCCACACGCTGCACACCAATGTGAGAAGTTGGCCTGGTATATGCTGTCCACTAATTATAGTGGGCACCTTGCACCAGTCCAAACAACCCCTTATTGGAGATAGGTTAAAGACAACCTTATTGAAAGCTATCCTAGTGGTAGCTATGGAGAGCAGCCTTCAGGCTAAGTCTTGAAGGAATGTAAAGCAGCTTGTTTTACCAGTCTATAATCTCTTGAGTGACCAAATGAAAGAGCACCACACCAGGTATATATTCAAAATATATGTATTTATTTCTAAACACACCCCTCTAGTCTCTTTATGAGGCTAGAGTTCGAAATACATAAGTTAGAAGTTATTTAAACACAGTAATAGCACAAATACACGTTTGGGCCCTAGGGGCGTACCAAACCATATACCAATAAAGTGGTATAAGAACCACGACTGAACTAGACACTAGGCCTAGAGCCTCTAGAAGTGCTTGGACCACAAGGAACCACCCAAGGTAGTGACACAGGGGACCCACGGGGGACGCGTGCAGTGTAAATACACAACCGCGATACGCCGTTGACTTCTATGGAGAAAGTCGTGATCAGGAAATTAGAGAAAAGGGACACTTAAAGGAGGACTTGGAGCAAACCCTTTGAGATCTAGGACTTTGAAGAGTCTCTACCCACGGGAGCACCGGAGTACTCGTGTTACCTCACCCAGGGAAGCCGGGTGCATAGGTGCCTTTCGGGGTCGGGTTTCGTCGTCGTTTTGAATGGCGATCTGCTGCAAAGTGCTGCTGGCGACCAAGTGAAAAGTGTCCGGGTGGATCCAAGAGTGGATTGGAGTTCTGAAGAACCTGAAAGCAGAGGGGACAGAGTCTGGGTCACTAGCCAGTGACCAGGAAGGCGATGGACAGATGCCCACCAATGTCGAGTGCTTCAGGTGCGTTGACGGTTGTCTTGACTCTTCAGCCACGAGGTCCAGGAGACGTTGTCGGTGACCAGGAGCAGGATTCGGGCTGGTACACGATGTCTGTCGAGTGCTGAGGTGTCGGCGACCGGATTAGACCCAACAAGCCTTGGCAACGGCAAGTCTCGATGGAGAGGAAGATCGTCAATGGTGCAGACCAGCAAGGTCTGGGGAACTCACCCAGCAAGGGTAAGTGAGGGCAGGCCTGGAGCAACCAGGATGCCAAGTTAGAAAAAGATTGGCCTTCGTTAAGGGCTACTAGCCAACGGGCTAGCAACCGCGAAGGAGCCTTGAGACGCCGCACGTGGATCTGGCTCACAGGACACTCTTGGAGTAGAGGCCAGTGATCTTCAGTGCAGTTGGTGCTGGAGGCTAGGGCTACTTAGAGCTTAAAGCACGACTTTGGGGGAGACCCAGAAGAGGATGCACTTGCAAATGTGCTCGGTGTCCAGGGGTCACGGTCTCAAGTCACCCACGATAGCCACGGGCCTCAGCTTTGCTGGGGACTCAGGGTAGCCTCGGGGAAGTCTGAGAATCCACCTCTGGTGATGCGATGACTTCGGCGTCCGGCGCGAGCTTCAGAAATGCGAACTGGACAGATGCTTCTTTGGTGCCTGCCAAGCAGGGGAGTCACTCCTTGACCCCAAGGGAGATTCTTCTGTCCTCTAATCATGAGTAGAGCGTTGAAGGTCCAGGATTCAGTTTCAGAGTTTCGTCCAGGGATAATCTAAAGTCCTAAGGACTGGGTTCCTATACTTATACTAAGGATAGGGGTTGGACTACTCTGTGGCCCCACCTATGGGTGGGTCAGGGCAGAGGGGTGGCTACACCCCTTTCCCTTTGTCCAGTTCGCGCCAAAGCAGGGGCTGCAAGCCCCTGATCCGGTTTGAACTGGGGTATGCACAGGGACACCAAGTGTGCCCCCAGTGCAGGACTTCAAAGCACCCGAAAGTGCTCCCGCCCAGCCCCAATACACATTATCCTGTCTGGGGAGGTGGTCACACCTCCCTGGGACAGGAAACCTATTGTCCAGGCCTCCCCTGCTGGAGTTTCGTCCAGCAGCAGGAGGCCAGACTCGTGTCTGTGGCAGCAGCATCCATTTTGTGATGCCAGGGCTTTGGAAAGAAGTTACCGGGCTAGACAGAGTTAACATGTCTTTCCCTCTAGAAGGGTGGAATGCTACCCCCGCCGCCAGAATTGGCGGGGGGTAGTATTCCAAGATGTTTGACACCAAACACGACATGTTTAGGTGCAGCCATTCCAAAGTTAGCATTTAACGCGAGGTTATAATGCGCTTAAGAGTATATGGTCAGGCTGCACTACAAACAGCATCAGAGAAGGGTCTCCGAATGCTGCAGAGGGGCCCTGCTCATGCAGGGGCACCCTCTCACATAGGAACCATGCACTCTGCCTTTAGGATTGATAAGGCCTGCCTTAGGAGTGACTTATAGGTTTATATGTGTGTATGTATTTAGTGATATAGGTAACCTATATCACAGTAAGGGGTGCATGCACCACCTTACCCAGGCTGCAGTAGCAGACCTGTGGTGTCAGTTTGGATGGCCTTCCAGGGGTGGCATAATACATGCTGCGCCCCTGGCAGGCCTCTGAGGTACCTATGCCCTTGGTACATAGTATACCATATACTAGGGACTTATAAGGGCACTCCAGATCCCAATCAGTGATGTGCCTAAGGCACATGGAAACCATTTTAGAGAGGAAGCAGCTAGGCTGGGGTTCTGATTAGCAGGGCCCCAGCCAGACTAATGTCGAAAAACAGTGAAGCATCAGCAAAAAGTGGGGGTACCCATGTGAAGCAGATCCTACTCTCCTACACTTTCTATCTGGACACTTCTATCATTACAATACAATTACACTATATTTTATTGTGCAAGCATTTATTATTTATGTAATCTCTCCTCCAGAATAAAATGGCGACTTTAAAATACATTGATTAATTCATTTCTTTGCACATCATTTTTCCTGCAGGAATCAAGCTGAAAGGAAGCTTCACACAGTGTGACAATGAAACACTTACTTTAGCCAAAGCACCTGCAGACTTTGTCTTTGAAAGTGTTAGCTTGTTAGCTAATGAAAGATAGAACAAACTAACAGGCAAGGAAGATGAAAACTAATTCACAATAGTTTTCTATTTCACTGAGAAAGAAAAGTGTGCACTTTTATTTGTCATGCACGTTTTAAAAGCCTCCTGCAGTGTTAGCAACTAAAAAATAATGTCAAATACATGTTTAGTTTGTTAATCAACTTTCTCAGAAGTAACAGTTGATTCTGGTTCACCTATTACACCCATTACAATTCAATCTGTAAGCTTTTGGATAGCTCGAATTGAAATGCTGGGGTATTTTGTAGTACTCTTGAATGTTTGGGCACAAGTACTGTAATCAAGATTTATGGAGCCATTAAAGGAGGGGACATTCTTGGTTGGCAGAGTTTAGAAAACAATGGTTTGTTTTTAAGACCAGGATCAGACACTCAAGTGGTGTTATGAGAATTTACCTGTTGTGAGTGTTGAATGTCCTAGTGATCGAGCTGAGAAACATTTGGTTAAATCCCTTGATGTTTTGTGAACCATACCTGTTGGACCTGGCCCTTTTTGCAGGGTTATACCCATTTTGCCTCCCTCCGCCTATTTTTCTGACCTTCTTTTGTTGGCTTTAGGACTCTGGGCGCTTTACCACTGCTAACCAGTGCTAAAGCGCATGTGCTCTCTCCTCTAAACATGGTATGATTGGCTTACACCTGTTTGGCACATTTAATTTACTTGTAAGTCCCTTGTACAGTGGTATCCCATATACCCAGGGCTTGTAAATTAAATGCTACTAGTGGGCCTGCAGCACTGATTGTGCCACCAACAGACGTAGCCTTTTCACATGCAGCAATACAAAATCTGTCTGGAGGGATTTCTCTACTCTTCATGTCTTCAATATGCAGGCCTGAGCTTCCCAAAATGGAACCCATGGTCCTGCATGTAATCTGCCATTACAGGCACACTTGCACTCAGTGTACATACACAGCACACACACTGTCCAGTACTGTTACCTCCATGTATTGTGCCACCCCGGCACACATACATTCAGCACACATTTACCCTGTGCACACTGCTCAGTACTGTATCCTTTCTGTATTGTGCCATAGTGGACTACATGCAAGCACTCACATTGCTAGTACACACATTCCCCATGCGCGCACTGCACACCACTTCACCCTTCATATATTGTACTTTTCACAAGCACACATACACCCAGTACATGCTTTCTTTGGGCACACACTGCACAGCACTACATATCTCATGTAATGTCATTTTCTCTGGATCTACATACACCCAGTACACGCAATCACCATGCATGCTCTGCAGAGCACTGCTCCATCCCTGTACTGTACCCTTCAAAGGCACACACACATCCAGCACAGTCACCGCTCCAGCACTGTGCAGCACTCCACATCCACCTGATGTAGTTAAGCACACAGCAGCGGAACTTTAAAAAGGGGAGTGAGCCTAAAGGCTGCAGGGTAAACAGGACGTGTTCACTCCTACTGATCACTAGACGGTATGCCGCCACCACTGTGGTTGTGCTGCTTAACTCTGGGCGAAGGCAGTAGCCTTCCACTGCTATAAGCGTATCACTTTGGGCGCCCCTCCTGGTCCAACAAGACCACAATCCATGAGACAAGCCTATGCCATGGTGCACACACATGGTCCGTGTTTGCCTATGATGACAAAAATCAGTACTAGGGATGCAGACATCAGTAGAGTTTGGCACTCAGTGCAGGGATAGACGTCCATAACTACGCAGAGAACTTTTCCGTCCCAACACCTTTGAACCAGAGTTTATCCTCAGTTTTGAGACGGCACTTCGTTTGAGCATTCTAAAAATACAGGACACTTCACAACATATTTTGAGGGGCAGAAAGGGGTAAATGCAGTAGAGCTGTGTTTGGTGACTGGGCGCTCATTAAAAACTGTCTACGGTTAGCAAGGGTGAGTCGAGGTTTTTTTGCACCTGTAAAAGTCACTGAGACTTCCAAAGATTCTGTCTAGCAGTAGGGTGAGGGCTGGTGGAATAGTAGGGGCTTGCAGTGTGTCATTGATGAGCAAGCTCTGAGAGACACTCAAGGAAGGGGGTGATGAGGACTTGTGTGATTTGTGTGTTTGGGCCGATGAGGACACTGCCCCGGGGGTGTCTTCTGGTGGCTCTGATAAGAGCTGTGGAGGTACCATTGAAGGTGTTGTGTGCTCAGATGAGCTGGTGTCCTCGCACTCAGAGGGTAGTGGCCTCCAAGCACCTCTCTCTGAAGGCTCACATGTGTCATTGGTGAGGAGAACAATTCTATATCATCCTCATTGAGTAGAAGTACTTCACGAGAACCATGACTGGGAGCAGTCCTCCTTTCATCGTCCCTTTAAAGTTTCATGACTATGAATTGTGTAATTTCTCTTATTTTATCGCTTATTTTTTGCATTTGTGTTCTATTTGTTTGTTTCTTTCTGCTCTCGCTTCTTATTTTCTTTCTGTCTGTTTATGAAAGGTAAGATGATGATGTAGAGAGCTCTTCTTTCATTTTGTTTGCTTTGTATATCATATGTTCCACATTCCCTGTCCCGGAAGTAGGGTGCTGTGGTTCTGGAGCCATGTTCCACATTTCACGCCCGGAAGTAGGGTGCTGTGGTTCTGGAGCCATGTTCCACATTCCACGCCGGGAAGTAGGGCACTGTGGTTCTGGAGCCATGTTCCACATTCCACGCCGGGAAGTGGGGTGCTGCGGTTCTGGAGCCATGTTCCACATTCCACACCCGGAAGTAGGGTGTTGTGATTCTGGAGCCATGTTCCACATTCCACGCCCGGAAGTAGGGTGGTGTTGTTCTGGAGCCATGTTCCACACTCCACGCCCGGAAGTACACTCTTGTGGTTCTGGAGCCATGTTCCACATTCCACGCCCCGGAAGTAGAGTGCTGTGGTTCTGGAGCTGTGTTCCACATTCCACGTCTGGAAGTAGGGTGTTGTGGTTCTGGAGCCATGTTCCACATTCCATGCCCCGGAAGTAGGGTGCTGTAGTTCTGGAGCCGTGTTCCACATTCCACGCCCGGAAGTAGGATGCTGTGGTTATGGAGCCATGTTCCACATTCCACACCCCGGAAGTAGGGTACTGTGGTTCTGGAGCCATGTTCCACATTCCACGGCCGGAAGTGGGGTGCTGCGGTTCCGGATCCTCGCTCCAAGGTTCTTGTTTCTAGTGAAGAATAAGTGTATGTAGTAGTTCCAAGTTAAAGTTTATTCTTCAAGTAGTAACAGCACATCGGGCAGGAGGCGGACAACGTAGTAACCACAGCGTGTCAACGCCTCAACGACAATTCTAAACTGACAGGCTTTCAGCTGGCGTTCTAGAACGCCAGCTGATACGTCACAACACAAGTGGCACGCGCGGGGGTACAGGTGCCCAGGAGGTGGGAGAGGGGAGGGGAGGGGGAAAGGAAGGGAGGACTACATTACAACACATCTCCTTCCTAAGGGCGAGGAAGAAAAGGGGGAAACCAAGACAGCTGCAAAGCGGTTAAACATAATACAAAAAGTTGTACAAAGTAACATTTTCTTTTAGATTTGATAACCATGCAGGCAGTTTCACCCAGTGACTATTTGCTAATAACACTCGAAATCCTTGAACCAACATGGTTTGGCTAGTGCACGTCCAGTCCTGGTCGTGCTGATTTCACTGTTGGTCTTGTTTACCACAGACGTGTCGCAAGCATCGGGTAGACTCGCTGTGGCATGAATCTGAGCCTCCCTCATACCTGCATCACTGTTCGCTACACTCTCATCTGGGGTTGCTTCAGCAGGTGCCACATCCACACCTTGGGTCTGGTCGTCCCCACCGTGGGTATCTACGTCAGAATCATAATCATACACATTTCCCATACTCATTTTTCCATGCACACCATCCTCCTCATGTCCTGGGTAAGCGTCTGCATCGCTTTGGTCCAACCACACACTCTTTCTCTTACTCCTAGAGAGTGCCGAAAAGTGCCAGACCTTACCGTCGCTCAGCAAGGCTGAATTGCACAATATTTTATTTACCTCTAAGGGGTGGGTGTAGCGACTCTGCCCTTTCTCTATGAACCCCGTGCGTCTTACTCTAACCATGTCACCTACCTCCAGGGACACTGGTTTGCATTTGTGTTTTGAATCGTGATGTTCCTTGCTACTTTCTTGTGAATGTAACAAGTTCTCTTTCACAGTCTCCGGGGACCATTCAGCCCTCTTGGCTGTTTCCAGCCATCCAACATTGTCTTTGCACATGGGTGTTCTACCTCTCATTAAGACAAAGGGACTAGAGCCCGTGCATTCATTTGGAGTCACTCTGTACGCCCACACCATTTTGAACAATTCGTTTTTCCAGGCCAACCCATTATTGTTTGCCAGCTGCACTATGCCCTTGATGACACGGTTGAACCGTTCCACCGCACCATTGCCGGCAGGGTGGTACACCGAGGTGGTTTTGTGCGTTATGCCATTCCTCTCCATATACCTTTTGAAGTTGTCAGACATGAACTGGGCTCCATTGTCGCTTATGATGAACTTGGGTAAGCACTCCCTTATGAAAATCTTGTTGAGGAATTTGATGATGCTGTCTGAGTCAGTTTTGTGGTATATTCCCACCTCGGGCCATTTGGAGAAATGATCCACCACCACCACAATGTGCACCTGATCATCCTGCTCTTTTATGGGTCCAACTATATCAATGCCAATTCTCTCCCAGGGCATTTCCGGGCTAGACAGGGGGTGTAACATGGGTCTGAAAGGCACCTGTGACTTATCTGAGTTCTCACATTTCATGCAATCCCTCACCTTTCTCTCAATGGCAATGTCACATCCAGGCCACCAGTACCACAGCTTGACCCTGCCCTTAGGATTGCTTATTCCTAAGTGCCCTTCGTGGCAAATCTCTAAGATTCTTCGTCTTAAGATTTCAGGGGGTACTACCTTGCCTTGTCTCAACACTAGGCCCCCTTCCAATGACAATTCGCCTCTGAGTTCCCAGAAGGGTCTGAGTTCCATGCGGATTTTTCTCTTTTCTGGCCAACCACCCTGTATCATTTTGCCTAATTCTTGCAACGTGTCATCGTCATCTTGTGCTTTCATCGACTCATCCTTTGAAATCCCCGGGAACTCCTCGATGATATTGGCCACGCAAAACTCCTCACCCACATCCTCAACACATTCATTCATGGGGAGGGGCAGGAGGCTCAGGAAGTCCGCAACCACGTTCTTGGTGCCTGGGACATACTGCACATCGTAATTGAAATCCAACAATCTCACCGACATGCGAGCCAGTCTGGGCGAGGCTGCATACAACCCTTTGGTGGTTAACACTTTGGTAAGCGGCTTGTGGTCGCTTCTCAACAACACTTTCTTGCCCCAGACAAATTGGCGAAAGTGCTCCAGACCCTACACACATGCAAGAGCCTTGCGCTCGATCACCGAGTACTTCTCCTCAGTGGGAGTCAAATGCAAATGCAATGGTGTCCTCATTGCCATCCATGTTCTTCTGGGTGAGTACGGCCCCAATGCCCCTCCCGCTGGCGTCTGTGGTGACTATGCTTGGCAGGTTGGGATAGAACCCCTGTAAGGCAGGGGCGTTGCAAACATCCTCTTTGAGAGAAACAAAACTTCTTTGACACTCAGGGGTCCATTCAAATTTGTCCTTACTTTTTAACAATTGTCTGATTTCATATGTTTTAGTTGAAAAATTCTTCACAAACTTGTAATAAAATTCCACCAACCCCAAGAATGCATGTACCTCTTCTTTGTTTTTAGGCACAGAAGCCTCTCTTATGGCACCCAACAGTTCTGTTTTGGGTCTGATACTGTCTTGTGTGATCTCGTGGCCTAAGTATGTCACCTGTTTCTGTGCAAACTTACACTTGTTGTAGTCCGCTGTCAAACCTTTTTCCTGCAATTTGTGCAACTCATTACATAAATTAAGGTCATGCTCCTCTTTGCTCCTACCTATCACCAAAATGTCATCTTGAAAGATGAGCAGACTCTCAAAACCCTTGAATAGCATATGCATGAGCCTTTGAAAAATAGCGGCTGCTGATGCTAGCCCAAAGGGAGCTCTTTTAAATCTGTAACACCCGAAAGAAGTTATGAACATTGTAAGTGCTCTGCTCTCAAGGTGTAAGGATACCTGGTGGTAGGCTGCCGTGAGGTCGATGGTGGAGAACCACCGCATGTGTTTCGTATGAGCCAACATCTCATTGATCTTGGGCAGGGCATGCTGATCCACTTGGATGCTCTGATTGAGATCGCGCAAATCGATGCAAAGTCTTAATTTGCCATTGGCCTTTCTTACTGCGACCAATGGCGAAACCAACTCAGAGGATTCAGTGGTTTCTATGATCCCAGCTTTGAGCAACGTTTCTAGTTGTGTTCTTACTTCATCTCTCAATGTAAAGGGTATCTTCCTTACTTTGTGTATGCATGGTTTAGCATCTGCCTTAAGTTGTATTCTATGCTTAAACCCTTTGAGTTTCCCGATGCGAACGTTAAAAATCTCGGGAAATTTCTTGGACATGAGCATGCCTGGGTTATCTTCTGCCTGTGTGAATAGTACTGGTTCCGGGCTGTTGGGATCCAGGGTGATACCTAACTTCCCTTGATCCCTCCACCCCAACACCGAGGGACCAGTGACAGACACATACAATTTGCTTAGGGTGTCTCTGTTTTTAAAAGCAAATTTCAATTTCCTGTAGCCTAACATCTCGATGGGTTCCCCAGTGAATGTTTTTAAAGACACATCCGATTGGGTTAAGTCCTGGCCCAAAGTGTGTACGAACTTTTAATTCCACACATCCTTATTAACTATGCTGTATGGGGATCCTGAATCCGCCACTATTTCTATGTCCACGCCCCCTATAGCCATGTTGCATATGGGTTTCTTCCTTTTCCCGTCACCTGTGTCTATGTTAAGCACCTGGGGTTCAACCACATTAAGAACATACATGTTAATGTCAGAGTTGTCGGAAGAGTCAGAATCATACTCCTCCTTCTGCACAACTAATTTGACTCTATTGTTAACTTTCTTCCTTCTGCAAACCTTTATGAAGTGCCCTATAATGCCACAATTACTACATTTTTGTGAGCGTGCGGGACACCTTTTGTCATCAGCCAAATGTTCAGTACTACCACATCTGTAGCACTTCTTCTGTGATGATGCCTTCGTGAAGTTCTGGAGCTTCGACACATCTGTACTTCTCCACTTGTGGTTGGGCGACGGCTGAGATCGATGCTTCACTCCACTTATTCTCGCCACTGTCGCAGGTTCCTCTTGCTTAGATTTGCTTTTGGCCATTACTGCTTTGGCACACCTACCAGTTAATTCGGCTCTCTTAACTATATCAATGACTTCCTGTAGGGGCTTTTCACCATTTGCCCACAATGAGTCTTGGATGGTAGGATTGGCCGAACACATGACAATCTGATCTCTAATGAGATCGTCATGTAGCTCTCCCCAACGACATGTTAGAGCCAAATTCCTGAGAACAGCCACGTAATCCTCTATTGACTCGTCCTTGCCTTGTTTCCTGTGGTAGAACCTGTACCTATTTACTGCAACACATACCGTTGGCTTGTAGTAATTGTCTAAATCTTCCAATGCGTTCAAATATACATCCCCTGATCACCTGAGCGTATTTTTTTATTTATGCGATTGTAAACTTTGAGCCCCCCCAGCTCCTAAGCAGTGGAACAATATTTTCTTTTTCTTCTCCGGAGTTACATCGTCCTCCTCATCATCAAATGTGGAAATATAATTGGTGAAATATTCCCGCCACACCTCCCATTTCAATACCGGTTCCCCAGCAGCGGGCAGAAATGCTTGCGGTGGTGATAAATTGAACACATTGCCTTAAGCCATGGTGGGGGGGGGAAGTGCACTAAGTCACCCGGTGGTGTCACCCGACCTGAGGGGACAATACACTCCAAGATATGGGCGTGACTTCGGTGGAGCGGGGGAAAGAATGTCCAAGTGGGCGCCGGTGGTGGCAGAGGGGAGACAATGCCCAGAGTGAAGAATCTAGTACAGCCAGGAGGCAGGGAACCCAGGGGAGGTGCTGGCAGGCTCAGTCAAAATGCGCAGGCAGAAGAGAGAGAGAGAGACCCTAAATGGCCGAGCAAGATGTGGCACTAAGCTGTAGATGTGTAGCCAGACATCTGAAGAGAAGACATTGTATCAGCGCGGCAGTGATTCCCTAGGCCGCTAGATGGCGTCTGGAATGGAACTCCCCCCATGAAACTGATGAGGGAGCTTTCCAAGCTTGCCAGGTGTGACGCAGCAGGTGCGGAAGGGGGAACGCGCCTGAGTCAGCTGAGGAGAGTTCCTGTCAGGCGCGCAGCTGCCAGAAGAGGTCCGCAGGCCAAGCAGCGTTGGGCGCATCAGGCCGCACTGAGGAGAATTCTTGTCAGGCGCGCCTCAGACGTGTGGCGGGCGTCTGAGGGGAGGCAGTCTCGGGCGCACCAGACACAGCGGTATGGGGGAGGCAGCCCGGGTGGGCGGAGTTTGCAGCGGGCGCTCCAAACGAGGTGTGAAGTACCCAAGCAGGCCTCCAGGGAACGCGCTGTGTATCCAGGTGCCACCACCCCCCAGATGTGAGGTAGGAGAACACTGTTGAACCACCGGCGTAGTAACACTCACAAGTATGCGAGTGGAGGACAGTCGCAGCTTTGGCAGGGGAGCGTCCCGAAATCGCCCGTGTGAAACGGTGTCCACCGGGGAAGGCACTGGGACCCAAAGCGGTGGTACGCTGGAGCTGGGGCAATGGCAGGAGGTACCTCACTCAAGACGCCGACAGCTGGTCGGGCCAGGAGACGTTCCGTTCGCTGCTGCCCAGGAAGCCACTTGAAGACAGGCCACCTTATGCGTAGGTTCGCCGATGTGCTGTGATCGTCGCCATTCTAGTGAAGAATAAGCGTATGTAGTAGTTCCAAGTTAAAGTTTATTCTTCAAGTAGTAACAGCACATCGGGCAGGAGTCGGACGACGTAGTAACCACAGCGTGTCAACGCCTCAACGACAATTCTAAACTGACAGGCTTTCAGCTGGCGTTCTAGAACGCCAGCTGATACTTCACAACACAAGTGGCACGCGCGGGGGTACGGGTGCCCAGGAGGTGGGAGAGGGGAGGGGGGGGGAAAGGAAGGGAGGACTACATTACAACATTGTTGGGCCAGTTGCTGTGTATCTCTGGGTCCTGCTGGTCTGGTCGTGGGCTCTGTCATTTGAATAAAGTTCTCTTTCTTCACCTGACCATTCCTGGACTCTGAGACCACTACACCTGGCTACTGTCGTTCTTCAAAGAACCGCAGTGTGGCTTGTTGTTAACCAAACAACCTCTGACTTTAAACTTGGTTTATCACTGCTTCTTCCTACTCAAAGTAAATAAAGGTACATGACACGGGATGAACAGAGACAAAGACAAAATTCTGAATACAAATCTCATTGAAATATCTGTAGACTTTGTAGAGTACGGGTGGCAGAAAGTTGAAACCTTGCAAGAAGTAAAACTCCTGTAAAACTCCTGAGGCAGGTTTGTGGGCGGCGCCGACGGTCCTGGGTGGATTGTTCTTTTGAAAGTGCGTCACATGAAAGAACAGTCTTTGCTGTGAGCGGCGGCACCGGTGAGAAATTATTCATTAATATAAAAGTTTCACGAACCTGTCATCCTGCAGGCCTACGTGGGATGCGTGGGAATCCGGGTACTTCCCCGACAGGTACAAAGAGGTGTCAGGAGTCTGATTTCTTATTAATTAAGGGAATGGTGATTATGTCTCCACAGTGACACACTTTTCATGGTTTTGAAGCTGCCTTGGCGATGGGCCACGTGCTGGCGCAGTTTGATGACATACCTGGCTGCTTTGTTCTCTCTCTTTGGTCTCCTACTCTGTGTTTCTTCTTCGTTTTGACACCTTATAAAAGTGCTGCGTCGTTGCAGGGCTCTGTGGCTGGGGCCATGAAGTCAGAAAGTGCCTTAGCAGGCAGTATGCCCCTCCGGAGGGGACTGTTTCTGCCCCTCTTGGTTCTTGGCTCTACCCCTGGTGTGAATGAAAGGGCAGAGAGGCCGGCTCCTCAGATTCAGGCCTAGATCAGTGGGTAACACAAAATGATGCCCCCCTAGAGAGTTTGATGGGGGGCCCCGGAGTCTCTCATATCTCACAGATATTAATTGGCCAAGGGCTGAATGGGGGCCCCCTGATCCATTGGGGGTCCCCTTGAAAGGGTGGAAACCACACTGAGCCGCAGGGGGTTAAGTACCACTGTTACTGCCCTGCCCCAGATTTACAAGGAGTTGACGCAACGCAGCACAGTGCGCAAAGTTGCTGTGTTGAGGTGAGTGAACGTGAGAGAGTAGAACTTCTACAAAGAAGTGGCTCAGTTCGTCTCTCTCCCTGTGGTGGTGCACTTTCAGCAGCCACGTGCCAACGCAGATACCATTGCAGCAGAGTCAGTGCTTAATTTGAGCCAGTGTTTTCCAGTGCTCAGCACCGGCACTTAATCATCAACACCAGAGCTTTTCATGAACACCAGTTAATCACATATTCATTTATGGTAGGCACGGGGATATTAAGTGATTTGCCGAGAATCATAGGATGTTGAGCCAACACTGAGACTCGAACGCGGTTCCCCAGTTTCAAAGTTGGCAGCTCTGGCCATTACGCCACATTCACTCCCCACTTTCATGGTTAATAGTTGGTTCTGTTTTAGGCGGCACTAACAGGAGAAATGGGCTGGTTCATGCTGCCTCCTGATGAGAGCCCTGGCACTTATTTATTTTTTTCACTGAGTTTTATAGAGCGCGAACTTGACCCGAAGGTATCGGGTATCAGAGCGCTTTACATAGCACCAGTTGCGTTACATGAGGACACGCTCATTTTTTGTTAGGCACCGGGAGATTAAGTGATTTGCCCAGAATCACAGGATGTTCAGTGTCATTGCCGAGACTCGAACCCGGTTCCCCAGATTCGAGGACGGCCACCCTAGCCGTTAGGCCAACACCTCTCCCTTATCTTTTTACAAATTAACCACTGGGCAGAGTGCAGGGGTGTCTGCGTTGTGCTCAGCATGCTGCTGGTGCAGGAAGGGGCCCCTTTCCCTTCCTGCAAAAAAACTATGCTTTAAGGCAGATTCCTGTTTGTGTGTGCAAAGAGGAAAAAATTAGGAGAAACAAAAATATTTCTTTTTGTTATACCAGTCTCAGGGAGGAATAGTATTTTGGCGCAAACCCATGTCTACAACTCTTTGTAGAAATCGATTTGCATCAACATCCATGGGTGTATGCAGGGGAACATCCATGCACCACCCACGGAATGCACCCTTGACACCAAGCAATACAAGGCAGTGCAAGGGAACGTCCATGCACCACCCATGGAACGCACCCTTGACACAAAGCAATACAAGGCAGTGCAAGGGAACGTCCATGCACCACCCATGGAACGCACCCTTGACACAAAGCAATACAAGGCAGTGCAAGGGAACGTCCATGCACCACCCACGGAATGCACCCTTGACACAAAGCAACAGAAGGCAGTGCAAGGGAACGTCCATGCACCACCCACGGAACGCACCCTTGACACAAAGCAACACAAGGCAGTGCAAGGGAACGTCCATGCACCACCCATGGAACGCACCCTTGACACAAAGCAACACAAGGCAGTGCAGGGCACCATCCATGCACCACCCATGGAATGCACCCTTGACACAAAGCAATACAAGGCAGTGCAAGGGAATGTCCATGCAGCACCCACGGAATGCAACCTTGACACAAAGCAACACAAGGCAGTGCAGGGGAACGTCCATGCACCACCCATGGAACGCACCCTTGACACCAAGCAATACAAGGCAGTGCAAGGGAATGTCCATGCACCACCCATGGAACGCACCCTTGACACCAAGCAATACAAGGCAGTGCAAGGGAACGTCCATGCACCACCCATGGAACGCACCCTTGACACAAAGCAATACAAGGCAGTGCAAGGGAACGTCCTTGCACCACCCATAGAACGCACCCTTGACACAAAGCAATACAAGGCAGTGCAAGGGAACGTCCATGCACCACCCACGGAATGCACCCTTGACACAAAGCAACACAAGGCAGTGCAGGGCACCATCCATGCACCACCCATGGAACGCACCCTTGACACAAAGCAATACAAGGCAGTGCAAGGGAACGTCGATGCACCACCCATGGAATGCACCCTTGACACAAAGCAATACAAGGCAGTGCAAGGGAATGTCCATGCAGCACCCACGGAATGCAACCTTGACACAAAGCAACACAAGGCAGTGCAGGGCTCCATCCATGCACCACCCATGGAACGCACCCTTGACACAAAGCAATACAAGGCAGTGCAAGGGAACGTCCATGCACCACCAATGGAGCGCACCCTTGACACAAAGCAATATGTTAATGTTAATGTTAAAGTATTTGTAGAGCGCATGGCTGCCCCAGCAACGGGGCGTCCCAGCGCTAAGATGAGCACCAAGAGAGACAACAGAACATAAGAAAAATTCGATTTGGAAGAATAGCCATGTCTTCACCAGCCTTCTAAAGGTGAGGTGGTCGGGGGTGCTGCGAATGTGAATAGGGAGGGAGTTCCATAGGGCAGGAGCTAACCACCTGAAAGAGCGCCCGCCTGCTCTGGCCCTCTGTATCCGAGGAACTCTGACCAAGAGCAAGTCAGCTGAACGCAGCGAGCGTGTGGGAGCATAGTGAGAGCATAGATCACTCAAGATTCTGGGGCTAGTGCCCCCCAGGATTCTGTGGGTAATGCACAGCGTTTTAAAGCACACTCTCTGTTCAAGGGGGAGCCAGTGAAGTCGACAAAGGAGACTGGAGACATGACAGTGTTTAGGGAGGGCAAAGATTGCGCGGGCTGCTGCGTTCTGAACACGCTGCAACCTTTTTACAAGGGATTTGTTGGCTCCCAAGAGAAGCACATTACAATAATCTAGTCTGGCAAGGACAGATGATTGAATGATCAGTTGACGAGTCTTGGAGTCAAAGAGACCCAGTATAGGTTTGAGGCCTCGCAGAAGTCCAAAGCATTTCCCTGCCACTGATTTGGCATGGGACTCGAAAGTGAGATCACTGTCCATCATTATGCTGAGGTTTTTCACCACCGGTTTAGGGGTGGGGGGGGCTCAGAGAGCAGGAGGCCACCATTCATTGCCCCAGTAGTGGTGATCTCTGCCTACCAGAAGGATCTCGGATTTGGATGAGTTGAGCTGCAGATAGTTAGCAGCCATCCACTCCAAGATTGCTGTCAAATCCTGTCTAAATTTCACCGAATCCTGGTTGGGGTTGTTGGAGAAGGCAAACACCAGCTGGGTGTCATCTGCGTATGACACCAGGGAGATGCCCCGGGTTTTGGCCAGCAGCGCCAACAGCCTCACGTAAACATTGAATAGAGTAGGGCTTAATGCTGAACCCTGGGGCACCCCACAGCGCAGTGGATGAGTGCGAGAGTGGAAGGGGGGGGCCGAAACTTGGAAGGTCCGATCCTCCAGGAAAGAAGCGAACCAAGAGAGGGCCGAGCCCTTGACACCGATCTCCTTTAGCCGGAGGAGCAGGTTCTCATGGGAGACCGTGTCAAAGGCTGCACACAGATCCAACAAGATTAATGCTGTGGTTCGACCGGCGTCCAAGGAGGTCCTTAGTTGCTCCGTGACTGCCAACAGAGCAGACTCGGTACTGTGCCGAGGCCAGAATCCATTCTGAGAAATGTCAAGAATAGAGTTATCTTCCAGATAGCGCGTTAGGAGAGAATTGACATAGGATTCCGAGATTTTGGACAGAAATGGAAGCAGCGAGATGGGACGGTAGTTTTCTGGCATTGAAATGTCTAATGACGTTTTTTTTAATAGGGGGACCACCTTGGCGTGCTTCTATGGCTTAGGGACCACCACCAAGGAAAGGGACAGATTTATTAACTCCAGACACTCAGGCAGGAGACATTGCTGATATTTCCGGAAGGTATCAGGTTTCATAAGGTCGGCCGGGGATCCTGATTTTACTTTGCTGAACAGGGCTTCCATGGCTTGCTGGGAGATCGGGGGAAGCACTGCGAGCGTATGGGACTTGTAGCTAGCCTGATCTGTGGCTCGAGGGATGACCCCCGGATAGAAGCTACTGTAAATGCGTTCTACCTTCTCCATAAAGAATTTGACCAATGCCTCACATTGCAGATTCGAAGATATGGTGTTGCCAGTGGCGACGGAGGGCATTACAAGGTCTTTAAATGAGAGAAAATAGTTTTAGTCGGGTTATTACTAGAGGTTATCTGGGTGGTGTAGTATGCAGCCCTGGTCTTGCGGACCAATTTATGGTAGATCTTAATCACATCCCTGTACTCTCAAGGCAGTGCAAGGGAACGTCCATGCACCACCCATGGAATGCACCCTTGACACAAAGCAACACAAGGCAGTGCAGGGCACCATCCATGCACCACCCATGGAACGCACCCTGGACACAAAGCAATACAAGGCAGTGCAAGGGAACGTCCATGCACCACCCACGGAATGCACCCTTGACACAAAGCAACACAAGGCAGTGCAGGGCACCATCCATGCACCACCCATGGAACGCACCCTGGACACAAAGCAATACAAGGCAGTGCAAGGGAACGTCCATGCACCACCCACGGAATGCACCCTTGACACAAAGCAACACAAGGCAGTGCAGGGCACCATCCATGCACCACCCATGGAACACACCCTTAACACAAAGCAACACAAGGCAGTGCAAGGGAACGTCCATGCACCACCCACGGAGCGCACCCTTAACACAAAGAAACACAAGGCAGTGCAGGGGAACATCCATGCACCACCCATGGACCGCACCATTGACACAAAGCAATACAAGGCAGTGCAAGGGAACGTCCATGCACCACCCATGGAACACATCCTTAACAAAAAGAAACACAAGGCAGTGCAGGGAAACGTCCATGCACCACTTACGGAACACACCCTTGACACAAAGCAACACAAGGCAGTGCAGGGGAACGTCCATGCACCACCCATGGAACGCACCCTTGACACAAAGCAATACAAGGCAGTGCAAGGGAACGTCCATGCACCACCCACGGAATGCACTCTTGACACAAAGCAACACAAGACAGTGCAGGGCACCATCCATGCACCACCAACGGAATGCACCCTTGACATCCATACACCACCCACGGAATGCAACCTTGACACAAAGCAACACAAGGCAGTGCAAGGGAACGTCCATGCACCACCCACGGAACGCACCCTTGACACAAAGCAACACAAGGAAGTGCAGGGCACCATCCATGCACCACCCATGGAACGCACCCTTAACACAAAGAAACACAAGGCAGTGCAGGGGAACGTCCATGCACCACCAACGGAACGCACCCTTGACACAAAGCAAAACAAGGCAGTGCAAGGGAACGTCCATGCACCACCCACAGAACGCACCCTTAAAAGAAAGAAACACAAGGCAGTGCAAGGGAACGTCCATGCACCACACACAGAACGCACCCTTGACACAAAGCAACACAAGGCAGTTCCATGCTCTGTGTTGCATTATGTTTGGTTACAAACGAAGGTGAATTGCCATTTGCATTGGTTTGTAAATATCAACCTGGATGTTACTCCGGGTCTGTGTTAAAAAATGAATACAAACATGTCGTAAAATCTTTTTAAATCTGGGCCCAGGTGGGTAAACTAAGTGTGCCATGATGTGATAATACAGCCAGTTGAAAATGGTCAGGATGCTGACCTCTGATGCCCCTTACAAACCACAATGGTGCCCAGACCCAGACTGCTGTTTCTTTCCGTCGGGCATTTCTTTGATGGGCTGGAGCCTTTAGAGGCTGGTTTGTTAGGGCTGGGGACAGCTCTTCTGTTCTCTGTCACTTTCTCTGCTTTCCCATCAGGCATCGGGGGAGGGGATTACTTCAGGAGAGAGAGAGAAGGGGAGAGAAAGAGAGAGAGGGAGAGAGAGGAGAGAGAGGAGAGAGAGAGAAGAGCTCAAGGAGGAAGGGAGCAGGGCCGGTTTCTACATTTTTGCAAGGGCTTCTTTTTGCTCCCAGTCCGGTCCTGATGCTGGCCTCACTCATCCGTGCCCTAGCATCCGGTGAAGACTTCTGGGACGTGCCAGTCCAACTGGAAGTCTCTGGCACGCACCCTCACCTGAGGAGCGCCCTTCCAATGCGGTAACAGGAGCATCATTAGGCAACCCAGTGTTTGTAGGGGAGGGAGACAGCACCAAGGTCAACAGTCTCCTGGAGGGCAGGATCAATGAGGTGGCATTTGTGAGACACCGGTGCCAAGGCAATCCTCAACCAGAGGAAGAGAGGCTTAGAAACGGAAGGGCAAAAAACATGTGCATACCAAGCACATGGAAAGCACTGAAGATAACAAGCATGTTACCCACAGCAGCATTAAAAATTCAATCCTCAACCAGAAGGTGAGAGGCTCTTGCAGGGTTAGCCCCAAACCTCTTGCCTTCTTCCTCCTATTTTCTGACCTTCTTTTTGTTGGCTTTAATACTCTGGGCACTTTACCACTTCTAATCAGTGTTAAAGTGCATGTGCTCTTTCCTCTAAACAGGGCATGATCGGTTTACATCTGTTTGGCATATTTATTTACTTGTAAGTGGTATACCATATAACCAGGGCCTGTAAATTAAATGCTACTATTGAGCCTGCAGCATTGCTTGTGCCGCCCACAGAAGTAGCCTTTCAAACCTGTCTCAGGCCTGCCGCTGCAGGGCCTGCGTGAGCAGTTTACTGACACTTTATCTTGGCCTTTAGAACTACTTGCCAAGCCTTAAACTCCCCTTTTATTACACATATGTCACCCCTAAGGTAGGCCCGAGGTAGCGGTATGAGCAGGATGTGTGTAAGTAAAAGGTAGGACATGTGCCTTTATGTGTGACATGTCCTGGTAGTGACAAACAGCCTATTTTGTAGGGGTCGGCGGAGCTCGTGGAGTTTCACTCTGTGGAGTTACCGAAAAACTCTGCCAAATTCCATGGAGTTCAGGGAGCAGGCAGAGTAGTGGCAAGGGGCTGAGGCAGTTAAGACCCTGGTAGCTATAGCACTAGAGAAACCCACTGCATAGGCGATGGCATGACACTTATGTATATTGTAAGGGCTGAGAAAATAAATTCTGGGAACCCCAATGAGGGAATGCAAAGTTCCATGCATGTATTAAGGGAAAATGATGTAAGTGCACTCTATGTTAAAAAGAACAAGCATTCTGTTTGCCTCTACTGTCCCTTTTGGTGAAGCTGTTTTTTTTATAAAAGTGTCATGTATTCAAGTCTGGAGAAAGGTTAATTGAAATGGGACACAGAACTTGTCCCAGAGGGACCTACATGGTAAAAAGTAGTGTTTATCAATAAGAGAGGAAACCTACATTGTATGTTGTATTCATGTCTTGAGAACTGTGTTCATTCAGAGAACACCTACCGCACATGGGCCTAGATCAGGAGAAAGCTGCATCCAAACAGTAGGGGCGCCAAGTGGACCTACACTACATTTAGGACATGATCAAAATGTCTTCAGTTAAAGGGCCATTTGGGCCTACAATTATGCACAGTTTTGGGTTTTTTTAATTTTAATTTTTTAATTTTTTTTAATTATGCTCAGTTCACATCTAAAAACGAATCTCACACAATAAAGCAAGTAAAAAAATACCCACTATCTTTCTGACACAGATAACGAAAAGACACAAAACATCTATGAAACAGGCAGAATGCTCACAATTCCCAGGAAATAAGAAGAAATGGGATAAAATAGCCAAGATCTATACTCATAGGAGGACTAAAAATGTCTCTGGATGAAGAGCCTAGAAAAGGGAGGGCAGAAACCATGTATATGCCGAGCACCAGAACCACTGAAGATAGCAAGCATGTTACCCATGCCTGCATTACTGTTAGAAATGGTGTTTCTGGTTGGCTAGGGTATGCACGTAAGCCAGGCAGCACCACCACTCTCGTCAGGGTAAGTCAGTTACACATCAGAGATAAACTGTGCTCACGCTCTGGTAGCTTGGCGCAGAGCAGGCAGGCATAACATTAGAGACAATGAGTAAAGCATTAGCGCAACACACTCACATAGAAACACAATGAATACCCCACAAAAGAGACTCCACACAGGATTATGTAAAAATAGATTTTTATATTGTACATCACACAAGACCAAAACAACATGTGCTAATAAATACTTGGCAAGTTATGGAGGTTCTTTTTTGAGGTGCTCAGTTACGTTGCAGTAATCTTGCACAACAATATGAAGCAATAAATACTGTGTGAATTATGTAGTAGTCAAGTTTCATATTAGATGCAGAGAGTCAACATTGCATAAATACCACTTAAAATGTAAGTAACCCACAGTGGCTTTCCCAGGTAGGTACTTCTAAAGAAAAACATTAGATGTATCCACAAAACATAGGGCATAGGAGCACCTTCACTCCAATTAGGTCTTATAGGGTACTTTTTGTACACTGTTGAGATGGTGCGCCACTTTTCTGAGATAATTGCTGGAAAAAGCGCATGCCCATATTAAAGGGGCTCTATGGTAATCTCAGGCAATGATCCCCATCAGGAATAAGCACTGGACGTCCTCGGTGCAGGAGCAGGGAAAAGTGGAGTGCCCGGAAGTCCTGGTGAGGTTCACTTGAGTTGAGCAAAAGAGATGGTTATGGCCCAGTGCGGGCACGAGGGAGCCTCCCTTTGTCCCTCCTGGCCACACAGTGTTCCGATAAGTCACCCGCTGGGGGCGTGGTGTGGTTTTAATGCTTCGTCCAACCCCCTTCACCCTTAGTGCCTTGTGGGGATAAGGAATGCTCCACAGGCCACCGTAGACTCCTTGGATCAGTGCTGCAAGCGTCAGCGGGCCTCGGAAGCAGGACCTGCAGCATCCAAAAACAAGGCTTTCCCTTGGGGTGGGTCACAGTGGCCTTGACATCACGAGGAGCCTCCTTGTTGCCTCAGTAACAAATGGCTCAATGCGCATGGCGGGCTCAGTGCGAGCCCGGCTGAGGGAAAACTGCTGATTCTTCCTGGGGCACTTGCCTCGTTACAACAGGAAGAAGCTGGACTGTATTTGTGAAACCAGTGGATCAGCCACGCACTGTTCATGACAACGCTTGCTCGGGGGGGGGGGGGTGGCAGCCCAGCGTGTTGGAGACATGCCCTGCATTTAGAGAGAGGCAAAGCGCTCAACACGTGCTAATGGTTGGCAGTAAGCAGCGCTCATCACGCGCTGATTTGTAGATTATGGAACAAGGAGCAGTCGACAACAGCTCCTCAAGTAGCCCACTGCTGCTGAACTCCCAAGAGGTAGAGTCCCATGGCAGAGGGGCTTAGAGGCAATCTTTTATGGCCCTGAGATTGCGGGAACAGGTGGCAAGCCAACAAACCCTTGGAGAACACTTGGGGGTACAAAAGAGAGCAACAGGCAGGGAGGCCAGCACAAAAGTCCAGTTTGCAGAGTGGCAGTCCCTTCGGCAGCCCAGCAGGCAGCAGTTTAGCACAGCAAAGCAAAGTAGTCCAAGTGGCGGTTCCACCTGGCAGCACAGCAATCCTCTGGCAATGTGCAGTGCAAAAGCCAGCAGCAACTGGTTACAAGTCCACGCAGTGTCTAAAAAACATGAGTCTGCCCCTGTACTGATTCTCAAAAATGGCTCCAGATGTCAGTAGGGGGTAAATCAGCCCTTTGTGTGAGGGCAGGACACAACCCATACAAATGTAAAAGGTGAACGACTTCTCCCTCTCCCAGCCCTGAAAGACCATCAGTATGCAGATGAATGCAGATGTAATCCCTAGTACACCAAGCCCCTCCTGTGTGGTGGCTGTCTGGAAAGTATGCACCAAGTGTAGCTGTCACCCTTGCTCAGACGTAGATTGGAGTCATGCTGCAAAGTACAAAGAGTCATAAACACAGAGAAATGCCCACTTTCTAAAAGTTGCATTTCAAAAATAGTAATAAAAAATCCAACTACACCAGTAAGCAGGATTTATCGCCACTATTCTAAACATACCCAACATAGCACAGCCACTCCTTTCTGATCAGGAATTACCACTTAAAAACATATAAGGGAATTCCCAATGCTAGTCTATGAGACGAGTAGGCCAAACAGCAGTGAAAAACGAAATAGGCTGTTTGTTACTGCCAGGACATGCCACACAATAAAGGCACATGTTCCCCCTTTTACTCCAACTGCAGCCCACCCATAGGGCTGACTAGAGCCTACCATAAGGATTTCCTATATGTTATAAAAGGGGAGTTTGAGGCTTGGCCAGTAGTTTTAAATGCCTAGTTTAAATGGTGGTAAACTGCGCACACAGGCCCTGCAGCGGCAGGCCCGAGACAGGTTTGAAAGGCTTCTTCTGTGGGTGGCACAAGCAGTGCTGTAGGCCCACTAGTAGCATTTCATTTACAGGCCCTGAATATATGGGATACCACTGTAAAAGGGACTAACAAGTAAATTAAATGTGCCAAACAGGTGTAAATCAATCATACCATGTTTAGGGGGAAAGCACATGCACTTTGGCACTGGTTAGCAGTGGTAAAGTGCCCAGAGTCTTAAAGCCAACAAAAAGATGGTCAGAAAAATAGGCGGAGGAAGGCAAAATGTTTCGGGATAACCCTGTAGAAAGGGCCAGGTCCAACTCGTGTACACTGGAGGGGGGAGACACAGACATGAATGATGAGACAAAGACATGAACATTGGGGCTCGGGCTAACAGACATGAACACTGAGGCACGGAGACACAGACATGAACACTGGGGCACAGAGACACAGACATGAACACTGGAGCACGGAGTCACAGACATGAACACTGGGTCACAGAGACACAGACATGAACACTGAGGCACGGAGACACAGACATGAACACTGGGGCATGGGGACAAAGACATGAACACAAGGGGTACGGAGAAACAGACATGACCACTGGGGCACGGAGACACGGTCATGAACACTGAGGCACCGAGACACGGACATAAACACTGGGGTGCGGAGACACCGGCATGAACACTGGGGCAGGAGACACCGATATGAACACTGAAGAAAGGAAACACAGAGATGAACACTGTGGCATGGAGATGCAGACATAACACTGGGGCACTCAGACACAGACATGAACACTGTGGAACGGAGACACTGGGCCACAGAGACACAGACATGAACACTGGGGCACCAAGCTGCAGACGTGAACACTGGGGCAGACAGACACAGACATGAAGACTGGGGGACAGAGACACAGACGTGAACACTGGGGCACGGAGACATGGACATGAACACTGGGGCAGGAGACACAGACATGAACACTGAAGAAAGGAGACACAGACATGAACACTGTGGCGCGGAGACACTGGGCCACAGAGACACAGACATGAACACTGGGGCACCGAGATGCAGACATGAACTCTGGGACACTAAGCAGCACACATGAACATCGGGGCAGACAGACACAGACATGAAGACTGGGGCACAGAGAAACAGACATAAACACTGGGGCATAGAGATCCAGGCATGAATACTGGGACATGGAGACACAGACATGAACACTGTGGGAGAGAGACACAGACACAAACAATGAGGGAGAGATACACAAACATAAACATTGAGGCAGACAGACACAGATATGAACCCTGGGGCATGAAGACACAGACATGAACACTGGGCACAGTGTCATATACATGAAAACTGAGACAGAGAGACACAGAAATTAACACTGAGGCAGAGATACACATACATGAACACAGGAGCACAGAGACACAGACATTAACACTGAGGCAAGGAGACACAGACATGAACACTGGGGCAGGGAGACACAGACATGAACACTGGAGCACGGAGACACAGACATGAATAGTGGGGCACCGAGACATAGACTTGAACACTGGTGCACAGAAATACAGACATGAACACAGGTGTACGGAACCACAGACATGAACACTGGGGCACGGATTCACAGACATGAACAATGCACTGGGGCACAGAGACACAGACATGAATAGTGGGGCACGGAGATACAGATATGAAAACTGAGGCAAGGAGACACGGACACGAACACTCGGCCACGGCGACACATACATGAACACTGGGGTATGGAGACACAGACATGAACACTGGGGCCCAGAGACACAGACATGAACACTGGAGCATGGAGACACAGACATCAACACTGGAGCACGGAGGCACAGACATGAATAGTGGGGCACGGAGACACAGACTTGAACACTGGTGCACAGAAATACAAACATGAACACAGGTGTACGGAACCACAGACATGAACACTGGGGCACGGAACCAGAGACATGAACACTGGGGCACGGAGACACAGTCATGAACACTGGGGCACGGAGACACAGTCATGAACACTGGGGCACGGATTCACAGACATGAAAACTGAGGCAATGAGACACGGACACAAACACTCGGCCACGGAGACACATACATGAACACTGGGTCATGGAGGCACAGACATGAGCAATGAAGCAAGGAGATACAGACATGAACACTGGAGCACGGAGACATACACAAGAACACTGGGACACGGGGACACAGACATGAACACTGGGGCACGGAACCACAGACATGAACACTGGGGCACGGAGACACAGTCATGAATACTGGAGCACGGAGACACAGACATGAATAGTGGGGCACGGAGACACAGACTTGAATACTGGTGCCCAGAAATACAGACATGAACACAGGTGTTCGGAACCACAGACATGAACACTGGGGCATGGATTCAGAGACGTGAACACTGCACTGGGGCACAGAGACACAGACATGAATAGTGGGGCACAGAGACACAGACTTGAACACTGGGGCACGGAAATACAGACATAAACACAGGTGTATGGAACCACAGACATGAACACTGGGGCACGGAACCACAGACATGAACACTGGGGCAAGGGGACACAGTCATGACCAATGGGGCACGGATTCACAGACATGAATAGTGGGGCACAGAGACACAGACTTGAACACTGTTGTCGTGTAGTTTCTATATTACCTATACAGGATCTGCGCGTTTGGATAACATAAACTGTGGGTTTGGTGGCAGACTGATTCCGTGCACCCCCACCGGATACGTTAGCCTGTCTGTATCAGCTAGCTCACAGTGCCACTAGAGTCTCCTCTTATCAGGGAGAGAATAGTTCTTGGCAACCTCAGAACATGACAATCCTGATCCCCCAGGATCGTGGAAACAATATACTATCTTTCGCTCAGTCACTCGTGCTCACTTAGTTTGTCTCAGAGATACACAGAATAAACAGGCTGGGCGTTTCAATAAGTATTTATTGAACAGTTGTTATTCTAGTGTAAAATATATGAGCTGCAACAACCATTAGACATTAGCAGAGATATATGATTAGCAATACTAGAAAAGTAAAGGGATGGTACAGTTCTACCATTTTGCAGAAATTATGAATATATACATGTACATAAAACACATGATAAAAAGTGCAACCTAAAAGTGCGTACTCCTACGATGTCTCCCTAACTAGATGTACCTAAATGCACCTAGCATCTGTGTTGGTGTTATGCCAAGAATCCCTCTAGGATCTTGTCCACCCCATTACCTGAGAGTTAGAGAATGTGGGACCCCGTCCTGGTCTCGAGTTGGAGGATGTTAGAACCGGGGTCACCGATTCCGACACAGTAGCTTGGCGCGAGGCAGGAAGGTACCCGAAGGCAATGTGTTAAGCACTAGTGCAGCACACACTCACACTGACTCAGTAATGCGCACACAATAAGGAGACACCACACCAGGCTGTTATGTAAAAACAAGATTCTTTATCTAATTTTAAATCAGCAATAGATGAGGCAGATAATCGCAGGCAACATTTCAATTCATTTAGCTTTTTAGAACCAGTGCGTAAATTCATTCAAGCACATCATAACAGTAAAACTTTAGGCCAGTAAATAGGCAGTAGCCATAACCTCCTAGAAAAGCAGGTAACACTGTAGGTCATAGATTGCAGGTCAAAACATTGACTTCAATGCATTTAGCGACATTCAATTAGCAAAAAATTAGATGCACATGGCACTGTAGATGAGGGGGAACCTGTATCAACCTAGGCGCAACCACATTCAGTACAGTGGGTGTCGAAAAGCAGGTAGGCCTACAACATAGGAACATTTCAACTCTTGGCAGGTGAACACAAAGGCTCAATTCATGTAGGTACATTCAATTCATTGAAAGCCATAATGCAGGTATGTGATTAACATAGGAAGCAGTTTGACTCCAAACAGAGCTAGTTCCACGCAGGGGCGGAATTACCAGAATCTCAACTCAGGCCCTGTTCGTGAGGCCCATGGGGTAAGGACCTGATTCGTGGGCAGGGCCGATCATGAGTAAGGGGTGAGCAGTCAGCGCAATTAAATGAGGGCGACTGCCCCTCTCAGTCCTCTCGGGACGGTAAACGGGGGAAGTGCCCCTGGCCTGAGGCCTTCACGGTGATTGGGATTCCCCCCAGGGCCTCCCGGGCTCACCTCACTGTCCCAGTGTTGCCGTCAGGCCTGAATGGGGCCGGGCGCCTCCTCCCCGGTCAGCCCGCTTCTGACGGCACGTGGGGCTCGGACCGGGGGAGGCGGCCCGCGCTCTTAGGCTCTCCGTGCTCCTCGCGGCCTCGGGGGTAATTCGGGGGCTCCCGCTGGCAGTGGAGCCCCTCCGGCGATGTTCTCCCCTGGGCTCCGGGCCTCCGTCGGCCTCCGGACCCGGGAGCCAATGGGCGGTGACTTCTGGCGTGTGCGCAAGGCCAATGAGGACGCGGCACGGCCGAGGCTCGGCCAATGCCGCAGGCCGTGCCTCGGTCGCCCAGCAACGCCTCTCCTACGCTCCTGCGGCCTACCGCGCGGCCTCGCTACCTTTAGGCGCCGCAGCGGGGGTTATGGCTGCACAGCTTCTCGATCCCTCAGCAGCCCCGGGCAGCGGCGGTCACTTCTGGCCCCTACAGCGCTTCACGGAGGGGGAATACGCCCCCGGGCAGGTACCTGGGCCGCCGTGGTGATGGGTGGGATTCCGGCAGCCCTTAGGCCCTCAGCGCTCCCAGCTAGCACCCGGCCGCGGCGGTGATCTTGGGCATGCGGCGCTCCTCTCCTCACGGCGCACGGGCCGTGGCGGTGATTGTGGGGCACAACACAAGCACTTCTTCTGGGCACAGCGCTCACAGCAGGGGCAGGTACGTGGGCATAGCAGGAGGGCACTGCCCAGCGCTCCACAGCACAGCTAGTTTCCTTGGGTCAGCGCCGCGTGGGCAGCGGATTCTGGGCAGTGCCGTGCTAGGTGATCGCACAGGACTGTGGCAGGACGCAGGCTATGGGAGTCCAGCGCTTTACCTGGTGATCCCCAGCAGTAGCATTCACAGCTTGTAGGAGCCTTGTTACAGGTTCTTGGTTGTCTTGGCTCAGGTTACTTGGTTGTCTTGGCTCAGGTTACTTGAGAGGTAAGGGGGTTGAGTTGGCAGGCACAGGAGGCAGGATGGTTCCCTGCAGGCACACTGGAGGTGGTTCCCTGGGTCCCCTCACGTTGGGCAAGGTCAGCAGGTGGAAGGTGGTCCTCATCTATCTTGGTACAGCAGTGCCTAGGCCCAGTCAGTGCCAGTAGTGTAGGTCTCCCCCCTAGGCCCAACAGCCTTCACTCCGACAGAGGTTCCCCCAGGTCCAGTGGTGCCCCAACTGACTAACTAGGTTTCCCTCCAAACCTCTTATACCCCTAGGTCAGGTGACCCTCCTGAAAGGCGGCAAAACATAACTCCTCCCTGAGCTGGAAGGTTCTAGAAGCTTCCCTCATGTCTGTCTATGAGGCCCAGAGGCGGGACGGCATGGATACTGTAACATTATGTCCCAGCCTGATCCTGACTACTGGTGCGTGTATGTGCTATGGCCACTCCGCAGTAGCAGGGGCCTGTGGCAGCCATCTTATTAGGAGAGAGCACCTGCACCTCAGCACTGTTTGGCAGTGGTAAGGCGCCCAGAGACCTAGGTCCAACAAAAAGGTAGTGGCAAAAAATGAGGCGCAAAGAGAAAAAAACGGGGTAAGACCACCCTAGGGCTGACAGGTCTAACAGAGGATGTTAGACCTCTGCTAACTGGAGCGTCTGCATGCAGGAACCTCAGCGTCTCTGGTCAGTGTGTCAGCCGGGAAGTCACGGTCTCCTCTATCTTTCTAAGCAAGACATGATGTATATATGCCCATAGGTCTCCCCAGGGATCCTACCTTGCTGTGCAACTGGGTCGGCCTAAAAGATGACGTCGGGCCTGAACTTTATACAGAGATATTATACAGGAGATGGTAATCCTACTGTTAGTCCTGCTGTGCTTCCAAGAAGCCTCATGCATAATGTATGAGAATTGAACCAGGGAAAAACCCGCGTTCTGAATGCAGTGTCATATCTGGGTAAAAGGTCAGTGCCTAAGAACCGTTATGTATGTAATGTAGGGAAGAATATAGGTGAAAGGTTGCAGTGTCACCTGCGCCTATATAGGGTACCTAAATGGAATATAACACCCACTCCTCTTCCGAAAGGACGACATATGTAACCTATTATTGTACTACCATTCAAACTAAACATAGGTACGCACAAAGTGTTAAAAAACATTTCTTTTGCTAAAATGTTTAAAAAACGTCTAAAAATTTCTAAAAAAATTTAAAAAGAAAGTTTTTCCCCAAGCCCTAGCTCTAAAATGTCCGTTGGTATAGTCCGAATTACTATAAGTATTATAAAGCCATGTATGCCCAAAAAATGAAAGGAATGTCAATTTAGTTTCATAGTTCCAAATTTGTGCTTTTTTAAAAAAGGGCGAATTTCTTCCCAGCACACAACGAGCCAAATGAATCAAATGTTTATGTGTCCTGGCTGGTAGACGCAATATTTCCGTTGCTTGCTTCCGCAGTAGACGGTCCCTGTAAAACCTCTCACAGAAGGTCAATTGAGCACAGATGATGTTCCACGCTGTCCGTAGCCAGTGCTGGGGCAGCCTGTGCGCCGTCCAAAGCCTGGGTGTCAGTGGAGGAGCAGGTGTTCATACCAACAGGTGCAGTTACTACCTGCGGTCGCTCAAGGAATGCCGTCATCAACATTGGAATACGCTCTGGACACTGCAGAACATGGGCCGTTATCGGGTCCAGTAACGCATTCACGTCCGGTGGCGCACATGATCGGAGTGTCAAACACAGGTCTAACACGCATTCTTCTCCGCAAAACAGGCATCGGAGGACAGGTAAGATGCAGTCCATCCAGACTGGTCAAAATGACAAGAACCAAGATGCACTTAGTTCTCTTAGGCGAGGGGTGCCCAGATGTTGTACCATACGGTCACGGTATTTACGCTCCTGGAGTGCTTTTTCTATCTCCTTGGTGACTGGGACGTCCATTGCGTAGCAAATATAAAATAATCAGGATACCTGCTGCTAGGAACAGGATGAGCGGAAGTCCTCCAAAGATGCTTCCAAATACGGAGTGTATGAAGTTTGGTATAACTCCAAGTACCGTCTGAAAGGTGCTCAGAAGTCCAGAACCTATGGTCTTAAATAGGTGGACAATGCCTGTCATATCAGACATGTTAAAGATACGATTTACCATTTCTGCGAAATTGAAAGGGCAGTTTGTATGAATGAGCGCCTGTATCTCTGCCGAAGACCTTGCGATCTAGAGATCAAAAGTCTCTCGAGCGGAGGTTAAGGGCACAGACTTCTGTAGAAGCATGGCTTTCATTCTGCTTAGAGTATCAAAGCGTATTAAAGAAACATTCAGTGAAGGCCATAACAGTGCCTCCCAGACTGTATGTGTCGGTGGAAACAATACTTGCATACAACAAGTATCCCTGGAGCTCACGGTTAACAGATATGCGATGCCCGGAAGCATGCCTCAGCAGCCTTGACTGTTCAGCATCAAGTAACTCCCATTCGAAAGTAGCCTAAATGCTGGAGTAATCACTGCAGCTGGGGCACCCCTCAGATGACAGGACAAGTTTTCTACAGAACCATTACAAGCCCTGTGCAGCATTATATCCTGGCATATGAGTGATCCACTTAAAGCGTTCTCACAGTTTGTACCGCTCAGAAACACTTCTCGATCCCCACTCCGGCATCGAAATCTGTATGGTAATACTCATGATTCCTTAATGTATTCCTTACCCATTTCGTCATATCTGCCTACTTGCTTTTGTTCAAGGCAATACTGAAACTGAAAAGTATTGACCGGTAGAGTTATGTGGCCATGGATTAGCCATTCCGTGGACGGTGATTCTGCCACTGTAAATGCTAATCTATCCAGTTTTTCGATACGCAGCATTGTATATTTTGCTCCCCTTTGTGCCTTTTCTATCTGTTTACCTGTTAGATTATATTCACAAAACAGAGACGTACTGTTGATATAACGCCAAGGCACGTAGCCTGCATGCAAAGATTGCAGCGTCCAGCTTAATAACATAATAGAACGTAACTGTGATTGCCCGTGTTGTAATATGGCCAAATCTTGATCCAGTATGTCTATCGTAGAAGATACAATGTTGCCTAAGGAATATATCCTGGAGGTCAATGTAGTTAACCCATTGTCTACCACTGCTAGAGATTTTTCTAGATTTATACGGTCTATTTCCCGTAACCTCTCTGTGGCCTCTTGTTGTGATATTTTCCATATTTCAATATAGACAGCGTAATAGAAACGTTTCTGACGTGGCTTCCTGGGACCCATCAAAAAATCCCTAAGATCCACATCCTGTGACAGTAAGGATAAGTGTTGTTTCACCTTTGTGAGTGTTGAGGTTTTTAGCCAATCAAGGCACAACTTCCCAACACTGTAGGATGTCACTACCCCTGGATGTTGTCTTTGTACATAACTTGGATCTGGCCTATCGATACTAAACCCTTCGGTTTTACCCATAAATCTTGCCTGACAACTATTAGTGTCTGTGGGCCAAATCAACCATTTTCTCCAATCGGGATCTGATCTGCTGTATTGTATGATGTCATCTACTGTAATTTCTTCCTGTGATGTTAGGTTACCCTTGGTGTGTGATGGTGTCGGCAACCGAGGTGTGTTCAAGTCTTTGTTCTTGGCTATTCCAAGGCAAGACGTCTGTTGCACTGTCTCGTTCAAAAACATGATTTGTTGAGGGATCAGGCATGCTCTAAACAAAGCCTCTGTTCCCTGTACCTGCCATTCCCTAGTACCCCAGACTGATTTTAGGTCTATGGTGTCTTTCCACAAGTCGAAACCTTGTTCGGACAACTGGGCAATAAAGGAAGCAGAGTAAATCTGTTTGGTGTTTGTCAACATATTTTTCAATGCTGATGTTGGTGCAACCTTATAATAATATGATGCTGGGTCAGACATATTGAACCCTGAAAAATATGGAAATTTCTGTCTAAATGTTTTTGAACTACCTTTCAGTGATGTTGGACAATGTTCCCACTGGTGGTATGTGAACACAGTTCTAGGATTTGCAGATTTATGCAGAAAATTATGACCATAGTGTTGATAACAATACATACTTTCGAAATCTGATGTGCTTTCCAATGTTTCACTAATAGAAAACGCAGCAGATTTTTCCAAATCAGATAACATGTTATTAACAGTTTCAAAATCCCAATCATCGGAAAATGTACTTGAGGTAATGATATCACTTAATGATATTTTAAATAAATGAGGAATTCTTAAAATTTCGGTCGGACCAAATATATCGAAATCAACCTTGTCCCAAACTATACCATCAGGTATAGAAACTGCTGTAATGTTCACTGATGACAAGTCTCTTTGTTCTCGATGAGATGATAAGTGTGGTTTTAAAAGAATGTTCACCTTTTGGGCTGCAGAGCTTTGTCAAAGGTATCTTCCATTAATAAGCATGCTAAAAACTATTACTAAGCCTCCTCAAAAAAGAAAGAATAGTATGCCGGTGATTACCCATAGTTCTACCCAAGGTGACACCAGGTAAGTCTTTTTAAGAAAGTGCATAAAGTCTTTTACTTGCTGCTTGCGTGATTTTTTGGCTGGCGTCGTTTCCGGTTCGCTTGGATCCAAAGAAAACGTATCATAGTTTATGAAGTAGCCAGAAGCAGTTCGATCAATTGCTGGTATTGCATCAGGATTTGTTGAAATCGTGGTTTGCTCTTGTCGAGACATGTTGACGTAGACATCTGTGTTTGGTCTAACAGCTATTTGTCTATCATTTTGAGTTTGACTTTGAAGTTGAACTTCAGGTTCAAGAGGAACGAGTTCCATTTCATTGTTGCATAGTCCTTCATTCCGTGCTGGAGGTTCTTCGAATGTGATGAGTCTTTCCGTTTGAACTTCTTGGATTGTAGCGAGAGGAGGGCGTCTGCAACTTTGGAGTCCACGTGGCCTACTGCTTAGAATCGGCCATATAGTGTGGTTTGATTAGGTAAATTGAGACAAATATTTCCTCCTTTTTTCCAGCAAGAGGCGGCAGAAGTACAGTTCTTGTTCCTTCAATTGCTAGGACTGGTACAGGCTTTCTGTAGGATGGCCTGTTAGACCTGTCAGCCCTAGGGTGGTCTTACCCTGTTTTTTCCTTTTGCGCCTCATTTTTGCCACCGTATTTTTTACTGGACCTAGGTCTCCGGGCGCCTTACCACTGCCAACCAGTGCTGAGGTGCAGGTGCTCTCTCACCCAAGATGGCTGCCACAGGCCCCTGCTACTGCGGAGTGGCCTTGCACACATACACCTACTAGTAGCCAGGGTCAGGCTGGGACATAGGGACACAGTATCCATCCCGTCCCGCCTCTGGGCCACATAGCCAGACATGGTGGAAGGTTCCAGAACCTTCCGGGCTGTGGGAGGAGTTATGGTTTGCCCCCTTTCTGGAGGGTCACCTGACCTAGGGATATAATAGGCTTGGAGGGAAACTTAGAAGCCAGTTGGGGCACCACTGATCCTGGGAGAACCTCCGCGGGAGTACAGGCTTTAGGGCCTAGGGGGGAGACCTACACTACTGCTACTGACAAGGCTTAGGCACTGCTGTAGTAAGTTAGCTGAGGAACGCCCACCACCCACTGACCTTGCCCAGCGTGAGGGGACCCAGGGAACCATCTTCAGCGTGCTTGGAAGCACCACCCAGCACCCCAAGCACCACCAACTCATTCCCTCCCCCATAAGGGGAAACTCAAAGAAGCAACCACAAAGGAACTACTTCAAGCAACCTGAAAACGCAAGCCTGACAAGACAGCAAGGTCAGAAGCCTGAACTATCAAACTGGGGATCACCAGGTAAAGCGCTATGCCATGAAGCGCTAGGCCTTCACCCCAATCCACTACTAACTGTCGCGGTGCTGCCCTGCTGCTGGGCTGCCAAAGCACTGCTGGATCAGCCCCCTGCCAGCCTGCTGCAAGCGCGCCCCCGCGCTGTGCCTCCACGTGGGAGGAATCGTCCCTCAAGCCACTAACCTCGTGGCTGAAATCTGCCTGCGCTCCAAATCATCGCCGCGGTCCCAGCGCTGCGAAAGGAAAAGCACCCTGTGCCCGAATCACCGCCGCGGCCCCAGCGCTGTGAAAGAAAAAGCGCCCTGTCGCCGAACTCACCGCCGGGCCCGGGAGCCCTCAAGAGAGAAGTGCGGCCTGGGAGATCACTGCCGCGGCCCAGGTGAAGGGGAGAGGCCTTCGGCCCCCGCCGTCGCCGCTGCTGCGCGACCGGGGACGCTGACCGCGTCATCGGCCGCGCCCCTGGGAAGGCCGCGCAGGGATTGGACGCCGGCTCCCGCCGCGCCCCCAGCGCCGACGGAAGCCGAAGAGGAGTGCCCGGTGAGCAGAGGGAGGTGGGAAGCCGGCCGGAGAAGACTGCTGGCTCCCACTCCCTTCCCCCGCATTACAGAGCTGACTACGGGGGCCGGAGGAGAGCGATACCGGCCCCCCGACGACTGCAACACCCGCCGGAAGGCCTTATGACCCAGTCCGGGCCCCGCCCAGCAAAACACGGGCCGGCCCGGAGAGAAATCAGTCGCTCAGGCGAGCGACCAACGGAACCACTGCAGGTGAGCCCGGGAGGCCCCTAGGGCACGCGGAAACCCAACTGGGGGCCGGGGGCCACCACTACCCTGTCATTTAGAGGGGAAGCAAGGAGTAACTTGTTATACATGAGGCGAGGCCCCGGAGAGGAGTGGGCCTGGCCTGAATTAACCCCTGAGAGACACAGAAGCCCTAATTAACAGGGAAGCCCCAGAGAGAAGGACATGTAGAGGGGTTCCCTAAGCTATTCACCAGCCTAATTGTTATGCCTGCTTTAATTACTGTTTAGGCCTGATGCATATCCGCACTAATGAAATGTCTTTGCCTAGTGTAAAGGTGCTTAACTGAATTGAGCTGAAGTGTACACCGCCAAGAGTTGAAGTGTTTTATGTTGCAGGTGTACCGGATTTGCGACGCCCCCTGTACTGCCTATGGGCGCGCCTAGATTAACGCAGGCCCTGTTTGAAATGTAACGTGAAATGCCTATTTACAAGCGATTGAATATTCATGAGGTGAACTGCATGTTTTAGGCCCATGTTTTATTCCTGCACCCTGTGATCATTATTGGTGCTACGTTTAGGAGATGATTCCTGCGGCCTTTTAGTGGCCTACAATGTTGATGAGCTATGGTGCTTTAATGAGATGACGCACTAATTGAGTACTTCAAAGAGTTGAAATGTTGCCCTGAATTAATCTGCCTCATCTGATGCTGCATTGATTTACATAAAAGAACTTGTTTTTAATACACAGGCCTGGTGTGGTATCACATTATTGTGTCCGCATTACTGAATCAAAGTGAGGGTGTGCTGCACAACTGCCTTACACATTGCCTTCGGGTGCCTTTCCGCCTCGCGCCATGCTACCGTGCCGGAATCGGTAACCCCGGTTCCAACATGGCCCAAATTCCTTCTTGCCTGCTATCTTTTCTCTGACCAGATCCCCAACTTTTGGGATCCAGACAGGTCTTGCCGTGACTGATTTGACTTCCCCAGTGGCGGTCTGCTTCAGATGGACATTACTTTGTTGTGTACTGGATTCATTTAGATCCTGTAGAACAGCCAAACGATCATGGATGTCAAAGGGTTTTTCATCCGCCACTGTGCCTTCACAATCAAGATCAGGTACCCGCATTCTTGTCCCAAATAGGACCTCATATGGAGTGACCCCCCTAGAGGACTTCTTGGCATGTTGTTCAAAGCTCGCTGGACTCCATACAAATGTTTTACCCAACTTTCACCCGTGCCTAATACTCTAGCTGTTAAAGATTGCTTTAAGTCCCGTTTTTTTCTCTCCACAACCGAATTTTCCTTGGGATGGTACGGAGATGAGTACCGCAATGCTACACCCAATCCTCGCATGGCCTCCTTGTAAACCCGAGAGCTAAACGCAGGGCCCTGGTCAGAATGTAATGTGCCAATTGTGTATGTCCCTATGAAGTCTCGCAAATCTTTTATAACAGTTCGAGCGTCAGCCGAGCGCTGGGGCCACACCCATAGGAATCTCGAGCAGGAATCCACTGCAATCATGATATACCTGTAAGCCCCATCTCTTTGTAAGGGGCCACAGTGGTCCAAGCAAACACACGCTAGTGGTTTATCAGATATTAATAATGGTGTCTGTGCTGGACGTGTTACGGTGGAATCTTTCATCTGCTGACTGATGTCGCATTTCAAGACATAGTCTTTAGTCTGCTTTGTTAACCCAGGCCACCAATAGCGTTGTTTCAACAATGAAACAGTCGCCGTAACTCCTGCATGTGCAGAACCTATCCCTTCGTGTGCTGCTAGAATCAAACCTAGCCTACCATCCATGTTTGGAATTACTCTATCCCCCACTCCAGGAATCTGAGCAAATGGAATGTTATTGGCATCTATCTTGTAGGAGTACTTCAGTGGAAACTTCTTTGGTAGTGCTTTGCTGTTTTTGCGTGAAGCAATGACAGCTACCATAATCTCACCGTCTATTCTCGTTTTAGAATGAGTGATTGCAGCTACGGAAGCCGTGCGTACAGCCCCCTTTGCGGCTTCATCAGCCAATGAATTCCCTTCAACGTGAACGCCATCACGCTGATGACTCAGTGTATGTATCATGTGAGCTCTCGGTAGTTCGGTTTTCAACTCCACTACCTGTTGCCATAGCATTTTATGCTTAATTGTGCCACCTTTTGCATCTTTGAACCCGTTTTGAACCCAGTACTGCAAATATTCATTATATGACTGTACACAGTAAAAGGAATCGCACACAATCAGTGTGGGGAATTCTCGATCCGTATTTACCAGTGCCAGTATCAAGGCTTTTAACTCTGCCAACTGTGCCGTGCAGTCTCCTAGAGACTGCGTTTTGTGCAACTTGGGTGGAACTTTCCATCCTACATGCGACCTTTAACGATTGCACATGCTGCACTATATTGTTGCTTACTCCCTATGGCCGGTTGAGCAGATCCTTCAGTGTAAATTATATATTCATACTGATGTAGAGGCATTATTTCGTTTGGAAGAGGATATTCTTGTTCATATTGCAGAAATGCTTGCGTCTTTAAATTAGGGTCGTACCTGTATTCTACATCTGTTGCAGTGAGAGAATTAGCCCATTGTATCCATCTTGGATGTAAGGCTTTAGTGTAAGGAACGCTTGCCTTTGTCACAGCCTCTAAGAATGGAACCGGAGTCACTACTATTATTTGTTTCCCCTGAGCCAGTGCTCTTTCTCTCACTACAGCAGTCTGTACTGCTGTTATAATCTTTTCTGTAGATGCAAAGCGCAGCTCAGCATTTGTGTACAAATGTGATTTGTATGCGATTGGTACTGTCTCACCTTCATTATATGTTAGATAGGTGTACCCAGATTGACCCGCAACTATACGGATCACCAGGTTGCGTACGTTCACGCGTGTCTGTAAGTGTTTGGAAGCTATCATGCAAAAACAACAGTTGATGGACAGAATGCAGAACAATGTCATACATTCACCCCAGTACAGAGATCTGGGCCTAAATCCATCGTTTTTTTGCTCACCATGCCATTCCAGTTTGAACCCAGCCATATGCAAATCAGTCTTGACCCTGTGCCGCATGGGAACAGTCCAGCCCGAACTGCCAA